>VXAK01014291.1:1633-30048 GCA_013399435.1 Arenaria interpres | reverse complement strand
TCATGTAAAAATATAATAATCATATTAATAGTTTAAACATTCCCCTAGCCTTCTAATCTTTCTCAGGCAGGTGCTAACAATGATTTCCCAGTGAAAAACCATAATGGGCATAGGATACACTGATTCTTTCCAAAACTGTTCCTGGTCTCTAGAGATTGCAGATAGCAGACTTTCTTATTTTTATTTTTGTTAGGTGTAGTTGGGTTACACTTAAGTGTTCGTTTGAAGAATTTTTTGAACCCATTTAAGCTTTCAACAACCACAGCCTTTTGATTTTGTTCTTATACTTGGAGTGGAGGCAGGGCAGAGCAACAAATAACCTTTGCAACTTTTTCCAAGACCACTTGTGTTAGTTTTTGTTTTTTTTAAAGAAAGCTGTGTCATGTTGTTTTGTCAGTCAGTCCTTCACAGTCTATTTCATTTTTCATTGCATGGCGATCATTTCCTGTCACCGATCACCCATGTTATTCTTCTTTGTAACATCTACATTTGTTTTTCATGAGAGAATCAGAGCCGCCACAGCAGGTAGAATGAAACTGCTCCATGGGTTTGTGTGATGGCACTATTGCATGACCTCTTTTGTGCTCTGTTTCTTTGTAAATAGTGTTGGTGAATAGGGTTTGGTTTGCTTTTTGACCATTACTGAGATCAGGTTTTTTTCAGTAGAACTATGTATTCTAACTCCTGAGTCTCGTTTTTGGGTGGTAAAGTTCGAACATCATTGTGTTGATTAAATTGCAGTTATTTGTTTCCTACATGCCAGTCCTGGTTTCAGTTGGAATGCAGTATGATAATAATGTTGATAACAATATTTTTTTTACTTGTTGCTAAGTAATGTTTAAAGTAAGTCAAGGACTTTTTCAGCTTCCCATAAAAGCTGAGAGGGAGCACATAGAGGACAAGCTGGCCAAAGGAATATTCCATACCACAGACAACATGCTGAGTATATAAATGGGAGCTGGCTGTGGGGCAGGAATCCTTGATTGCTGCTCTGGAGAGGCTGAGTGATTGATGATCAAGGGGTGTGAGCAATTTGTTGCATCACTTTATTTTGTATATTTTTTTTTCTATTTTTCTTTTCTGTTACTGTTCTGTTAAACTGTCTTTATCTCAACCCACAGAATTTTTTCCCCTTCTTTTTCTCCCTCTTCTCCCTACTTTACGGGGGAGACGGGGGTGAGCGAACAGTTGCAAGGTCCTAGTTCCTGGCTGTGGTTAAACCATGATAGTGCCTTACCTTACAAATAGTTATATTCAATTACTGCTTTTATCACTAAATCACTTGTTGTGAAGACCCTAGTAATTTCTAGAAGTTTTTGCAAGATAATTAAGCTACAAATCAAGAAACTGACCCACGAACTAATATGCTCTCCTCTTGCCTTGAACTTTCCATGTGTAAAGTGAGCTAATCATAACTTGCCTTTTCAGTATAATCTGTTCTGTATCTCAATGAACTTTCTTCAGTTATGTTAAATTAGTGGTAACTATCACATGCCAAGTAAAATGCTTGGTATGGACTTGCACAATGCATTTCTGAACAGGATACCTTCCATCTCTCACTTGAATGCCTAAAATAAAGTGCCTGCTGTGTTTTAACACATAGGTGGGTCTACATACTTTGCCTGTCATTAAAAATAATCAAGATTCTCAAATGCTATAATTTGCCCTACCAGCCAGTTGCTGGCTGGAAAACCTGTAAATGTTGAGAGAGACGAAGATATGAATTTCTTCCTACATGGCTATTAATTTAATAGTTTTTTTATTTTCATTTATTTACAGCATTAATATGAAAATATCTATGCAAATATCAATATCTTCAAGTATGTCTTTGTCAGCTTTTTATAGAGCCTGGAAACCTTTAATAGGAAATACCAACATGTGTGACTATGTAAACCACTTGACATCTGTTCATATTTATAAGCACAGTTTTCATTCGCTGCAGTTTATTTACTCTTGGCACATATCAGTGAAGTGTGACAGACACCCTGTGGCTTCTATTGATGATAGGATTAATAAAGCTTGTACTTTCATTATGACATCCTAAGCCATCAAGCATGAATACTTCAACAGTCATTGTTGAACATTGACATATATTGCATCAGTAATCAGAAACGACAGAAGACAAGAAGCTGGCAGAAGTATGACTTTCAGCTCTCTTGAGAATATTTTTGTGATTTAATGTCCTTAATAATGTATAGCTGTGGACTTTGTACACAGTTTAAGATTCATTTTTAGCTATATCAGTTGTCCTTTAAGAGCATGTTTAAAAAAGTCGTCTTTTTATACCTGTTTTACTGAGATGAAAGGAATACCTAGCACCTACATGTTCTTACTTGATAATGCAAACCATCGTGGCTTTGGATGCTAGAGCATCTTTTATGGGTTTATTTCAATACGTAGTCTTCATAGATATATGCCCTTGGCAGGCCTATGTCTTTTCCCACATATTAACAAGGAACAGTATAGTAACTTCAAGCAAAGTCTGAAGTAACTCCTGGAACAGGCCAACAATCACTGCATAGAAGAGTGCCCTGATTTCATCCATGTAGGAGAGTTAAAGCTCATGTGTCTAATATGTAGGCTCTTGAATCGTTTGAATCATTCAAATGACCTACCTAGTTCATGTGGAGGCGGGTGACATACCAAAGCAGTCTAACTGTTTTGGCATCTTTTCTAGGTACTCTGCTTTTTCTAATTTCCACTACGGGGATCAAATATTTGGGTAATGGATGTAAGGCTAGAATCACAGAATGGTAGGACTTGGAAGGGAACTTCAGAGGTCATCTAGTCCAACCCCCCTCTCACCTACAGCAGGTCTCACAGGAATGCGTCCAGGTGAGTTTTGAATATCTCCAGAGAAGGAGACTCTGCAACCTCTCTGGGCAGCCTGTTCCAGTGCTCTGGCACCCTCAAAGAAGTTTTTCTTGTGTTCAGGTGGAATTTCCTGTGTTCCTTTTTGTGCCTGTTGCCCCCTACCCTGCCACTGGGAACCACTAAAAAGAGTCTGACCCCCATAGAATCGGCCAGGCTGGAAGGGACCTCCAAAGGTCATCTAGTCCAACCTCCCCGCAGTCAGCAGGGACACCCCCAACTAGACCAGGCTTCATCGAGCCTCACCTTGAATATCTCCAGGGATGGGGCCTCAACCACCTCCCTGGGCAACCTGTTCCAGTGCTCCACCACCCTCACAGTAAAGAACTTTCTCCTAATCTCCAATGTAATCTGCACCCCTCCAGTTTAAAGCCATTTCCCCTTGTCCTGTCACTACAGGCCTTTGTAAACAGGCGCTCCCCACCCTTCCTGTAGGTCCCCTTCAGGTACTGGAAGGCTGCTATTAGGTCTCCCCAGAGCCTCCTCTTCTTCAGGCTGAACAACCCCAGCTCTCTTGGCCTGTCCTTATAGCAGAGGTGCTCCAACCCCCTGATCATCCTCATGGCCCTCCTCTGGACCTGCTCCATCAGGTCAATGTCCTTCCTATATTGAGGGCTCTAGACCTATACACAGTATTCCAGGTGAGGTCTCACCAGAGCATCCTCTTGACACCCACCCTTTAGAAGTTTATAAGAATTGATGAGGTCCCTTCTCAGTCTTCTCCAGGCTAAACAGAAAAAGGATGATGAAGAGGATGACAACATTACAAGATCAGGCTGGATGGGGCTTTGTGCAACCTGGTCTAGTGGGAGGTGTCCTGCCCAGGGCAGGAGGGTTTAGCTCAATGATCTTTAAGGCCTCTTCCAACTCTTACTATTCTATGATGACTACATGTACAGCAAGATGCAGGAAACAAATGTAGCACTCATTTTTAACTGCATCTTTAGGGTAATAGCTGCTGAGTATTCTGGCAATGTTCGTGCTCAGCTCTGTTTAAGATGTTGAAACTATTGCAGGGATGTGCATACATTAATTGCAAGATATGTGATATCAACTGTCCTTTCACTCATTGTGTCATGAAAGAAACTCTGAATCATTAAAATGTTTTATGCCTGCTCCCTGTATGACGTATTCAGGAACTGCATTTTGGATACAACTGAAACAACCTGTTGTATGTGATGAGATTGTAAACTCTGGTGAATGACCTCAGGCCCTCTGTGATGTTGTTTACCACTAAGGTGCTCTTTTTAAGAATCTGCTGTTATCTATTAAAAGTAGTGAGAACAGTCAGCTTGAAATCACCCATTTGGGTTTGTGTTCAAAAGACGGGTTGATGTAGTGCTGGGAGGTATGGTTTAGTGATGGTGACGCTCCTTGTATGTTGTGTGGGCGTCTACTTTTGTCAGTTAAGTTGACGGTTGGACAAGATGATCTTTAAGGTCCCTTCCAACCTGGAAGATTCTGTAATTCTGTGATTTGTGTCACCGAGTATCCAGAAACAAAATTCAAAATGCTCAGGGAAGGGTGATGGCACAGGAGAGTTCATGGAATACTATTCCAGATGTTGTCACTGCAATTTGCAGAGGGTTCCATGAGTGTATGTTAAACCCTTGTTTTTTTCTAGATCTTGCCTTTCTGATACTTATGAGTAGCCTGACTGTTTAAAGGGAGGAAGATGTCAAATTGAAACAGATGATCTATATTTGTGTAGGCTTGCATTGCACACTCTCACAAGTGAGAGGGGAAAAAGAATGTGTTATGTATCGGTGTGTGCTGTTATTGTAGAGATTAAATTGCACAGAAAGATTTGAACATGGGATAAGCAAAGGTGTTTCATCATCATATAAGAGAATCCCTTTTTAAAGATCGTGCCTGTTCCTATCTGTATCGTATATTGGACGTAGAATTCCAGAAGTAGATGCAGACTGAGATTTTTTTTTCTTATATTTTTAGAAAAATGTATCACAAATATAATAGCTTGAAATTGAGAAAAGGAAAATGCAATAAAAAAATGGAAGCTAATTTGTATATGTTTATAACATACAGAAGCCAGGTGTGTTTAAATAGAGCAAATCAATTTACCACTGTGGGTATTTTATTCACCAAAACAGTTAAGTGGACTTATAACAGTGATAATTGATCTTGTTGGCTGGACAAAATATTACCAACAACGACTGGAGCAAAGAGTGGGATTAATTATCAGAGTTCAGATAATAAATGGTGTTTATTAAATAAGTTTTAGGAAGTAAATTTAGCTAGGATTCTGAGGTCAATCGAAGTTTTGCTGAGATATGCTGGTTTTTTTGTTTATGAAGGACTGACGTGTCCAATCACTCGATCTTTTAGCAGTTACAACTTTTGAAACAGTAATTTAGCTCAGCTGTGATGGAGTTTGTGTAGGAGACTTGTGTATGAAATAAAACATTATGAGTTACAGTAATGTAATTTGCTTCCACACCTTATCTAGTTCTGCCAAGTACAAAAGGTCTGTTTTTGAAAGAATATCTCTGTCTGAGAGAACAGAGTAACCCGTGTAAACTTATCGCTGAGCCAGAGATTGATAGTGCATTGTAGGGAGAGGAAGAGGTTGTTGGGGGTGTGTGGGGGGTTCAAAGTGCTATTTTACTGTGGTATCACTGATGGCAATAACTGAAGGGATCACAGAAGCCAACTCTTGACACTGTTTGTACTGTTGTGTTCTGTGTTGTTTTGGTGATATTCTTATCAAATTATTTGGATGGACATCTACCTCAGTTCAGAGTATCATTAGAACTTTGAAGCTGCTTGTTTCATAGGCAGCACTCATGACACAGCTGATCTAACTTCCTTTTATTCCAAAATATAGTTAGAAATAGAATCAGCAATAAATATATGTAATAACTGCAACTTTATAGTGCAGGTAGCTAAAGCTTTATTCTATGCTTTGGAGAAAAAGTTTGGGAGGTGACAATTACCACATTTAACCTTGCAGAATTTACCTTTAGCTTACTTCTTGAAATCAAATATGCGGGGAAATATTTGAATTGCCAGTTGTACAATCAATGTGTACATTCTACACATTGAGCCACTCTATTCTCTTTATGTTATTTCGTGCCAAAAAGAACACTTTAACTATAGTCTATTACATGTGCAGCTCACTTCTATTTTTAAGACCTTCTTTATTCTGTTGCTCTCTGTGCCTGTGTATACTTTACCCTTTACTTTTTTGTCATGTTTCAGATTTCTGAAACACAAATATGATATCTGAGTTAGATGTGTCATTCCCAAACATAGTTCTGTTTTGTATATAGGCTAAGTATATGATGCTGACAACAGTTATCAAGATTTGATAAATGTTTTCAGCCTGATGTGTCGAAGGTTTTTAACACTCATTAAATGACTGTGAGAACAACCTTTAAGGTTGGGTGACTGAACTTGATTTTATGCTACTGCGATATCATCATACTAGGATGATCTTATGTATTATCCTTTGTTCTCTGTGTCTTTAGTTTCTCTTTAATCAGTATAATCTTTAGTTTTGCATTTTAGCAATTCTCAAAGTTTCAGTTGAACTGAAGTACATAGCAACAGCTGAGGTCACAAAAGTCTGCAGAACAAACACTGTTAACTAATGTCTAATTTGAGAAGTACTTTCTCCATTAATGGCAAGTGAAAGAAGTTTGAATGGTGCTGTTTCACCAGAAGTATGAATAGTTCCTTTTCTCTGCAGCTTTACGTTGATCAGCAGAAGTACTATTGCCAGCCCTGAATTAGTAATACATGACTGGAGCAGCTCCTTGCAAGACTTAATGAAGCTCAGGCATGTTCACAACAGTCCAACTGAAGTCCTAGTGCTGCATTTACAGTGCTTATGCAATACCAACTATTAAAGAGGAAGATTTTGCTTCAGTTCATTGACAATCCTTTTGTTGTAAGGGGACCGCATTGCAGTAGGGCCTTCTTGCTGGTAATGGAGGAAATTCACTATTTCCAAACATGCTCTGTGGATGTTTTGTACAATCCATGGGGCATTTAAAAACAAACTTTACCATATTGAGGTGATGTAAAATGACAAGACTATAGCTGGTATATTTCTATTGCTGAATGTCAACTCGGAACTCTAGCATTTGTATCACTTGAGAATATGGCACTAATATGCTAAGGCCCTGTGTTGCAGTGAACCTTAAATGTGTGATAATTCAACTGTCTGTTCTCTACAGTTAGACAAGGCAGTAAGAAATACAATTTCCTGTCAGCTTTTCCTGTCATTTACACCAGTGTTTCTGGACTAACTTTATTGTCCTACATGTACCTTAAGATGCAGTACTTGTTACTATGGCCAAGTTCAAATTCTAAGAGGCTACAATATCCAGGTGCCTGGCCTGCCACTTCCTTACAGTTACTGCTGTGATAACAGAGCAGGCTAAATGCATAGTGTCTTTATCTGAGCTTCTCTTACTCCCTTAAGCATATTAACTCCCCCTGTCATTGAAAGCATATATCGCTGTAGAATATGAAAAAGCATGTTCTAATTTGCAGAATTGGATAATGCAACAACAAAGAGCTATAATACCTTATATGACTACAGATATTAAATCTGAATGTGAATCAGCCTTCAGAATAGAACTTGTTCTCTATTCTACAAGCTGCATGAATTTTTGTTGCTATGCAAAGTAATGTTACAGAAGAATAGGATTTGATACAGGTGTAAACATCATTGCAAATAAGAGAAGAAAAGATGAATACTGGAGAACAGTACAAAGAGGTGAAAAAGATTGAGATGAGGAACAAAAAGGTGCATTAGATGACTGAATAAAGTAGTACTTGGAATAATAGTGCAAATGAAATGAGAGAGGAAGAGGGATTGGTAAACTGTTGGATGTCATTACTGTTGAGCTGGGCAGTTATACTTTCTCAGCACATAGATGTATAATGATATGGGAGTATAGCTTTAGTATTTTCTATTTACAAAGCACTAAACATTGACATATAATGTCATTGACATATGTAGTTTCTAAATGTTCTAAAATGGCAGTAGTGCAATCAAATAACATCATGATGTGCTGTGATAAGGATCATTGAGATATTAATCCCATGCATGAATGGCGATAATAAAATAATTTGTCTGTACTAGAGATTGTCAATTAAAAGAACCAAAAATATTATACAAATTCTGGTGAAAATCAGCAAATTCCTCCCCCCTGCTCATGATTGCCATATAACACCTAAGTTTTCTCATAAGTAACAGAACGGCGAAAAAGTATTCCAATTTTGTAATGGTTTTAGTTATAAGGGTTTTAGTGTTATAAAATTTAAGTATTTCTTTCTGATCCTTTTTCAAAAATTTTCGGTGAAATGGATGCAAATACTGGTTATTGCTATTGTTTTACTTCTGTCTAGATACTGCTGTGTTTAGCTTTCACATTTTTGTGAATGTTGCTTTGCAGTTCAGGTTAGTGACAACTGAGGGACTTCTCAGGCTCCCCCTAACCTGGATTGAATCTTGAATGGTTTATGCATACAAATAGTTATTTTCTTCCTTTTACAGTATTTGTTTTGACTTGAAGCTTTCCCCAAAGTTTTCTCTCATTCCATTTTTTTCCGTTGGTTTTAGTGTGATTTATTTGTGAGTTTATTTTGCAAGAGTTCAACTACATTTCATGTCCTCAGCTTACCTAACATTATGTGTAGTGAATTCATACTGGTTTGTCTCCTAGTTCTGACTTAAGGATTTTTTTTTTTCTTTTAGTTTTGCTAATCAAAAAGGGGGCTTTGACTTGATTTCCTTCCCTCCCCCTGCAGACTAATTTTTCAAGCCGCCTCCTTCTTTAGCACTGTCTGTGTTGGTTGCCTTGCAAGCCTGCAGCAACACCAGACTTTGTGCACAAGGCTGAGCTGTACTATCCTGACACTTGTTTCTGTTTCTGGTGGTCACACAAAGGTTTATGTGTTGAAATTGAGCTTTCCTTGTACAGTCTGACCTATGTTCCAGAATGAATATACAGATTACTATGCACAGTGTGTTTCTGAGTAGTTGCAAGTTTAATGCTATTTTGCAAACTTTGTAAGCAGCAGATCAATCCCTTATAAAATCCTAACTATAAAATGATGACACATTATTAATTGACTCTGAGAAAGTGAATTTCAGAGTACCTACGCTGTAGGCAAGTTACTCTTCAGAAAGTTGTTTTAACTATGCAAATTTTGAAAAACTTTGAGTGGGGATTGGAACCTGCCTTAAGGTCACAGAGTAGGTGCTATTAAAGCTGTCTAATAGGTTTGGATTGTTTTTTGCTGGTACGTTAATGTTCCACATTAAGTTAAATTGGTTTTAATAAAATATAGATTTAAAAGTAGGTAGTAAATAAAAATACAGAAAAGTAGATAGTAAATAAAATCTTAAAGTACTCAGAGTCGAGGAGGAGAGGATGTACTCTGGACCTATCTCTACCTGGGTCTACTTGATGACCTGAAATCTAGGAATAATAGCAGTGTCCACAGATCTTTATAGTGGGTTTGATGCAATCAGGATAAATTCTTTTGTGTCTTTTGTTTTTACATCAAGAAATTTTGGGGTCCCTGAACACGCCCTCTCAATTTATATGGTGATTAATCTGGGCTATGTAGCTTCATGACACAGAAATTGGTGTTTTCAGCCATCTATAGATATGAAAATAGACATATGGAAGCCCTAAGACCGTGTGGCTTCTTTGTTGTGAGGCTATATCTGTTGTAAATCGGACATCTATAGCTGCTTTGGCTATTGAAGGCCTCATTCCATGAAATGCTATAACTGCATACAAAACAATCAACTGATGAACATTCTCATTCACTTAATAGAACAGCCATCATAATTGTTTTTTCTATCTTGTGTTCAGAAGCAGAACCCGTCAGAATATTACACACAATCTTTTTAAAGGTACCCATAAAGGTAGTCTTTCTTCATAAATATAGTTTGCATTATACCACAAATGCAAGCTTTTAAAATGCAAAGCTTTTAAAGTTCAAAGAGTAAATAAACACTTCAGTGCAGGGAATTTAGCATACCTTTAACTTTTCCTGTTAGTCATCAAAGCAAATTCCTGACTATTTCATAATATTTTATAAATACACAGTAGAAAACCAACATCTTAGTTATCAAAACAGTGATAATTTGTCCCTTTTCTTCCAGACCTGACCTCAAAACTTATTATCTGATCCAGAATGCAACCCAAAAAAAAGTCTGAAGGTTGGAAGGCAATACCCCTTTTGGGAGGGCTTCTAAGGAAATGAAAACATGTAAGTTGTGAACCCCTGATGAAATAGCAAAATGCCCTGCAGTATTTTTTCAGCCAGTAGTGTGCTAAATACAAAATTTAATTACATTTTTGGCAGTCGCAGTCACTTCATTTGAAATACCAACCTCCCCAAAGGCTTCTAGGAATGACATTTCTTTGGGCTTGCCTTTTTTTTTTTTTTCTGCACTCAGGATGGAGAGGGTACTGTATACATGGTTCTCTTTTTCCCTTATTAATATTTTCATTCACTGAAAATGTATGTTAACTTAAATTGTTTCAAACAAAGAAAAAATATGAATAACAACACTTGACTTCTGAAAGGTATAGTTTTAGCATCTGTAGGACTGATTGAATTGCCCTTATATTGCACCAACAAAGTACATAAATGAAAACTGTGAATGAATAAGATGACAGATAAATGGAGGACTAAGAGGAAAATCTTATGTGCAGTTCGAGAAATAACCAGCCAAAAAGGATGGTTAAAAGTCTGTACTGTTTAGTATGTGTGTTACAAATACATAAAACAGGGAATGTTATGTTGATACACGAAAGAAATGAAGACATACATTCATTTACATACTGATAGTGCATAAAAAGAAAAAGAAAGGCATTTGTGATTTTACAGGATTTCTTTCAAACTCAAGTGTAAAAACCCTGTACTCTGAATTATTTTGTTTGTGTTTTGGAATGGTAAAACTTGTAAAAAACATCATAAAAATAGCAGAACAGCATGCAGAGTAAGTAAGGTAATTCATGCAGGCTGTTACATTTTTCCAATTAACAGACTTTTTTCCCCCAAACTTATCTGCCTTGTATGTACACTCTACCTAATGTAGAAATTAGTATTTTTGTCTCACTTTATTGTAACCTTCCTATTATCTAGTCTGCCCTTGCAACACTTTGAGAAATTACTAAACCATGTGAAGCACAGATTAGACTCCCAGATCAGGTTATTTCTATGTCAACTGTCTTTAGCAGACAATCCCATTAGAACCTTGCCAGTGACAAAGGAGAGAAACAAAATGCCATCAGCACCTTTATAGTGCTACACCCTCCAAAAGTTACTGGCAACAGTAAACTCATCTTACTGCCCAAGCCTTTTAGTAGTCTACAAGCTAATTTCATTGATTTATATAACTATTTGTACTAAGCAATTCATTGTACATTATGCACCAAGGAACAAATTCTACTTTACATTTAAGTTGGCTGCATTGCTAAGATACTGCCCTGAGCTAACTTCATATCTGTTTTTTGTCCCTTAAGGATCTCGTTAACATGGTAGAGCATTCTCTATCATATATTCATAACCCGTAGCAAGCAAAGTAATATACTCCTATTCATTGTGGTTTGACACAGACACATGTTCACAGCTGGCATTAGTTGCACAGATACACAAGTTCAATTTTTACCAGCTGGAGATCTGCTTTGTAATATTTTAGGTATTGCTATTGTTTTCTAAACTTTCGACAGATGCAAACATTCTGCTTTATAAAAAAGAACATCTTCCCAAACTGCAGCATATGATTACATATATTCATATATATTTTCTGCACTTTCTCTTTCTTAACCAGTTGGAGTTTGTTTTTGTTCCAAGAGCTTTGTGGAAATGTAATGTCATATTATTTCAGCTGTAACTCAGGATATTCACCAGTGATACGGAAACATATGATCTTTTGAGAGGTCCAGAAATGTGCAAGTGAAGTGGTTATGAGAAACAGTGCAAAATAACCGTGCCCGGAACTTGAGTATAAGGCAGTACCTATCTAGTGCTTCATGTGGACAGTAAAAGTGTGTGGAATTCAGTTATGTACTCTAACTATGTTTCAGACTACAATTTCGGGAGCAGGCTCTTTGAAGTACCTGATTCTCATTTGCATTTTTTATATAAAGGTGCCATTATGCAAATAAGTTGAGCTGACCTACTTATACTTTTGAAGTTAAGCATGTATTCCTGCATCTGCTGCATAAGATCCTGAATTGGCAGTTCATTGACTTCAAAGTCCTTCCTTTGAATCGCTGAGTTTTTCAGCTTTTTTGTATGTTTTCAACCTGAGCTGTCAGATATACTTTTATGGTTGACCATTGATTATGAATAACAATAGGCTTTTTTTTTTTCTTTCTCTTATGTGTTGGAGTGATTTTCTGTGCTGTTACTTCGTTATTTTATGCCAAGTTAATTGGTGAAGTTAATTGCAAGAGGTATCTCTCAGAACAGGAGTAGAAAAAAACACGGATGAATATGAATCATTGCTTCTACAGGACTTTTTCTATAGGGCACTCTAAGTGGAAACGTGGAAAAAAGTTACTTGTAGTGAAATCATAGAATGGTTAAGAGTTGGAAGGGAGCTTAAAGATCATGTAGTTCCAACCCTACTGCCTTGGGCAGGGACACCTCCCACTAGATGAGGTTGCTCAAAGCCCCATCCAGCATGGCGTTATACACTTCCAGGGATACAGCTTTTCTGGGCAACCTGTTCCAGTGTCTTACCACCCTCACAGTAAAGAATTTCTGTCTAGTATCTAACCTAAATATCCCTTCTTTAAATTTAAAACCATTACCCCTCGTCTGATCGCTATACTCCCTCATAAAGAGTCCCTCCCCACCTCTCCTGTAGGCCCCCTTCAGGTACTGGAAGGCTGTTATAAGGTCTCCCCGGAGCCTTCTCTTCTCCGGGCTGAATAATCTCACCTCTCTCAGCCTGTCTTCATAAGAGAGGTGCTCCATCCTTCTGATCATTTTCATGACCCTCTGCTGGACCCATTCCAAAACGTCCATGTTCTTCCTGTGTTGAGGACTCCAAAGCTGGATACAAATCTATCTATCAATTGTGCAATGGCTTTGTGTCTTGACTATAATGACAACAAAATCAAATTACAGGTGATGTCCTCAAATTAATAAAGTAATAAAATTTCTTCCACCAAAAAAAGTCATTAGTGCTGCTGGATGAGATTATCTGACAGTGTAGTCAGACACAGACTGTAGGATGTTTTTGAGGCTTCCACATAATGTGATGATTGTGACTGTCAAAATGGAATTTGTCAATGAACTCCTGGTGCACAGAAAAATCTGTTCTTGGAATTAAAGAAAATACTTATTAGTTGTATATGCTGATTGTACAGAATTTAAAAAAAAACTCACAAACTCTTCTAGGTGATGTCATACAGTGGGGAAGAAAATTAATTTTAACATGTTATGTAAGCTAGTAAAGAGAATACCAAAGTTTAAGCAATAAACTTTGCTGTACAGTATCCAGTTTGAACAGTCACTTCTGAATAAGTTTCATTTCTGAAGTACTCCACTTTGTCTTATCTGTTCCTGTTGGTTAGGTTTTAAAATTACACAATTTGAGACTGGTTATTTATGTCCATTACACCAAATGCACAAGGCAGACCCAGAGCTGACATTTAGCCCCCATTTCATTTCAGTAAAATGGTTGTGAACTGGAGGTGTGCCCTTTCAGGGAGAGTATCCTAATGTTAGAGAAGGCTCAGTGCCTTCCAAAAGAATCAGAAATTATCGCTTTTTTTCCTGGTATGTATGTGAAGAGAAGTAGTGCCATCTCCAATGCAGTATCTGTTGTCTCTTCTACTCTTTTGGGTACAATGCACTCTAATATTTCTGGAATTCTTTTGGTGTAGTTCAGAGATGCTATATGAAATATTTCTGCAGAAAGGTGTCGTCTTATTCTTTTTATTGTTAGTTTTAAATTTTTTTTCTGCGGATGAAGTGATCAAGCCCCAGTTCATAGCAAACTGAGTTTAATGTGGAATTTCCATACTCTCTTACAAGAGGTGCAATAGAACTTTGTAAAAAGTTGGACCTTTTTTGCTATTGCACTGTTACAGAGATCCCCTGAAAACGCTGAAAGAGATGGCTGAAAACAGTCTGAAATGAAAAACGTAATGTTACGTTGTTTTCTCAGGTGTGAGATATTTATTGGATTATGCTGTACAAGTTTCTGAAATAGGCAAGAAGAAATATTCAAGAAATATTCATTTTGGAAAAAGCAACTGTGATACGATATAGACTCTCTAAATATGTTGTTGAAAATACGGTAGTGTTGAACATGTTAAGCTTTGTTTACCTGCATAGATTAGTGTAAATTATCATGCAACAAAACTATTCTGAATCATGATGTATCTTACTGGGATGTTACCTGGAAGATAACTCTTTAATTCTAGTCTAATGGTCCCTGTGAAGTAAAATATGGAAACTTATATGTAGTTCACATCTGTCTCCATACAAAATGGAAAACAAACAAGAAGATGAAAAGTAGAAGTTAGTCATAACTCATAAATCCCCCCTTCTTACTGTGCTGTTCTATGAAATAACTTAATGTAGTTGAGTTTTCATGAAAAGCCTAACCCTTTTTCATTCAAATATTCACTTCACAAAATTAGCCGTTGCAGTAGTAACAAGTATTGCCAAGTAGCATATTAAAATGGTCATCTAAAGCCCTTGTTGAAAAACGGGGCCACGAATGTGAATTCCTTCCTTTCTCCTCTGTTTTACCTGCTTCTATGCATGGATTTAAAGAGACAAAAAGCCCATTCCTTTTAGTTTTATGTGCGTGGGGGATCATGGCGATGTGACCCTTGACCACATGTCACTACAGACTATAGACCTACTTATTCAGAAATAGCTGTTTTGAAAATTGTCAGAATGTGTTATATATTATAGCATGCATAGCTCACAAAACTTATGAAGTTGTAGTTTATCCCAAATCATATGCACTGAGGTTTCTTTACAGCTTTTCAAAATAAGAGTTATAGAATCATAGAATTGTCCAGGCCGGAAGGGACCTCCAAAGGTCATCTAGTCTGACCTCCTCACAGTCAGTAGGGACCCCCCCTACTAGACCAGGTTGCCCAGGGCCTCATCAAGCCTCACCTTGAATATCTCCAGGGATGGGGCCTCAACCACCTCCCTGGGCAACCTGTTCCAGGGCTCCACCACCCTCACAGTAACGAACTTTCTTCTAAAAGTCTTTCCTAAAACTTTCTCCTCTCTATGATTTGTTAAATGTGAGCAATGTTGCACCTCAGGCCAGAACCTCAGCCAGTTCAGCTTTTGTTAAAGAGCTTTCTTTATGTATGTGAATGATAGGATAACTAGCATCAAGAGAATTTGTTTTGTTCTTTTTTTTTTTCCAAAGGATTAAAGAAGTAATTTACGTCTGTTCTTATAGTACTTGGGTCTCTATAACCTATTTACACTGTGCAGTATGCTATATCTGTTCAAAACTCTAGAGTTGAAATGAAACTTGTAGAAACTGTCCAGTTACCTCCTTTGAGTTACCCACGAGAATGGCTGTAAAAGTGAAAATTAATTTAGGAACAAAGGTTCCATGTGGCACGTATAAGGCATAGCAAGCACTGTAATATCCATTAAAAACTAGGTGCCTTCCAATAAGGAGGTACTTTTAAACTGTGCTTGTCTTGACTTAAGATCAAATTGACAGCATGGAGACTAAATGGACCTAATGTCAGAACATTTCAATCACAGGTATATAAACAGTATGATGAATTAAATAATTTCCCTGCTCTGTGAGGGAGATGGCACAGTTTGGAAAGAAGTTCAAGTTGGTCAGCACAGTGGTTACAGCTTTGGTGCGCAGATACAGGGTGCTGCAGGGCTACAATGTTCCGTCTCTTTCAACTCAAATATTCTAGACTTCTCTTTGGGTCTCTTCTGGGTCTCTCCCAGAGTTACTCCTTGTCACATCAGTTATAGGATTAGGTAGAAATTAGTAAATTCTGACTTTTTTATTCTGTTACTCCTTGAATCTGACTCTACACCTTTGGATTACAGACCTGAGACTTAACTGATGGAGGTGGTAGTAATGTTGATTGGTTAGGTAACACATCTGTGCTGAAAAAAAAAGGAACCCAACCAACCAACAAAAACCTTAAACTCAGGCAGTATGGATAAATTCCTATATTTGATTAATTTCTTGCTGATTCAGAGTGTCTGTCTTCTTATTTCCTGCTTTGTTCTAGACATGGCTGAATCCAAGCCACTTTGAAAATGCACAGAATTAATATTTCTGAATAGTGGAGCCATTTTCAGAATGCAGTTTTCTGTTTTATGAGGTGTTTACCTGAGAAAATGCCTTTTACTTCTATATAACAAATCAATATTTGTGTAAATATACAGAGGGTAATGCTCTGCCTTGAAAGTATAGCTGAACAAAGGTCAGGTAATCAGAGCTGGAATTGTTCTCTTGTAGGTTCTGTCTGATCCTCAGCAAGAGGAAAGCTCTGTTATTTCACATAATGTAGTCCTTTTCATAAACTATAAAATAGCTAAATGGTTTTTTTCTTCCTACCAGCTGTAATGTGTGTTAAGACTTTTTTGTATTATTATTAGAATCTTGCTCCTATCTGACTCTACAGAATCTGATCTTGATTTGATGTAATTTATCTTATATAGTTCCCTGTCTGCTCCACAGATTTTCCATGTGTTTTCATATTGTCACTTCACTTCCCTAAACCAAGTGTAATCTTTTTGCTTTTTCACTTAGTATCATTTCTTTTTCTTCTGATTACCTTTGTTGTCCTCTGCAGCTCATCTGTCATCTTTTCTTTTTGGAGAAGCATTCACAGTTCATGTTGCTGAAATACTTTTAAATACCCTGAAATTAATATTATTTTCTTAAGATCTGTGAAAAAGCATGTTTGCAAGAGGGATTTTTTTGCTAATAAAAAGTATTGCTATACTATTATGGGTCAAGGAAACCTTTTTGTCTTGAGAAAGAGTATCCCAATTCCAAGTGGTCTCGATGTCTTCACTGGTGCATAAATATATAGTTCTTAAAACCAGAAGACAGGATTAGCCTGACCATAAGACATGGCCATCTTAGTCTGAACACTGTTAGAAGTTCATTAGAGGATTTCAACATCAAGTCCACGTGTTATATTTGAGATGTAGCATACAATTTCCTAAAGCATCCTCATAATTTCATTATTTTAAGATCAGAATTATTTGGAATATCTGTTGCCATAATTCTGGAAATTATGATATCTCATGGTGTTTATTAAACATACATCTACTTTACACATGCAGTATAACTGCACAACAAAATAGAAAGTGTCCTGTAGTTTAACAGAACAATTCACTGAAGAGTGCACAGCTTTACCTGAAGACGGAAGATGTGCTCTAGTCTGAAGATTCTCTACACTAATAATAAGTCGTGTGTGTGGGGCAGCTTAGTAGGCCTTCCATAATATCTTCATTTGAGGCTGGCCCGTAGGAGACAAAGGAGCAAGTAACAGTGGATACAGGCATATCTTTTATGGATGCAGTAAGTATGAGTCATGGCATAGAAAATAAAGGCAGGCAGGATCAATTCTACAGTAACTTAGTTGGGGAGTTCTAATCATTGCTTGGTTCAGAAGCATGTTGCTGTAGTAGCGGTTGCAAAATAGCTGTATTATTGCACCGCAGCATGTGAAAAGAAACCCATTCCTCTAACACTGAAAAAAATAGGGATGGTTTGATTACTTGGATACATGAGGCTATACTCTCCAGAGTTTCAGCATATGAAATATGCTCATCTGCTTATGCACGGAGTCTCTAAAACAATGCCAGTGGGAGAAGATAAGATAGTTTTAACAGTGCATCTTGAATGTCGCTTTTACCACCTTTTACATAAGCTTTTCTGTGGTATCTTTTGTTTGTTCCTGTAGCACCACTCCTTCTAATGACATCAAGACTATCGTTACTGTTCAGACCATCTAAGAAATTAGAATTGTGACTTTATAAAAACATGAGTCAGTACTGCAGAATAATTCCTCCCAAGTTAGTTTCCAAGAGCTATGTTTTGAGCAATTTGTCAATTCTGGGTCCCAAACAAGAGCTGAGCTTGCCACGCACTTTTCTCAGTATTCTCTGCTATACTTCCCAGTGCTTGAAAATGGTTTGGTTCTTTGGGAAAGTGGCAGTCAGAATTCTACCTGTTCTGTTTTCGGCATAGATTATTACTGCCGCAATTTTATTGCAACTAATTGTAGCAACAACAGCCAGCCCTTCTTCTTCCTACCATCTGCATCCTCCTATGCAGAAACAAGACAAAAAGGGAAGAAAGGCAGCAGTGTGAGAGCATGTGTCGGTTGTACTTAACAAGTACAGCCTACCAGCTGTGAGGGTGTTTGTGGTCCATGGGGCTTTTTTCACCATGTTTTATCAGCACTTTTCCATTCATAATTACAAGTTATTCCAAATGTTGTTTCAAAGTGCAATTTCTGGTTATTTAGACTGAGTATGAGCACCTGGGTTTAAAATACTAAAAAATCTTTTTCCATTCAGAACTTTGTGCTGTGAATTTCAGAATTACCCAGGACAGCCACAGTGAATTCCTCTTCTTCAGTAAATTTGCCTCAACACAGTTCTACAAAATCTCAAGAATCACTGGCTTGCCTGAAATTTCTTTTCTGTCTGTGGTGCTCAGGTTTTTAACCTAAGTGAGATGTTTTATGCAGCTGTTTTGTTAGTAAACACACTGTCCCATACCTTCAGGAATAACATCTCCCAATCACATAAAATCCTATGCAGCCCAATGAAAGAACACATCAAAACTGACAGTGATGCAGCACATGTAATTCCTTTAGTCTTGCCCCTGCTCCGGAGAAGTGAAAGAGGATTGGTCTATAACGAAAACAGGAAGACAAGCATATAATTAATATGCTATAGTGTCACCTAGAGACCGCAGTAGATCAGAAAGTATGTGGACACGATTTACAGATTGCCTTTACTTCTGGAAGGTTGAAATCTGTCACTTCCTATTCTATAGCCCACTCTATTCCCTTTAGGAGTAATCACCAGCATATGACTTCCTATAGATTAAAGAAAGAAAAAAATACAAAAATATAATTTTCTTCCTCTTTTACTAGGTTCTCTGAACTTAATTTAGTAAATCATTCTTCCTGGACATGCAAGTCTCCCCAAACTATCATAAGCACTAATTATTGCCATCTATTTTTCCTATATTTTCATAGAAATTTCCTTTTCTATGGTAGTTATTGTTGCACTGTACATACAGCTGCAAGATTACAGTGCGTATCTCTCTCTGTGGACCATGCAATTGCCACTTACAGCATTTACTTTCAAGGAGACATCTGAGAGTGATACAACCACCTATCTCCAGAGTCATTAAGTCTCAGGGTTGACTTGCAGTGTAATAGTAGCGAAGTCACTCTGTGTAATACCTTTCATTATTACATAAATGTTTTTATTCCTACAAAATGGCTCGATGTTATTTGTTAGTGTACTAATATAAGAATATTACAGTGTATTAAAGTGATGGAAAGAAGATCATAATCATAACAATCTCTTTGGTTATAGTACTCTGTCAGACATCAGGAATTTTGTAGGGGAGGGACTGTCCTTTAGAAAAGACTACCCAGGTACTTAACTTCTGTGTACATAGAAACATCATAGAAGACCCATAAGACACTTTAACAATAGTTATGGCTTTCTTCTAGCTTATGTAAATTTTCCTCAGTTATAACTCCCAGGATTTTAATGTAGTTTTTCCAATTTTCTCTGAAGAACTAAAAGAAGGAACAAAGTTCTTTAATGTATGTAAATCATAGCAGTGTATAGTATAATAACATGTATGGTATGGGAAAGTGGCAGTATTCTCTTTACTGTTGTCTGATTACCTGTGCATAACTGCATAGTCTATTACAGAATTATTTTTCTGGGGGAGCTGTGAGACAAAAAATGCAACAGAAGACCAGAAGCTCAGCTGTTATACACAGAGAAACTTCAGCACCAACTATAGCTGCTGAAGGTTATTTTAATTTGTATACATTGGTGAAAAATGCTAACATCTTTCTCCGTTTAACTTATGTCACATAAAACCTTCATCCACATTGATTCTTTCAGTCCACTGAGAAATTGTTGACCAATTGAATTCAACAGTTTTGCCACCAACATGATAAATAGATTTATTTTTGTTTTCCTCCTGTATATTCCAAGCCACTCAGTATGATCCTCCTTACCTGCAGTACTTGCTGAGGTATATGTGACACATATGATGTTATTTACTGTTTGTAAAGCAGTCTATAGATGGAAGACATAACTGTAACATACAGTTGTATCTGCTACTATTAGCTATCACAGGCTATTTTGTATTATGCACTCATTTTTGAAAAAAAAAAAGGACCAAATACAAATCCCTTTTATTCTTAATATTGATGTAGTTTTCAATAATCAATCCTATGTCCTGTTTCAAAATAGAATCTGTGTCACTGTTATTGTAGTTACTTAAAGAATCATCTATACATAGTCTATACAGATTTGTTCACATAAGTTATTTGCGTTCTATAGCCTTTTGTTGGGTAAGAGGGAAGATAAATGTCACTGATTTTTAAGAAGAAAAAGCTCAGTAAAGAAATCTGCTCATACTATACTGATTTTATTAACATGAAAGGTATTTTTACATTAAAATAGGATTGTAGTCTTATGTCTCTGCAGAAATTGATTTAATAATGCCAAGTTGGTGTTAAAACAATTCCATTTTAAAGTTGAGTGTAAATAAGTTGCCAGTAAGAGGAAATGTCTGTTCATTCAGGTAATTGTAGAACGTAGTAAAAATAAGCTGACTTCTGAACCCATCTATTGTAGATAAACTGGATTTCTTTACTTTATTTAGAGGAAAAGGGCTGTATAAATAGCCCTTAAAAATTCTCACCATTTAGACTTTCTCTTCAGTCCACGCTATTTATTTTAAATAGTGCTAATTAGCTGACTTAATTTGCTACATTGAAAAACAAATTTCCTTAGATGCTTCATTACTTTAGTGTTAATTGCACCTCTGTTGCTACAGCATTGAAAATAATGACTATAGTGCAACAGATGTCATAGAAAATATTTTAAAGTGACTTGTTCTTCAATAAGTATTTTAATATTTAAATGGATTTGGACATTAAATTATCAGTAATAAATTTTAACTGAGATCCTAAAAAGTTTAAGTTATTAATAACAGCTAAGTTCAGGTTCTGTCTTGCATTACCTGTATAGCTTCATTGTGTAGACTTTACCTGTTTTTCTCAGTTCTGTTAGTTTTACAACAGTCAATGTATTGATGATAGGGACTAGCTTTGATTTGTATTATGTTGGGATAACTAGTCTTTTGTATTCAATAAATTGGGTAAATAAATTTTTGGACTACAAAGTTGAGGCTTGAGTATCACCAGATGCTTTAATGTTTGCAATTACTCATAGGAAGTGTTGTACTGGGTCTTTCTATCTGTCCACAGCTCTTGCTTTCTGTGGATAATCTTAATGCCAAAGATGGCATTAAGCTACTTCTGTGTTTAACCTGTCCCAGGCCATTAAGTGTGCCAGCTGGGATGTCCAGAGGCTGTTCAAGAGGTAGCCTTGCACAATGATATGCGAACAATGATATATACTGTTGAAACTGTCTTAGTGATATTAGTGTCTAAGGAGGAACTGTGAGCTGTGTACTGACAACGAGCATGTGCGCAATAAGGGGGGTCTTACGCTCAGTGTCAATCTGTACATACAAACGTCCACTGTATCTTGGTAGCTTTGTGCTTGGGTCAGTGTAAAGCTACTCTAACCAGTGACAGTGATGCATTGAGTTTGCAATCATGTGAACTTTATGGAAACCTTTCTATATCAATAAGGTTTAGGAATTTTCTTGTAAAGCAAAAACATTCTGAGACCTAAACTTTAACTCTCGGAGATCTTAATCCAGGGTAGCATGTCTGGGCATTCCTAAATTAATCCACTACTTTCCTGAGTCAGATCCAGAGAGTACCGATCGATTAATTAGTCTTATTAATAGACACAGATACGCTGTTGTAGGCTATTCGGTCAGTCTCGCAGCTGATTCTTTTGTTTTGTCTTGTATAATCAAGTTCACTTCTACTAAGTGGTACAAAAATGTAGCAGTGTGATTTGACAGCGCTTATATTCATTGAGCTGTGATGTTAATGGCTTGGTAGACAGAAGGAAACCGAGAAGGAGACTTAGCATGACTCCTAATCTTCCTTTGCTCTCTATTTTGTTCTTTGTAATGCCCTTCTTTTTTTATCTCTTTTTATCATTATGTGCATACAAATAAAACTGCACTCAGCATCATATGAAATGACAGGAAACGTTAAAATTTTATAGAGAGTAATTTTATGCTCTTGACAGTGACAGCAAATATAACACAGTATTGCAATGGATGTAAACCAAAACAAAAGAAATCCACCACCACCTAAAAACCTTCTTCACTAGTGACCTCACTGATGATAGGATGAAATCCAAAGATTGTTAGACATGGGGAATCTTTTGATAAAACACAATTTTATAATAAACTGCTGACAAAAAGTGCCAGCAGTAATGGAATACACATTTATTCAGATTTCACTATTTGTAAGCACCTCCTAAATTTCCCACTTTACTTTTTTCAGCAAATTTTGTTCTACTCAGACTCTCTGAACCAAAAGACTCGTAATCACCACTAGTTTCAGAAAATTTAAATAACGTTATTTTTTATTTATGGACAGGAATGCCTAGACAGGAAAGTAAAATGTTGAAGAGATTTACTCAACTCCAATTTGACTTTGCTGTTTTAAAATTACATATGCAATTGTTTATCAAATTATGTTTTTTCAGGCAACCTATTCAAGCCTTTTATAACTTCTATTTTTTTCATAATATGAAATATAATTTTATAGCTATTTACATGCCATTCTCAGTGGAACACTTGAATACTTCCAATAGGTCCCTTACCAAATTTGTACAAAAATGTTGTTAAATGCACAGCTTTTTGCCTGACACATCCAAAATGTTGTATTTTTGTGGAATAAAATTATATTTATATGAACTCTAAAATATATCACTTTTATGAAACTAAGGTTAATTTAAAATCTCACAAACATTTTTCTTCAAAATACAGGCAGAGTCACTGGATACCTTCTTGAAACAAATCTTCCATGGGCTAGATAAGTTAAGATCCATTCTCTTTGTTCTGATTATGAATCTAAATGTAAAAGTAGTTCCAATGCTTGTTGTGCTCAAAAACACCTGAGAATTGATTGTTGAATATGGAATATATGCATACAGAACATGGCTAGAACTGCAAGTATGTTCAGAAATAAATATAATGGAAGCTCACATTTGGATAAATGATCCTTAAAGGAGACTTCTGGTAAATGTGCAGATATGGCTAAAAGAATTCAGAGGCATGTAGACCATATATCATATGGATATCTGTTTTCTACTCATGCAACATCATTTAAGTCACACAGCAGTTTTTCTTTTTCTCTCAGGTCAGTCTTAAAAAAAACCAAACAAAACACAAAAAAACCCAGCCAAAACATGCCACTTAATTTTTCCACTAATTTTGTTATTTTGTGGCTTGTCTTCAAGTCTGAAGAGACTACTGAAAGAAAGGAGAAATAATTGGAGATTTGGCTTAGTTTAGATGGTTTATTTAATGTATACAGACTAAATTACTTGACTTTTTCCTTTGCCCATGGCTCTCTGTGATCTATTTGCTGATGCCCATGCATGCTATACGTTCAAAAGTAGCATAAAAGCCTTTAATACATCTGATAGGCTGGTAAACTAGTTAGTTCCTGTATGTTGATGAACAGGAGGTGTTTTCTCATTAGTAACTGAAAATGGGAAAATATCTACATGGATATTACAATGGTAATATATTACTACTTATTACAATGATCAAGTCCCCAGTAAATGTTTCTAACTTATTAAGAAGTGAAAGGGGAATAGCTGGGTCACTTGTTACATTGCTCATCACAGTCTCATCAAAGTTGTCTTTTGGTTTTTTTTTTTTTACTATTTCTGGACAGAAGTATACATTTGATGTCTTGAGTATTGTGCCTTTATATTATCTTTTACAGCTAGCTTTCTGGTTTACTTGCCAAACTAATTGTAGGTGATCATCATAACATTTCCCTTTAAGATATACAGGCATGACTTTAGATATTTTCAAAAAAACACTCCCAACAGTTTAAACATGGTGCTTCCATTTGCTTCTCTCAATCTGATTGTGCTTTCAATTTGTTTGACAAATTTCAACTGTTCTTTTCTACTGCAATATGCAGGTAGAGTTTCACGTTGGTTATAGAAAAAAGAAAAAGAAAAAAGCAATATTTACATATGTACATTACATTACATTATGTTAAAATATAATTAAAAGTGTGACTGATGCATTTGCAACGTTCTGTAGAGAATTTTCTGCATGTTCCCTGTATATTTAATGACTTAGAAATCTGCAAATCTCAACATGAAAGTTTTACAACTTTTTTCTTTCTGAAGTGATCTAATTTTCCTCCTTTTAAAGAAAGCTGGGAAGTGCAAAAGCTATGCTGTTTAGCATTTCACAATACTCTCCGATAGCACTGAAACAATGTCATACAGATTGTCAGTATTCCTAGCTTGTGAAGGAACTTATTATACATTCCCCATATCTGTGACTTTATTGGTCTTTTGTCATTCCCACAGAGTGAACCTGATATTTTCCAACAAAATGTAATTTGCTGGAACAAACAAGCAGTGAAGGGCTGATGAAAAGAGTTCTAGGAAATGGTCACTCCATCTATAGATGAGTTATCTAGGCCTATTCTGTGTAGTTGATAAAAGCTTTGTATTCACTTTCTGATGCTCACAGTCCTTATTTGCACTGTGCCTTTTATTAAAAAATAGCTACATTTTCACTATTAGCCTCAATGTTCCTAATCTCATTAACTGGAATTTTCCAAAGCTCTGATAGGAATTATTCATCTAACTTCCACTGAATTTTAATGATATTTTATACATGTTTGCAGTTATAAAATATTTCCTAAAAGGGACTGAACTGATATAGCTGTTTGTATGTGTGCTAAGTGTGCAAGTTCTTGATGCTGCTCAGGAATTAATTGCATTAAGGAAACTGGATTTTCAGAACTGATAGTGGGCTGTTAGTCCAAAGAATTTGTAAATTACCAGAAAATTGATGCATTTATTCTAATAAGTGAAACTACATTGAAATAGGCTGCCCAGAGACGTGATGGAGTCTCCTTTTCTGGAGACATTCAAAACCTGCCTTGACATGTTCCTGTGCAACCTGCTCTAGGTGGACCCGCTTTGGCAGGGGAGTTGGACTAGATGATCTCCAGAGGTCCCTTCCAACCCCATATCATTCTGTAATTCTGTGATACTTGACTTTGACCTATGCCTAACACCCTTGTGAGAAACACCCAAAACACACTGGTGTTTTTTACACTGACAGGCTGGCACCGATCATACAAAATGTTTCTTTATATCAGCCTTTGTGCTACTAAACTGTCCTGTGCACCTTTTTATATTGGCTTATATGGGTACTTAAGAGAGAAGGAAGGCACACTATGTAGTGCCCTGCTTTGCCCTTCTGTGTGCAGCTCTGAGAACAGGAGGGAGTGCCCAGGATGTGTTCTGGGTAAAGCTTTTTCACCATAATTCATACATAATTTTAATTTTGTTTTGAAAGAGATCTAGTGCAAACTACCCTGAAAGCTCAACTATTCTTACAGTGTCTAACTGATTATTAATATGCTCTTTCAGAGTGATTAATAAGAGTATTACAGATCGAGCAAAAACATTTTGCCTGACGTGAAAAAGTAGTTAGTTATGTTTGTTCCTGGATAGGAACAAGCTTGTTCCTGGCAAACTTGGTCTGCTGATGGGATGTCATTGGAATGAGAAATAAGAGAACAGAGAGGAGAGGGTTACCTGTATCTTCTCCTGAAAGAGGTAAAAATAGAAGATGGCTGATATATCTTAAAGTTGTACAGCTAAGATAGTATTATAAAGCTGCAAAAAAAGAGAAGTACAAGTAATTAAAATGTTTGTTTGTTTTACTGCTAAATACCTAAATACTAAAGGTTGCTTTTATAAAAAAACAGAAACAGTAACGTATTTTGGTATCTGTGTCCATTAAAAGTTTTGAGAATTTAAGCCAAAAAAAACCCAAACGAAAACCATTTTCATGGAAATAGTTCCACTGGTTTCTGTAAAGTACTACAGTGTGATAAATTCTCTTAGTTTATGTGAAGAATATTGCACAAGTTTTCCATTTGCCCTGAACAGAGAACTTAAACAAACATGAGAAGAACATTAATATAACTTTAATTTTGGGCCCTTTTTATTAATCATATTACTGTATTTATGTCCTTTTTAGGCTTCTTTAGAATTATTAGTTTCATTTTCAGTGACTTGTTTCACTTTATGTCTGTATTGCCTTTTTGTCATTTAGTTTGAAACACGTTGGATTTTTACAAATGGCAACCGATTGCTGGGTTTTTTTTTTTTCCCTTTCTTGCTTCTCCTCCACGTCTGACACTATTCTTGTCTCTTTTAAAGATGTTAAATGTCTGACAGCAAAAGTTAGACTATTAAGCCTCATCTGTTTGTAACTGTTACAAAGCCCACTGTAATTGATTGTAAGGTTTAACTCTATGTTAATTACTCATCAATCTAAGATTAAAGAAACCCAAGTTTTGCACAGGCATATTCAAGAGTCAGTCTACCCGAATGAAAACAGCAGTGGGCCTGTGCATTCATTATCACTGTTAGAGGTGTCTGCAGCGTTAGAAGAAATCTTAAAATCTTATTGTCTTTCCATAAAACTACCGACAATAGAGGGGGGACCTCAGGACATCATCTAGTCTCTTTATGTCTCTTGTTCAAGCCTAGCCTCTAACCATGTCTTCTTTCTTGCATCGTGTATCCATTGCTCTGTACCTCTGTAAGGTCCCTGTGAAGGTATTTAAGACTAAATCTAGGATCCATTTATATCTGATATCTTTGACACAACTCTCTTGTAAACACAAAGGATCACAATGGAGAAGAATGCAAAACATTGAGATGTTGCTTGCACCTTCCTAAACTGGAAATTCATGAGATGATATTTTTCCCATATAAAATAAAAAGGACATAGAAGTTCTGTATCTTTTCTTTATCTTTATTTTTCCATTAATATTTATGAAAAAATCCAGCCTTAGTACAAAGTCCACTTTCAAATTGGGATACAGTGTGTTTCTCCAGGAAAAAACAGTGCTTGGGAGGGGCAATGAAAAGAGCCTTTGTTCATTTCTTATAGCTAAGTGCACAAATTTAGAAGCAGGAGAGAAAACCTTGAGTAAAAAGAACTGATAGTTTTGTGGGGACAAGTGCTATGAAACAGTTTTGACCTAATCTTAAATGTTTAGATGCTGTCTTACTTCACTGTGTATACCCATTACACTTCATTTCATACAGCTAAGGCAAACAGGTATTCCTTTAGACTTCTCTGGGACCATAGATACCAACTGTAATATAAACAAAAATGAATAGTTACTGGTCATTTGTGTCATGTCACCTATTCCCACATTTCCTTAGTTAATAGTTGCTTATCGTTCCAAAGCAGATTGTGAGCTTTGCTGGTATATTTCTGCAGATATCTCTATTTGATATGAGTTAAGCAATATCACTTTCAATAAACAAACGTGTTTACTGCAGCAAGAAGAGAAAAATCAGCTATGACTTGATTAGATTTTGTTTTAAGCTAAAAGCTGAAATTAGATTGAGTCACAGCAGGGCCAACTTGAAGAACCACAGCATGCAAGGAAAATGTAAGGATTTGATCCGATTTTTACATGAGTGTTATTTGTGCAAAAGTGATTTAAATAATCCTACTTTTCAGGGATTAAAAGAGCTTTCATGATAAACAAGAAAAAACATTTCCCCCTCAACCATCCTAAAATCCCTGAAATAGTCTGTGGGTATTTACTGTAAAGCCTAACATTATTCTCTGGGCCAGTGCGGCTTGTCCTGCCATAAATATTGTCCTCATTGAGTTCTGAATTGTGTATAATGGTGTCACCATCATGTACTGTCCCTCTGTATATTTTCAGTCTTCTTGTCTTTGCTTCTTAGTGGTGCATTTTTAAAATCCAATCCTATTGCAGGTAGGACTATTGTATTACTGATGTATTTACTCAGATTTGAAGATAAAAATATATAAAAAAAAATCAAAAACATTAAACTCTAAAGCCACTTTAAAATTACTGTGGATTTTGTAAATAATAAGAATTCCAGGAAAGAGGAAATAATTTTATCTGACTCAATAAATGAAGGCAGCAATTTGCAACAGTGCTTGTACATGCATTAAGTAAAACCCCCAAAAACATCAGACCCAAGAATCATATTGCCAAGTCAGGTAAATGCGGTTGAATTTCTTCAGTGGAGATGTGGGGAAGTCAACTGTAGTGTCTGCTTAATTACATCCTTTGTGGTCTTTTAAGTTA
>VXAK01014289.1:893-27204 GCA_013399435.1 Arenaria interpres | reverse complement strand
TACAAGAACAAGAAAATCTAAAATCCTGTAAGACTTCTCTAAGCCCTTGGGAGATAAAGTGGCTGTGCTATTACTTTTGAAAGAAAGAAGCTAATCAACCTAATGCAGCTGATCAGTTGTAAATGAATCTAAAAGTTGACAGAAGCACATCCAAACTCCATTAAGCCCATTGAGATCTCTTCCACTATATGTTTCCCCACTTCAGCCTGATCTCACCAAGAGGTCTCTTATCCCTTGTTCCCAACAATCCAATTATTTCTCATACGTGCATATGTAAATTTCCCACAATACGATATTATGTTAGGTATAATAGAAAGGATCAATTGAAAATAATCTAAAATTACTAAGCAAGAAGCATTGTTATCAACTTGTTTTGTAGAAAAAACACAACAACTTTTTTGCAGTTGGTAGTCCTTAAAAATAATCACTTTTTTGGTACTAATCAGTAAAATACATTGGTAGGTGCTCACAAAGAGACATAAGCTGCTTACATAATTTGATAGTTTTGCATTTGTTCTTATTCTTAAATTGTATGTATGCATTATATTAACTATTATGACTGATGTACTAATTTTTGATAAATCCCTTAATATTAGTTTTGTGATTATCTAATTAGGAGGAGAGACAGTTCAAAACACGTACTTTCAGATAAATTAAGACAAATTGAAAATGAAAGAACAGGACAGATACAGACAACACAGAAACTGAAAAAAAGAAAGTACTTCGTTCCTTAGCTACCGTGGAAATGAACCAGTGGTAGAGTTTCCAACCCAAAAGATGCAATGAACAGGGTGTTTGAGAAACCTGTACAGATTTAATGCTGTTTAGTATTTTCAGTGACAGTGCTGAAAGATATGCAATTAGATATGCAGACACCATCACAACCAGCAGAGAGGGAAAAGCAAAGAGCACTGGCAAGGGAAAATAAAATGACAGGCAAATTTGAAAAACAGCCTATATACAAAACAAAATAGGAAAACCTGGGATAAAACCAAGGTTCTACAAACTGATAAAAATAATAAACTGTACAATCACAAGACTCCACATTAAAAGCCACAAAACTCCTAACAGCCTCCTGGATTCAACTTCAAGGAAAGGAAGCAAGAGGAGATAGCAAACCCTACAGGTTAGAACAGGCACTTCAATTTAAAGAGCGAGCGAGCGAGCATTCACTGTTCCAACTACTCCTGGTCACTGCAACAGCATGGACATCTCTTTTTCAAGGTCCAAAGCAAGGTTCAAAATTCACTGTGAACAGGTCTATACATTAGTTTAATGTGATCCATGGAAGCAACTCAAACAAAAGCTGACATATTTTAAAAAGCAACATGTAACTTAGAGTATCTGTGGTCTTTCTAAAGAGGTAAATTAATCTCAAATGAAACACTGAAAACATGATAATGTTCAGATCCACAAACTATTGCTGCAAAGAGAAAGGCATCACATACTCCCCACGTCCACGGCAGTAAGAGAACATTTAATGGCTTTAGACTGCAACAGGAGACAAGCAAAGGTTATTTATCGTTCTACTAAGTATCTAACTTAATTACGCTGACTGGCACACAGTATCAGAATAAACTGCCCAAGGAGACTGGAATTTCCATCAGTCAAGGCCATAAAGAAAAGGTCTGGCAAACATCTGTCAAGAACCGAGCACAGCTTATTCTACGCTGGGGCAAATGGATGAAGTGGATCTGCATGTCTCAACATTTATGCATGCCTCACTGGAGGATGTAGTAACAAGGAAGAATTTTCTCTGTCAACAAAACCATACTAGTGTGCCATGATGAGGAACATATTTTTAATCTGTTCAACAGAAACTGTCTCAGAAGGCTAAAAAACAGCAGCCTGGACAATCTCTTGATATCCCATTCCAGCTCTATTGTCTGGTACCGCTACAATCAACGACAACACACAAAAGGAGACAAGAGTGCCATATAATCTAGCAGATGTACTAAACCCCGGGAGAATAAGCATTCTTTTTCTGCCTATCAAAGATAATTACATACTGAAGTGTGTTCTGCATGGTATTAAAATGGCTTTGGGCACTATTGAAAGACTCTTCTAAGAAGAGAGTTAATTTTTACAAACCCCAAATGTGTTCCTCCTTTGGACCACATATGTATCATTTACTTCCTGAGTTTTGGCCATGTAAGTTCTAAAGTATGAATTCAGATAAATTAAAATTTCATTATGCTCTTATCTTTATAAAATATCTCATGCAAACACTAAGTGGTCTATCCACTGTATACACTCTTACAATTTTCTTGATTTGTTTTATGCTCCCAAGATGAGCAACTGAAATAAAAATACATGTACCCTGAAGCATATATGATATAAACTCAGCATATTAACAGGAATGTATTCTTAATTATGTTTTTCTAAGCTCTCAGAAGACCTGAGCACATACCTGATCACGTAGCTCTTTACTGGCTGCTAGAACAGCATAATAAGCATTAACTTCCACTGGACAAATATGAAAGATTAAATCTCTTAACAACAGTAACTACTACATTTCTCAGTCAATAGCTAAGAGTGCACATGCAGTAAGAGCTAATGTTGTATCAACTAGGAAAAACAAATCCTGCAAGTGTTTTTTTTTCCTCTTTTCTTAATGTATTAACCATTGGACTAGTCTTACACTACATATTACAGTTTTTATTTTGAGAAGAATGAGGAATTTTTTTAGGGAGCGATGTCCTTTAACACCACTGTTCATTTGTAAATGCACTGTTTCGAGTGAACATTATTTCACAATTACTTCACACTAGGCCTCCTCTGCCTACAATGCATCTATGGACGTATAAGGGAACACCAATAATTAAACTCCGTATCTTCTGTTCGTTTACAATCATAAAGATTAAGGTCCACAAGTAGTGGACATTTCTGCTTCAATAACAAAGCGGACACAGAAGCAAGTAAGAGCAAGTTTACATAGCAAACTGCAGAAGTGGTTTGACTTCTACAGAAAAAATTAAAAGCCAAAGCTACATGAAAAATACAATTAGAATGCAATTTTGTACTGAGGATCACTGCAATTATCTGAATGTTGGTGACCTTTTCATGCTACTAAAAGACATAGGCATCTCTGATGGCACAGTGAATGGTCACTCATTGGTCACACAATACTGAGAAAAGCGTGTGAACAACAGGTATTTTCCAGATTAATCAAGAGACTTCCATATCAAAAAGCCACTAAAGCAAAAATTTTACTTCAGTATCCCTTTCACCTGCAGCATCAGTACTTGCTTACATTAATTATATTAGGTTAACAAATCCATAACTTTTTCCTAAGAAGTTCTAATGCTTCAAGGACTATTGGTTTTAAATTCATGGTTGCAAATATTTACATATCGAGAAAAATCCTTATTTGCTCTACAGAGATTTTCAATACTTCCTGAAGATACTTCATTTTAAATCATCACTGTTTATTTGGCCTGATCAATTTTCACTTCAGAGTTTTAGTTCTGTGCATATAATACAGATTTGCCTTCATGATTTTATGTTGTTCAAACTCAAATTTTACTCTTACCATATTGTCTGTTGAATTTTAAATAATTTTCTAGGCTGAATTAAAATGATTACATTTTGGCAATATTTTTTCTACTACAGTGAAAAAGATCGCAGATTATTCAAGAGTCAGCTAAACACTGCTGACAATTGCTTGCCCCTGTGCTAGAGAACAGTTCATGTGACTGTTCAAGTGAATATTTTACATCTTAACCATGTATTCCATTCTCTCAAAATATGACAAAAGCAAACAAACTGCTTTTACAATGCTAAAAACATAGATGCAGGACTACTAACTGCAACAACTACATAATTCTGTAATTTTATTTAAGATCTTACATTTTCAATATTATATATATCAGTTTATACCATACGATCCCCAAACCAAATCCTACTTTATTCTAATCTCACATTATATCTTGTGTCCAGGTGGATAGCGAGCAAGACTGAACATAACAGTGCAAGCAGTTTATCAGTTTACTGTTTGGTATCAATCTAATTAGTCCACCATCATGTTTCCATACATATGTCCTTGGTCAAACTTCCATCTTTCAAGGGTTTTAATTTTCTAAGTAAACCTGCTTTCACTGGCCTCTTAATCTCAAATACCAGGCAAAGTAGAATCTGAACCTGGCACATCTGTTGACACTTCTAATTCCTGTACTGGTGATCACTCTCAACAACAGGCATTTCCTTGCTAGAGCAGCCAGCTAAAGACAAACTTTCACCTAAACCAATACAACAATAAAGGGGTTTATGCGACCATTAGAAATAGAATGCTAATTCACTCCTTTCTAAATCAAATCAAAATCTGCCGTGTTTCCTGCTGGTTAAATAAATGACACCATGTTCACCGTTCTGTTCCCTGAAAAAAGTTCTTCATATTTTCATACAGATTCATATCGTCTTCTGGTGAAAGAGAGCTACTCATATCTGTTTCAGAAGATTACCTAACTTTGCAGAGGTTGCAGGGCTAAATGGCTCAGCAGACATAACTGCTACTCTTATTAGCAGATGAGAGCCAGGAGATTACTGGAAAGGAAAGTGTCAAGACAGTCAGCAAATACTGAACTGGGCAGAAGGATCACTGCTAAAGCAGCTCCTTTGGCAGTGGCTGTAGATTCAACCGCCACTCTGGAAACCAGCACCATTTTTCTACTGTGGCAGCAAGCAACAGGGAGAGATGTGGGGGAGTCAGAGGTGGTGAGTGATGGACAAAAAGAGGCCTCAGAACTAAACGCTTTATTTATTTTAAAAACAAATTGCATTGCAATCTGAGTATGTAAAATTCAAAGCCTATGAAGAAAGAAAGTAATCTGCACTATAAAAATATAATCTATTTCTATATGTTCAAACCTACAAACAACAATTTCCTTGCCTCACTTTACTGGGATTTATAAAACAAACTGGGAAAAGACTAATACGCTAATGTTTTCTATAAATGTTTTCAGAAGACAAACAGCTTGAAGCAGATGCTGGATGTTCTCATCTTTTCCTATTTTTCATCTCTCCCTGTCTTACATCCATTCATTAAGTGGTCTTAAAGAGAATACAGTCTTCAACAAAATAGTAACAGTATATATGACCACATACACACAGAATCTCCTTTTACAGAGAAAAGTTTTAAACATCGTTTGGGAGATAAATGGATTTTCTCTTCTTAGAAAAATATACAACTCATCATTCACAATACAGAATATTACTACATCTTTTGATATTCATTAGTACTACAGATAAACTCGTCTGTTGTACAGTGTACCAGGCAGACCCAACGTTGAACAACTTGGCTCCAGAAGTTTGAAAATAATAGGACACTTCACATTTACAGAAAACAAACCACCCTTCAGTATTCCCGGGGATTGCATACTCCTTCATTCTCCAACACTCAAAAATGGATTGTACAGGTTTTAAAGGGGATTCCTCTCTACAGGAGTTACTCTTAACCCTTCTGCAGCATTTGGCTTTCAAGTCCTCCTAACAGAGAAAATAATTCCCTGTGTTACAAAGGAATATAGGAAACATGTTTGTTCATTGGTCTGTGCTCTGTCGCAGGCCTTCATGTTTCACGTGTTTGTTACTGAGAGTAAGACACTGTAAAATTAAATAAAATATGAATCATTGTTCTTGTGAGTGTACAAATACTTCATATGATATAAGATATGGAAACTACGCACTTAAATCAAATAAACCCAGTGTGTCCAGCTTCCTTTTGAATTAAGTTGCAAGTTACAATAAAAGGCATTAATTCTGTTCCCCGATTTAATTTACAGTTAAAGCCATGTAAAAACTTTTTTACTGCAGTCAAGACATCAGAACACAGATTCATATTTATTTCTTTGCATTACAGTAACAAAAATCATGATAGAACACATGCGCTTCATTTCACTGAAATTAAATGGACATGAATATAATTTTGTTACCTTTCTTGCTGTTGTTTTTTCCACCATGGTGCTGTCACTGTCAGAATTTTCAACTTGAACTGTTTTTGTAGACCCAAATTTGGGCATTTTATAGCTGTTTAGCTAGCTGTATCTTCTATCAGTGGGTTCATCGTGTGTCTGAAAAAAAAAACAACAACCAACATTATATAAATATATACACTACAGTGTCATTTCAGGACAAATGTTGCTACTGCAGATGGTAGCAGAATCAAATAGCACCCCAAAAGAGATGGCTAACAAAGACACTTGACTTCAAGCTTCCCACTCATCTGCAGCTTGAACCCCAGGGTGAAAACCAAAAATGTCTAACACGGCTACGACTGGGGAAAGTGTCATCATAAAACCACCAAGTCAGTTGCTGAACTGCCTCATCCCTGTAATCTCTTTGGCAGATTTAACACTTTGGGGTATTTGATGGATTATTTGTTTAATATATCACTTGATTTTATAGGTAGTAAGACTGGGAAGATGCAAAAAATCATTTCTAACAACAGTGTGAAGAGAAATTAAGCTTTCTAATTTGGGAAACTGAAATATTGCCTACCCAAAATACTACAGAAAAAAGGTCAAATCTTGGTGATTTGCTATCCTATTTGTTGCAACAAGGTATCTATGTTAGAAGAAAAATCCACTGAAGCTTAGGCTTAATTTCCACTGTCTAGCAAATTAATTACACAAGCCATTGAGACATATATATCTATGTACATATATATGTATGTGTACGAAGCTCTAAGAGCTCCGTGGTGTTTCATTTCCAGGGTGCAGCAAGTAAGTCTTCTTACAGATTCACATAATGAAATTTTGATTTTTCCATATTAGTTTTGATTCCACTTTTCTACTTCAAGAGAAGCAAAATATTTTTAATACATAGAATCATTTAGGTTTAAGATCATCAAGATCATTTAAGATCATCAAGTCTAACTGCAATACCTACCAGGAAAAGTCAGGTTGTCCTAAAAACTTAAGTCAGGAGCACAGCAGAAGACTGTTCTACACTTTCAACACTGCCAGCAGTCCAGTCTAGTGGGTTTTTTTGCATTATTTATTTAGCACCTTTTTAAGAACTACAAAGATTCTTACAGAATCACATGGGGTTGGAAGGGACCTCTGGAGATCATCTAGTCCAGCCCCCCTGCAAAAGCAGGTCCTCCTAGAGCAGGTTGCACGGGAACTTGTCCAGGCGGGTTTTGAATGTCTCCAGAGAAGGAGACTCCACAGCCTCCCTGGGCAGCCTGTTCCAGGGTTCTGTCACCCTCAAAGTAAGAAGTTCCTCCTCAAGTTTAGATGGAACTTTTACATTCAAGTTTATGCCCGTTTCCTCTTGTCCTGTCACTGGGCATCACTGAAGAAAGACTGGCCCCATCCTCTTGACACCCGCCCTTTAAGTATTTATAAGCATTGATCAGATCCCCCCTCAGTCTTCTCTTCTCTAGACTAAAAAGACCCAAGTCCCTCAGCCTCTCCTCATAAGGGAGATGCTCCAGGCCCCCAGTCATCTTTGTAGCCCTCTGCTGTACCCTCTCCAACAGTTGCCTGTCCTTCTTGAACTGGGGACCCGACTACAAAGAAAGAAGTTAATCGAAACAAACAGGCCAAAGTATCTTGCCAGCACACCAGAATTTTTACTGCACAGACCATTAAGTACTATGGCAAGTGAGTTTAGTAAGAAAAGACTTCAAATAGTATCAATTTTGAGGAACAGAGAAGGAACAGAGAACCAACGCTTCTCTCCATATTCTATGGTTCAGGCAACTGCCAAGACAGGAGCGAAGATGAGACAGGAATCAGGAGGGCAAACTCAGCCTGCTACAGTGTAAAATACCATAGAAGAAAACATGGCAGATAATATTAGAAAGCTAAGTTAAAAAAACTAGTACCATGAGCTCTCATTTGACTTGAAGAAGCTTGTAAGCCATCATTCTCACATCTCCAAAGGTACACTGGAGATTCTCATTTATTCCGTTCAGGCTTGTTAACAGACAAATGTGTTAGGCCGCTACATACCCAAATAAATCCCAAAATATATTAAGACATTTGTGGCTTAGCCAAGACTCAAAAGCCAATTCCAGCTGAGGGTGAAAACCAAGAATTCTAATACAAAACCATGGCTTAGAGCAGGAACAATGTCATAACCAAAAATCCTAACAAAGTAATTTGCTGATCTCACTAATTTGCCTGACTTGCCTCTCCCAAAGAACGAAGAGCCATTCTTCTTGTACAACTGCCCGAGAGGAGAGGTCACATGAAAAGTAAAATTGCATTTGATGTCACTTTAAAGCTGGTGACATTTTAGGCATCTTTTGATGCGATCACAGCCTTAGTGAGTCCTGTAGTAATTTTATGTCTCAGCTGGACGTTGTTTCAGGTGTGAAATTTCCATTGTTTCTTTACAGTTAAGATTTTGGGATCATCACGTAGTGAATTTTTTGCTGTTATAGAATCAGGGTCACTATTTTGGTTTGACACAGGTAACTGACAGCAGAGAATGGCATTTTCTCTTTGGCAGATGACTTTGAGAAAACTGTTTTGCATGTTATCCCTGACACAAAACTTTCATATTCAAACAAGTTTCTGCTCACCACACCACCACCAGACCTAAACTATGGGAAATTCCCGTACAGAATACTTGGCTAAAATTAATACCATTGCATATAACAAAGTAACATCTTTCTTTATTATTCTTCCAGAACAGGAAGGGAAGAACAAGAGGAAAAGGAAAGTTCAAAACGCTCAATTCTGGAGTCAGAAAATTTGGAAATGCTACACTAAGACTTGCCCTTTCCCTCACTTTCCCCCATACCTGATGTTCTTTTATTTTATTTTTTAGCATTAGCTATAAGGAAGAACTTAATTAGAAACTGTCTCACATACAATAAACTGAATCTTATCTCCACTATAAGATACAATATTGCAAAATTCCTACTGTTCTACTCTTACCCAAGACAAGAGAAACATTAGTGTATTCCCTTTATTTATGTAGCGTCAGTAGGATTTATACAGCCCTACCTATCAGGAGAATAATTGCTCACTTTTAGTGGACAAAGCATATGGTTATTTGTCTTTTTATTTGCTTTTCATAACAATTGCAGAAAAAAAAAGTTATTGGTGCAATGGAGAGTACTCTAGAATGAGTTTTTTGTAGTTTACAAAAATATTTCTGAAAGAAACAAGTTAGTATCTTCACAAAAAACAACTACCGTCCTGATTACGCCACACAGAGTATTACCATAGCAGCAAATATCTGTTTTCATGGGTTAAAAAAAAAAAACGCATCACACATCTGCTTTTGCTCAGTTAGCCTCTCAAATCCTCTCTTTAAGTTTCATTTGCAACAATTCCCATTGTGTCTATCATCATGATTACAACTACTTTAAAATAGATCAACATGTGAAAGTTATCTTCATTATTTTAATCAAAATATCTCTCATTGCATTTGCTGCTGGTTTCTTTCCTTTCTTTTTTTATGCTACTTGACTCCCTGAAACTATTGCCCTTCCTGCTTTGCTTCTCTTCCTTTCCTGTTTCTGTATGCCATTCCCTATACCTTCTGGTACCGACAGTAAGGAGCCCAACTTCATGAGTTTAGTAAAATGATAAATTCAGCTTAGGCTTGAGTTCATTCCTCTTATTTGCGTCACCACAGTAGGGGCTAAACCACATTAACTGAACAAGAGTTCCTCCTTTGCAAAAGAAGTTCTTGCTGAACAGAAATAGTGAATCTTTTAAAACAGTAGACCAAAAAATATTCCAGCTATGGGTATTGTATAGCGACAAGAGAATGATGAAAACATTTTCAAAATAATTTAAAATTAAAGGTATTTCTAAGTAACACAAATATTTAAGCACAAATATTACACAAATAAAAGTAAATGAAAACAGAAAGCATCGGACATTTCCATTTTCTTCACCACATGATCAAAATTAAATGTGAATTCATTCAATTCTTGACCCCAAGCCAACTATGTTTTGAAGGGAGAACTGCTTTGGAAGTTCACTAAAACTGAATATTCACATATTGGATTATTAAAGCAGAACCATCCCAACTATCACACTGACACATGGCAGTATTTCCACTATGTTTTATGTGCCAGATTGCTATTTTGCAATCCCTGTGTGAAATACTTTTCAGTCAGTCATAAATGCTTTAAATATTTGAGGAAAAAAAACTTTTCATAAAGGGTAGATTTTTTTTTTATTTCATAAGCTATCAATATGGTCCAGAAATGTAAGCAAACTATTCAACCCATGATCACATAATATATATTATAATAAAATTCTGACCTGAAGTAGTGATTTTACTGACATTTTAACTTTATTTCCATTTGCCTGCAGTTCAGTGCCATTTCAACTCATTTTCCGGAGTCAACAAACACTTGCATTCAAAGCAAAAGCGAAGAACATTTAGCAGGTTCTTCCAGGGAAACCTAGATCTGCCTGTTTTGAGTTTCCTTCAGGGCTGTTTCTTAATGCAATTACTGGTTTATCAGGCAGTCTTGATGGCATATTTCAAATCACCAGAACCCTAAATTAAAAGTTAAACTCTTTACATTCAAATTATTCTCCTCTGTCACAACAAGCAGCACCATCACTTTTCATCTGACAAACAGGCACAGCTGTGCTTTTTCTCTAACAAACCGATCTATTTCATGCTTTTCAATAAAACATACAATCTGCTTCCTACTAAAGAAGCTTCTCCGCTTGTAACAAAATCAGATATTCTGATTTTATGTTTGGACATCTTTGCTGCACATTCATTATCAGTTATCAACGTCCAATTATTTGCAATACTGTTGAAAGTTTCTCTCAATCATTTTTTCACCTAAAGGAACCAAAACATTCTATTTTCTCCTTAAAGTAAAAAAAGGCAAGCATTTTGACAGATCCGTAGGCAGTGATATAAAAAGCTAGAATTATTTCATTAAAAAAAAAAAAAACAACAGTGGGAGCTACCTACATACTTCTCAATTACCCAGTATGTACGTACAGGTTAGCTGACTACTATTACAGCAAATCGATGGGGCACAAGACTGAAATTCTGTGAGAATATTTATAGCAGATGGGTTAATTTCCAAGATATTGCATTTATACTTGAGCTCTAGAATGCATTTAAAAAGCAGGGGATCTAGCATAATGCAATCTTCTCAACTACCTCTGTTCTTCTGTATTTGATATGTCTTATTTCATCTGCAGAGGAAAAAAAAAAAAAAAAGAAGAAAAATATCACTCTCTTCCAACAGGGATTTATTCCAGACTGGGAAACAGTGAATCAACTGTACAAAATTTCTGCTATAAATATTTGACAGGAGCGCTTCAGAATGTTTTGCTAAAATTAAACTTACAAAAATGACAGCTAAGGCAACATTAACAAGAAGTACAGAAGTATCAAGAGCGATCTGTGGAGTGGAACAGCTGGTAACAAAAATTCAGAATTTGCACTAGTCACATTTAGCAGTTTTGTTCTGGAGTATTTCTAGTGCAGTCCCATGTACTAAACGCACATTAAAGGCCGGAGCACATTCAGCACATTCCTGAACATATCTCTCGGTTTTAAACAGGAGAAATCAAGCTCTGAAGCCACTGCATAGAGCAAACTAAACTACAGCAAGAAGATATAAGGATAGTCATTCTAAAGGTGTATTCCTGATTCAAACTAAGATATTGACATAGATTTCCTCCCAACGATCTTCTCCCTCCCATCCTCAAGACTTTGTCTCTTCCAAGTTTATTCAGAAATTACTATCACGCAGATCTCAAAGCTATTAAGAGTCTATTATGTAAAGGATTTAAAAAGCTGGTTGATGAGTATAAGAGAGAGACCTCGAAGAACAGCTGAACTGAAAGGCAGGCAGGCAAAAGCCAACATTACATATTCTGTTCAGAGAAAGCCAGCTGGCCAACCCGTATGTACATACTGGCTAATTAAGAAGTACGTAGGTAGCTCCCGCCTAGCCATGCCAAATGTTATCTGTATTCTGGTGGGAGTGTCAAAGGCAGCTGAGGTTAATGCAATGGAAGAAAGGGAATGGGCACAGCACAAAGGACCAAAATGCAGAGAAAATTGGGCTTTTTAAGTACTATAAGGAGCAGAATTTAAGCAAAAAGATATTAGCAAAAAGATGTTAATTTAACTAAGTTTAACACTCTTGGGGTTCTTTTTTCTTCTTATCAGGAAAATGCAAATGACTTCAGTATTTTATTTCACAGTAAGAGCATCCTTCAGCAAACAACTTGGAAAAGCGATTTCTTTCCAAAAGAGAGGTTAACAAACTCCAGTATTATTAGTGCTACGCAAAACATTGTGATGGGAGACATAGCAGCATTGTCAATTTTTTTCCTCTTACAGAACTCAGTGCTCCTATACAGATAGTTACTCACCTACTGCTATACAATAAAACAGCTTCTGGTTAGACTGCAATGCATGTGGTATTGGAGAAGCACCCACCTTTCACCTGCACTGTCCAGTAAGAAAAAAAAAGGGTTCAATATGGAAAGAGTTTATTTGGGATATTTGGGTAGAGCTTGGAGACATGCTAAGAGGCCAGGAATTTGGGTCTGTAGGGAAAGTACAGGTACGACACATAGTGGGAGGGTCGTGAAGTCCACTAGTACAGAGCTGGGCTTATCTGGATTGGAATTTAAACACCATGTGTATGAAAAAGAACATCTATGTTTTTACCTGATCTTTTCCACACAGAAGTGTGCCTGTGAAGAGTAAAGCTTCAGATTAGCTGAATGAGAGAATGTGAGAACACACATCCTGAGAACATGGAACACAAACCAAAATTCTTTAGTCGTGCCATCCATTTGGCCCTGTAAAAAAGCACAAGTGTTCCATCTCCTTTTAATTTTAATGCAGAATGCATGACAAGCTTACTACTCTGGTGAGTTTTCTCTTACCTCCTTGGAAGGAGTATTCCTTCTCCAAGGCATACTTGTAGAAATGAAGTTTTAAACACTGCTGACGTGTCATGAGAATGCCAAAATAATGTTATAGGGCAGGACATTGCTCATGGCATGCACTTTAAAAAAAAAAATCTCATTGGAACATTATATGAAATACTGTTCTGAAATTTCAAAATTTCAGAGTGACTGCAGCCACAAAAATGTTAGTCTTTGTACCAAGGTCTTCATTGCAGAGGACTATATAAGCACAGCTATTTATAATCATTGTAGCAGTTTATTTGACCTTTACAATAAATACAACGAAAGAGCTATTGAAGGCTTCCTTTGAGCAAAAATAGTTTTAGGTTTCTTGTGCAGAGTCCTACGAAAACAGTGTTACATGAATCCCAAAAAAAGACTTCCAATCATTTAGCAACTGAGGATGCTGCTGGATTCCAGCATGCATGCTACTGCTAAGTAGGATTACCAAACAACTTAACTCCCAGGGTGCTAAAGTCAAAGTTGAGTAGGTATGAGATCTGTAGAGTAAAACACTTTTTTCCAAAAGCTGGTAATACATTAGACATATGCAGTTATAATGGACTAAACATACACTGCAGTACATCCCTACTGGCAAGCCTGCCTCCTGCTGCAGGCTAGAAGCATACTGCCTTTACAAGCTTAAAGGAAAACACACTTTGCATAAGACGAAAAGGTTAAATATGAGGCTATTTGTGTATGTTATACTATTTAAGACTAAGTTTTTACCATCACCACTTCCTGTACGTGGCATGCACTAAACTACCATCAAATATAATGAATGGAACAATTTACCAGGCACTTTTTGTTCTGCAATCCATGTTGTCTCATTGTACTTGCAATTCAGTTCTCCAACAATAACCAGCAAACAAATTACTAAATACTACTGGCTTTAGGTAACACACCAATTTAATATGTTGGGAGAGAACAGTACCTGAAAGATACGATACATGCAGTGGCTTTTACAGATGAAAGGTAACAGGAGCATTTTTATTTGGAAAATATTCACAAGCTCTTTTCACACATGACTGCTACAGTTCAGTCCATGCAGATTCCAATGTCACAGTTAAGATGAAAGAACTAAGCTCCAACACAGTCTCAAACTAACGGTGCCTAAGGCAACAGTCTGTTGCAGTATTAAGTGCAAATGCAGTACCCAGAATGGACATGAGTCACAAATTTGGCAGATTTTACAGCATTTGATGATAAAATATGACAGAACAGTTTTGGTCCAGAAGTGAGGTACTCTTTTTTATTATAATTTTCCTTTAAGATTTGCACAAGACTTGAGATGACTTTGAGCTCTAACATGCAACTTTGAGAGCAGTTCTACTCATTGCTTTGCTATACTTATTGTGCAACCTCAGAAAAGGTGCCTTACCTCTCCCCTGCAGGAACTCTCCCTACCAGATTTTAGATACACTAAAAATCAAAGAAAACAAAAGAACACCCTAACAGAAACACACCTTTCAGAAACATATGCCATGAGATAGCTCGGATATGTGCATTTTGGAGACCCCTCAGATCGTAGCTAACATATGGATGAACTACTAGACTCACTGTCCTATCAGAGAGCATTTCTACAGCTTAATTTGAAATGTTTAGATACTTGAGATCCAAACATATAAGGATTACAGAAATCTTTCTGTACTAAGAAAAATAAAGTATTTGAACCCTATTTTTATAAAGGCATCCTCAAATTGTGAAATAGGAATGGGCAGTGACTACTTATAATCTGCAAAACAGCTTTTAATATACTTTAAAGCACCTACTCATTGCATGCCAGACTACACTACACAGCGCTAGGATGAAGTCCCTAAAAACAGCCGACACAGGCAGCAAGAAAGATTTTCCAGTACTTCAGCTGGAACTCACCACTACTTCCTACCAAAATAAAGAATGTATCTCATAGTCTAGGAATTTCTACTAGGAAAAGCAAAAAATGAGAGGACATACAACTCTTTCCTATGCAGAAAACAAACAAGACTCTTTGCAGGGGTTTTTACCTTGGGCTCCTACCCAGAACACCTTCAAAAGAGTATTTTAAGAGCCTGAGTTTACCTGTGCTTGGTTGCAAGTGCCAGGTTCCACAGATTTCACAATACTCTTCAATTTATTTTCCGTGCTAATAGTACTACCTAAACTCGTCAACCTCTTTCTAACAAATATGCTCTATTGCAGAACACGACCGAATGTGGAGTTTTCCGATTGAGTTTTTGTAAGGCTTTTTTTTTTTTTTACCTAAACACATGCTCACCAAAGAATACAAGAACTTCATTATTCATAGAATTAAAGAATAGTTGAGGTTAAGGGACATCTGGAGGTCATCTAAGACCCTCAGTTATCTAGTCAGTCAGACATTTTCAGCTGTCGTTGTGCCTTACATGGACCAGGTTGAGTTTGTTACTACAGATGGAAAAAAATGGTACACAAACTACGGAAAATACAAACCTTCCTACTCCCGACTAACTGTAGGCACCTATAGATCATGCAACAGGGTTTTACAAGCAGTACATCATGGAATAAGAAAAAAGACTTTGGCCCAAAATTTAACTTACAAAGTCTGATTTGCTGACTGAAAATACCACACCCCAATATGCCGTTCAGATTTGTTGCATGGGTTGACTTGAATTTTAAAGGTATTACTGGTTTACAAATTACAGAAAGACCATGTTTCAATAACAGCTGTATCTGAGCAAGACATTGCTCCTCTTTTATGTCAGAGCTCATAATTAGAAATACACCTGCACTTCTTTCTGTGATGTCTTCTTGCAACTACACTTAAAATAAATGTCAACCAAGTAAGGACTGAAACTCCTTAGCGTTGTAATGTTGCGTTGTTGTTGTATGTAGCGTTGGACATAACTTGCCTCACATGCTTTTAACTAAAACTCTAAGATCTACCTGTAAGAATGAAACCAACACACTGGGACTGATTTGCTTCTGAAAGTGAAAACAAAACAAGACAATGAAAACAAGATTTTTAGGGTATCTTACAACTCTGATCTTATTTATACTTCTTTGGACGTGATAAAGCAACATGTTCATTGGCTGAATGCTCTTTTTAAGCTAGTTTAGCTCTTAATACTCCCACTGAAATGTTTAACTAGCACTCAAGACAAAAAGTGGACTTCAGCTCTCTGTGATCATTCTTACTACTGGCAAAGGCAAATTCTCACAGCAATTGAAGAAACTCGCTTTTGTTGCTGTGTGAAAATTTTTGACAACCTGGTGAAGTTCTGAGGAACCAGTGACTAGAAACGCACATAGCAAGTGGCTTCACTTGCTTCCAGAGAAAGACAATCTGTTTGTCACTTATAGCACAATTCTCTGCCATTTCAGCTTGCCTTGATTTCCACCTTCTTATAGAGATGGAAATGCCTACAACACTTTTGTTCATTTTAAAAAATATCCTAAATAAAAAGGAGGACCTATCAACACCACAGAACTTATTATCCATAAATCAAAACTGGGAGTAAGAAGGGTTATGCTCCCCTCCTTTCACAGATACTAATTTATTTTCACAATATCGCTAGAAGATGAGAATTCATTATTCTCTTCATTTTACAGATAGTGACTTAAGTTCACAGAAATAATGAGGTCAAGGTTTTGACCAATTTTCCAAACCCATAATACATTACGGACTTTATTTTTCAGATTATGTCATGTTAGATAGTACTTTATACTTGGTGAGACCATAGCTACTAATGACTTCAGTTCAGCTTCTACAAGCAACTGCTCTTCCCCACCACTGCAGAAGGAAAAAGTGAAACAGTCTCAAAGCAGTTATCCACAAGTGAGGAAAACACTTGGCAAATGCTCATAAAAAGCCTGTATCTTACACAAATTCCAAAACCAACTGAAAATTGGCAATTCTAAGGATAAGTACACAACTTTCTTCAACATGGGACCCTCTTTTCTCTTCCTGCAACCTCCTCCTAACTTAGAGAGCTGATCTCAACTTCCACAATAGGACTTCTCTTGGAGCAGTATCCTGGACTGCGCAATTACAATTTATCCACAGAGATTCATCCCATTCATTATTTAAAGCGGAGTCCCACCCAAAAATTGCCAACTTGTGATCCCATTCTTCTATCTGCAGAAAGGCAAATGAGCAGAGCTACTCTAATATACAGCAGACAACATTTCTGACAAGCAGAACATAAAGGTTAGTGACATTGTCTGCCTGGATGCAGTCCTGAGTAACATGCTCTAGCTCCGGGCAATTCTGCTTCGGCAGGGGAGTTGGACTAGATGATCTCTATGGTCCCTTCCAACTCCAAAAAAATTCAGTGAAATTCAGTGAAATTGTAGTATGCAGCAAGGAGGTGTGCAAATACAAACAAGAATAACTTGCTTCACTTCTTTTGCAACACACTCCTCTATTTCCTTCCTTTACTTTCTCTAAAGTTTTCAGTCTCAAATAGCTTCTGAGATCCTTCCACTGCAAAGGTCACTCCGCACATCAAGATTACGATAAAATAAAAGCAGCTTGTTGATATCAGACTTCTAAACTCATATGGAATTAATTACTGTTTATGTCTTCCCAAGGCACTGAAAAAACCAAGGATATTGTCAAAATATCCTTGCACGTGTTATACCAAACTATCTAGTCTTGCTGGGCATATAAGAGCTCAAAATTATTAACAGAGTATAACAGGAAAAAAAACCCCAAATGATCCCAGCTATCTATAAATGACCTTTAATGTTCTTCCACAGAGATAACTGAACATGGAAGAACTAAAGACAATGAGTGTGCTAAGCTCTACTCCTACTTTAACACCACCTCACACTAGTATACTAAATATTAGAAGTCCAAGTATTCAAAAAGGTGTCATTTTCAAAGGACCGGACACACTCAAATAATCAACTAGATTCGTGGACCCAAAACCTGGTTAAACCCATCTGCATCAAGCCCCATCCAAAAGATGACACAAAGAGACTGCTGTCAAAGACCCTGTAAGGTGCGGAGAAAAGGTATGAAACAAAAGAAGTAGGGAGGGGATTAATTCTTTCCCAGTTGACAAACGACTCCTAGGACAATGAACTCCTTCCTCACTTCCACACATAGAAAAGCTACGGGAATTAATTTATTACATAATGTCATTTGGGGTGGAAAAACAACGTTCACAAACATGGCCTACACTGGCATGGTGGTACAACCCTGGAAACAGGTGAGTGGGGAAGATGGTGCTTTGCAACAGGGATCCCAAAAGACGATTTGACATAAACAGACAGCTGATACAGGGAAGCACTGCATAAGAAGGTGCCTGAAGAAATAAAAAGATCAAATACTATGATTTCTTCACTTTTATTTTTTAACAGAAATAGCTTCTCAAGTCCAAAATCTTAATTGTTTACTAAAAGAAACACACAGGGCCAAGGGTCTGTCTTTACAATAGGTACTCTCTGGTTCTACACCTCAATCATACAGATATTTATATTCAGGATAAACTTTCAGAACAGAAGTCCTACCAATTTAAGATTACAGAATTATCCATTATTTCAGAGAAGCATTTGAAGGGCTGTGGGCTTGCTTAATAGTGAAGCATGTGGACTGAATACATATGTTACAAATGAACTTGCAAAATCATAGTCTTAAGTAATTAATAATTCTCACAATAGGATTGGGAAAATGCTAGTTTTACTAGAAAAGCATAAAACAGTAGGCATACCAGATTGTTCAAGAATGGCAGAATCTTCACCAATATGCCAATACTGTCTTGCTATAAAAAAAAAAAAAAAGGCAGATCATTCTATCACAACTATTTATCTATTTTCTTATATAATTTTCTTTTAATACCCAAGAAGAGTGCTGCATTCAAAGCATTTAAATTAATATTTTATGACAAAACTATTTTTAAATGAAACAGCTTAAAACAGCAAAGCTGAAAGTTTGTGGAACTTGCAGATGATGTTTTTATCAGGGAGTGGTTGGAATTATTAAAAATTACTAGAATTATTTAAAAGCAGAAAAATCCTCCCTGATTCTAAGAGACTTCTGTTAAAACTTCTTTTTATGCCTATCCCCTGCTCCAAATTAGGAGGGACAAGATGTAAGAAATGCATGTTTAAGAATAAGGCTAACTTCTGGCCTTAACCACAAACAGAAACAAACAAACAAAACATTCCCTCTCTCCAAAATGGTGATAAACTTGCTTTCCAGAAGTCAGACGTTGGCTCCCGTTTCAGTTGGGAAGGAACAGCTCCCGTAGGGACAAGGAACATCATTCCTTCTGAGCCACATATACCATTTCTAGAGCATTCCTCCATGTGGACCAGTAAGGAACTGCAACCGGTGCCAGAATCCAAGATGAATCTGAAGGATGTTTGTCAGTATTGTCTAACTCTCAAGCGCATTTCTCTACTCTCAGATTAACCCTTTGTCTTTTCATGGAAGATACTAGCCCTATTGTTCTAACATATGGCTGGCTGTTCTGCAAGGAAGCACTGGAAAGAAACAAACAGAATGATGAGAGTACAAATACAACTGGTTGAAAAAATAATTGGTTTTCTCCCTGAAAGAAATTCTGCAAGATCAAAAATATCATGTTTCTTTTCAGATGTTNATATATATAAAAGAAACTGTATTTTAGTAAGCGAGACGAAGTGCAAAGAAGCTTTCTTTATGTAGCCAGTTAATAAGTCATTTAAATTTAAAAAGAAAAAAACAACAGGAAAACTTCATTAAGAATCTGTATAGCAGAAGCTAGTAGAATGCACCACAGCTTTACAAGACTACCACACACAGGCAGTAGAAGAAGAATGCATGCTTTGACTATTAAAAATAAAATTAGTTAGGAAAAATACATTACCTACAACAGCTGAAAAACATTTCTATTCCACATTTGAAAGCAAAAAAAAAAAAGTTTGACAGCTTTATAATTCATCAAGCCTTCAGCAACAGGTTCAGCAAGGAATCCCAAGGGACTAACTAAAATTAGATCTTTGTTACATTTTATTCACACTACTGGGGTGAATTCCAGGTTCAGCTGATGACGCCTACAAGCAATCAGCTCCAGCTGACCCTACTCTGAGCAGGGAGGTGGACTAAATGACCTCCAGAGGTGCCTTCTAACCTCAACTAGTCTACAATTCTGTTCCATAAATTAAAAATGCGGATGTTCTTTACCTCAGAAGTAGCATGCCTACTGGCAATTTCTCCTCCTGCTGATATGTTCAGCATATGAAAACGTTTAAGTCTTCTATATTCTCCAACAACTTATGCTATGATGTCAGGACAGTGCTTATTCCAACAAAGACTTAGTCTTGTGACAGCTTGTGAGTACTGNTAAAATGCTTTAGCTACTTTTCATATTTCTCCTTCGGCAGTAGAAAATAAGGTTGTTTCACTTTCAGTTTCTCACTCACAAGGTTACTCTGAATCGCAGGCACTGGAAGAGACTTTCTTCAACTAAGTTCCAGTACAAACAACATAGAAGAGACATTCGTGTATTTGTCTTTTATTTCTTAAAATAAAATAAAATATATATATATAAAAGAAACTGTATTTTAGTAAGCGAGACGAAGTGCAAAGAAGCTTTCTTTATGTAGCCAGTTAATAAGTCATTTAAATTTAAAAAGAAAAAAACAACAGGAAAACTTCATTAAGAATCTGTATAGCAGAAGCTAGTAGAATGCACCACAGCTTTACAAGACTACCACACACAGGCAGTAGAAGAAGAATGCATGCTTTGACTATTAAAAATAAAATTAGTTAGGAAAAATACATTACCTACAACAGCTGAAAAACATTTCTATTCCACATTTGAAAGCAAAAAAAAAAAAGTTTGACAGCTTTATAATTCATCAAGCCTTCAGCAACAGGTTCAGCAAGGAATCCCAAGGGACTAACTAAAATTAGATCTTTGTTACATTTTATTCACACTACTGGGGTGAATTCCAGGTTCAGCTGATGACGCCTACAAGCAATCAGCTCCAGCTGACCCTACTCTGAGCAGGGAGGTGGACTAAATGACCTCCAGAGGTGCCTTCTAACCTCAACTAGTCTACAATTCTGTTCCATAAATTAAAAATGCGGATGTTCTTTACCTCAGAAGTAGCATGCCTACTGGCAATTTCTCCTCCTGCTGATATGTTCAGCATATGAAAACGTTTAAGTCTTCTATATTCTCCAACAACTTATGCTATGATGTCAGGACAGTGCTTATTCCAACAAAGACTTAGTCTTGTGACAGCTTGTGAGTACTGATGTCATACTTAAGTTGAATCATATCATTAAGACAGCTGCATAGAATAAAAACATCATATTCCTACTGAGGGACATACCTAGCTGTAGAAATAGGACATTTACATGGAAAAACAACCTCACCTCTTTACTCTTGAGAATCAGATATACAGAAGCTTCCAGAGTGCCTGAAGGGACCTCCTTTTACTCCGGATAGCCTCTCAAAATAAAGGTGATTCTTTTCATTCCCAGAAGAGGTTTCCTCTTTATAGGATCAAGAAAGAGCCATGCTTGCCCAAGAACTCTGGCTCTCAGGAGGCAAAGAAACTTATTGCAAAATCCATTACTCCTCCCTTTTAATCTACAAGTACGAAAAACTTGTATGTTCACAGGTGCTTCCTCTTGAGCCTTTTTTAGGATGAGCTATGGGTTCAAAGGAAGCACCTGCACAGATGTTTAGCATAATATCATACTCCCATTAAACTAAATGGAGAAGTGGAGTTGTAAGCTTCAGTTTTGATCTACTGGTTATTCCTTAAAGACGTAACTAAGTAGATCTTTGTCAACTAAGACTATTTCATTACCATAGTGCCTACCAAAGAAAAATTCAAAAGCTTTTCTATCAGCATTTTGCCAACCTTAAGATAAGCAAGCCTATTGCCAATTAAGTTTAAATTCCTTCTATAGGAACTTACATCCCCTCTGGAAACCTTCTAAAGATCTATAAGACAAGAGATTTCAAATGTACTCTGTACAGTATTACTAGAAACTCAGTAATTTCTATTTAAATCTTCTTAACTTAATGATAACTTGCCAACCTAACACCAAGAAAACCCACAACTTATCTACAGCACTGCCAGAAGGAACATAACCTAGAAACATGCAAAGGCCCTTCACGGGCTAAAAGCAGATCAACTGCCAACACCTACTCACAGTCCTTCAACTTCAGCACGATTCACCATGGGTAAAACAGTGTGCTTCAGTGCTACTGTTCACGAGTAAGACCTAAAGATGCAGGGGAAAAAAAGCAAGCTTCTTACTTCCTACTCTGGCTAGGCTTACTTACACGTCCCCAACTGGATAACTGAGGTTTTTATCCAGGCTAAATTGTGAAGACACGTGAAATATTTAACGATCTTTATTGCCACCTCTTGGCCATCACCACATATCACAAAAATAACAGAACAAAATCATATGCCAGTTCCTTGACGGAAATAATTTCCCTTTGGGGGAAAAGAGATAGTGAGGTAACAGGTGGAGTAGAAACAGAGAAGAGAGAATAACTCAATACTCTTTGCATACAAGTATAACTATTTAGAGCTCTAAAACTACAGCGAGTACTGCAATTAACTTTCATTAATGTTTTACTATGTCATCTGGAGAATTGAGGGGACTGGAAAGCAAAGAACCAGTTATTTTCAAGACAAAAGATTGTATTTTTTTTTAATTTAAAAAAGGTAATACAGTTGTCAATTCTTGACGTCGGAAGACAAATGGATTAGCATTGTTCACTCTAGAAAGAGAATACAACTAAATCATCTTTCAATTTTCCCTTTATCAGTAAACTAGTAGCAAGAAGTCTGATCAGTTGTTGAACAGTGTAGAGCTGCACAGACAGCTGATTTATCTCAGTTAGCCTTCTTTGTTGCACACAATCCTGAAGCGAACATAAAAAAGAAGAAGATATTTCCACAAAGCAGCTAAGGAAGCTATCTATCTATCGGAGTTTGAAAGGTTTGAAAAGCCAGATACCTATTAAGTAGGACTAATACAAAAAGCTTTGAAAGAGAAGGGAAACTATAGGAAATGTCTTCATGTAAGTAAGACATTTCTGCTGCCACGAAGGATTGGAACTTTCTAAGATTTCTACCACAACAATACTCCTGGAAATGCAGTGTTATTTGGTTTCTGTTGTATTTAATACATTCTGAAGCACAGAGAGAGGAAAAAACTGCTTTCTACCTCTGATGTTTTCTAGCCTCATTAATATAAAACATGGAACAAGAAGAAAATAATTCCAGTAGTCTTCATCTCCACTAGGCTACTGGCAAGTAGAAAGCACATGACAGGTGCAGGGAGGAAAATATCTCAAGTCTTCCTCATCAGCTTGCATTTTTACTTTTTGCCTCTAATATAGATCAGAATTGTGTCTCTAACATTGCCAATGTTTTTTCTTAGCACAAACCAGCATGAAACCAATACTCTTGTGACATTATCACTACCTAGAGCACTCCAAGCAGCAGCCAAGAAACTGAGGAGAACTTACTCATTTGTTGCTTGTTAAAGATAAAAGCAGATATAAGGACGCTTGTCAGATCCAGGGAGATAACCCAAAATAAGCCAAGGCAAAGCCATACTCTCAAAGACTTCAAGTCTCTCTTCAAATGAAGATTTAGGCTTATGCGAGGTGGCCATAAAGATCCTCAACTGCATTGGGAAGACACAAAGTATGGCTCCATACTGTTGTGGAGTCCCCTTCTCCGGAGATATTCAAAACCCGCCTGGATGTGTTCCTGTCCAGCCTGCTCTAGGTGAACCTGCTTTAGCAGACTAGATTATCTCCAAAGGTCCCTTCAAACCCCTACAATTCTGTGATAAGCTTGTGGAGGAACTTTCTAAGACTTCTCTAGGTTCTAGAAAAATAATGAACTGGTAAGAGAAAGAAACCTAAAGATTTTAGCAGGGCTCTGACTTCTGTTATTCTGATAATAAAACTATTAAATATCATAACACAAAATGCAAGATAGAGTTTGTGCTAATATTTATTTCATACCATCTGTCGATAGAGTCTAAGTAGAGTCTAATGATGTAGTTAAAAAAAAAAAAGTCTGATCTGGAGACTAAATGACCAATCAACATTTATGCTACTCCATCTGCAATAGAACATGAAAGACAAGAAGCACCAAACATTCATGCCCAGCCCACCTCTTCATAATATAAGATCAAATTTGTCAAAATTTGTTCTGAGTGTGCATATTAACAATGTGGCAGCAGGTTAATCATTGTGTTTTTTGTGGTCAATAGTTTCTTCCAGTTTTAAATAGGACCAACTTTGCTAGTCTTCCAGATGATTTCATCAGCCTAAGATTGTAAAAACAAGTTCTAATTGTTGAACTGATTTACTGTGTTTAGACATATCTGTATGCCCAATATTGAGGAAGAACTTCTAGCTCACCCATTCCTACGTTACAGTATTTCCTCTAGAAGGATATCAAGGACTTTTCCATCTAGTTAAGTTAAAGCTGCAACAGTTTATAGGTTTTGTAGCAATTTAAACAGCCACCTAATGGTGCAAAGAAGACCCTGCTTGAGCCTCTAATTTAAAAAACACTGGAGTTAATAACCCCAGCTGTTCAATTTTCAGTTTCTGCGTTTAATCTTAAAGTGAGTGGTAACATAGTAGTACCCCCTGCAACTGATGACAAACTGAAGCTTCATACAAGCACTCATTCAGCCTGCTTATAAAAAGACCCTTTCCTCAAAGAAGTTACCTATTGTGCAAGCCTGCTGGAAGAAACCGTAAATGAACTTAAGTTTGTTGCACGGAGCTTGCTTTCTTACACAACATCTGTCCGAAGCTCTACTGTCTGTAGTAATCAAAGTTCACAAACAGTTTTGAATAATTCTCTGGGTGGAAGAAGAGCACACAAGGATTTCTACCTTTCTTTGTATCTGAAAGATTGAGCTGTCATCTTTTGTGAATAGAACCAGAGGCTCTCTGATCAACTCAGTGATTACTACAGAAAAGCCAGGAAATCAAAAAAAAAGACTCATGTACTGTACACCAAGAAACTGACATCACCACAAGAATGTTACCATAGTCCTCTGGGTGCTGAGAAAAACATTAGCACTCCTTGACATTTTAGCTTATAAGACACATACAGGAAAGTAAAAGTATTAAAGAAGGGGAAGGAAAAAAAAAAAAAAGACACAGTCAGTGGGTTTACTATTACCTTCCCAATTAAGTATTCTACTATACCTCAAACCCTGTAATTTTATTTCAACAGTTAGTTTCTCAAGCTTACACAGAAACCTAATGAATTCACACAGGGCGACGTTAAGGTCCCCAGCTCACCAAGCCACAAGGTTAGCTGGAGAGTCTGGGTTTCCATCTAAAGATTGAAGAAAAGCAAGTGACACCCAACATCTGCACAAGCCTCAAATAAGAAGAGCAGGTGAAATGCCCTGATGTCTCACACCATTCTGAAGATCTATTACTCTGGGGGCTCTTACTCACTGAACTACAGCAGAATATTACAATGGAAGAAGGAAAGAAAGCACAGGATGCTTAGCTCTTTGCAGCTGCACAGCACCTGTGGGTAGCTCACCACGTCCGTAGAGTAACCTAGATGAGAGGACCAAAGTAACTAAGACGTAAGGACAACCAAGCTGCTACCAATGTCTATACTGAAAAACACCCAAACCCTTGCTGCTTCAAAACTAGAGAGCAGAAGAGAACCCCACCTCCAAATCACGACATGTCAATAATACTGAATTATTTTATTAAAAAGTTAATGATTTCTTATAGACATGATGATCTCACCCTTTCCTAGCGTTCCAAGATGAAACATTTTTTTCCTGGAACATAAGTACATTTGGACTGTTCCACATCTGTCTGATCGCTTTTTGTTCCTACACGCATCACAACTTACTCACTTGCCGTCATTAAAGCGCTGTTTTATCCCATAAGCTATCTTGTAATTCAGAGGTATAAAATTCAGATTTTCCTTCGCATCACACGGCCCGCAGAGAAAGGCACAGAACACCATGACAGCACGCAGGCATTTTCCACAAGACCTCTAGCTGGTAACACTGAACTAGTCGTGTCATTTAAGAGTTTAAATAAAAAAATAATCCTTTCCTTTCTTATTAGCTACCCAGTCCTTAAAAAAAAAAAAAAAAAGGAAAAAGATAGCATTAGCAATGGTACCTAGAGAGTCGGGCTAGGACTAGAATGAAGAACTGTGCAACTGAGCCTCGCATTCTCTCATTTCTCGTCCTTCCTTTGTTGCCTGCTGTCACCTGTGCTGTGCGAGTTACCGTGCTCCACCTCAGCGGCGGCTGCCTGGCACCGGCAGCCCAGGCGGCTGAACGTACGTATTATTCGGCAAAACAACCGGGCCACCCTCCAGCCTGTCACGGAAGGCGCCAGAAACGCCTCAGCCCGCTCGCTCGCCCCGGGTCTGGATGCGACGAGGGCGGGCGGGCGGGCTATCCCGGCGGGGCGGCACGGCCCAGATCGGCCGAGCGA
>VXAK01014288.1:52490-65242 GCA_013399435.1 Arenaria interpres | reverse complement strand
TTATCCTTGAATTACTAACCCATGTGCCAGCTTTCCTCTTCCCTCTGGTTATAGCAATGATCTAACTGGGTCAAACTGACCCTTAAACATACTTAAAACAAGATTCTTGGACAAAAATTCTCAACAACTGTACTTTGTGACAGTCAAGATTACAGACTGGTTGCACTAGAAAACAATTTGTTATCAAGTGTACATTTTCAATAGGAGAATGTGTTTAATAATATACATAGAACCAAAGCAAAGAGAAACACAGGTTGCAGGAAGAAACTGAGAGGACAAAACCACATAAGGCAGCTTCTTGGTGCCATGGCTGAATCACTGGCTTTGATTTTACTGTCTCCATACATTTATTCATCTTCTGAAGGAGCTAGTTTCATTTGAGAAAGAAAAGTCTTTCTCATATTAGTATTTCTGTTACACAGAAATCAACCAATAACAGCAGTCAGTCAAGCACGTACCAGAGCTCCCCAAACCATGTATTTTCCTCACTGTGCATTGAGACTGCTTGGACTGCATCAGTAACGTGTTTTGTCACAAGAGTTTATAGTCTCTTAAATCTCAGAGGAGTCTATATGAATAATTTCCCAGGTCATGACTTTTGTACTTAGGTAAGCACAACCCCTAGTTCAAAACTGTAATGCTGCTGGAATCGTTTAGGAAGAGATTAAAAGAAATTCATATAAGGTTTGTGCCAGTGCATAAGGCTCAAATACAAAGACTGGGAGTATTTTTTCGTCACTTCTCCACTATACCTCTGTAGAAAAAGCCTAGACATACTCACTCCTTTCCTCTCCACTAACTTCCTCTTACCAACTTACAGCTTATTTGCAGTTATGCTACAAATATCCCTCCTTTGGCCTGAAAACGCTGAGTAGTTTCCATTTTATAAACTCATTTAGGATTTGGGATGTCTCCATCCCAGAAGAAAAATAACACCTGACCATGATGAGTTCATCATTCAGCTTTTCCAAAGATCTCTTACTTTAAAATATCTTACATCTTCTATATGGCTTGAGCGACACAGCCATTACACATTCCAATTTTCCATAAAGTCTATTCTTTATGTAAGCTTTTGCCAGCTACTGCCAAAGTGTTAACAGGAACATGACAAAACTGACATTATCTTCCATACCTAAGAGTCTTCTATCTGTTTGCTCAATGCCTGCTAAAAAAGAACAAAGTTACAAAACTTCCACTGGATACTTAACTTACTTCAAAAATGTACTAATGCTTAATCTTCAATGTTATTTAATAAGATCATTGTCTCATGGGCAGATGTATAAAGGACAAAGTACAAAACTTTCTAAGAAGTAACTTAAGAGGAACCATTTTCCAAAACCCTTTCAACTCACTTCTGATCTTACATTAAGAAAAAAACCTCCAAACCCACAGCATCTCCTTTTCATGATTGCTCCTCATTTCCATGAATGAGAAGGATATTATCCTAAGATCATACTAGTAAGTAATTATGAGGACACTTGGGTAAAAATGGATCTCATTGCTCACTGTTGCCCAGAGGAGAACAACACACAAGCTTCCTTTGAAATCTCCATGTTCTGAAGTTACCTGAATATAACAAACTCAAAGTAACTTACTATCACAAAAGTGACTAATCATGGACTACAGCCTATCAGAATACTGCCAATTAAAACTTTTAGCTGTGAAATATCTCTTTTTTTCCCAGAATTATTGGTTATAAAAACACTAGGAAGAGCCAGCTTTGCTCAATTTAGAGCAATGACTTGCTATTCAGATCACTTCAAATTAAGGAAAGGATTTAAACCTTCATCTTCAGCATCATAAGCAGGACCCTTAACCTTTAACTCTGTAAATCACTGCTTTTTTACCTATTTGAGAAGTCTAAATGACCTTGCTCTCTCTCAGGTCTAGCCTAACTGAGCAATTCATATTTTACCTAGGAAATTAACATCCTAACACAAACCTTAATACAACACTACAGCAGAAGTAAAACAGCTTTCCAGGACAATCTGAAATTAGACAGTTGTTACCTCCTGAACAAGACACACACATAAATACTACAAACTTTGAGAAAATTTCAAAGAAGAAATCACTTTAAAATATAGCTTAATGAGAACAATCAGATACAAATATTAAGTGCAACCGATTAAAATTACAGATATGGGAACTAAATTGAAGTGTGAAAACCAGGATAGGGACACTTTTCTTTTAGCCCTAATGAGTAATTCTTGTACTAGAGAGAAACTAGGCAGATCCTGTCTATATCCTGACTATTCCTGTATCCTCATGCTACAATGCACCAATTGGAGAGGGGATAATGTTAGAGAAAAGCCTAATAATGAAAATCACACCAGCCTGGAAAAAAATTCTCTTTTACCAGATTCTTAATATCCCCTCAAATGATTATGGAAGGGTTCACATTGCAAGAACAATGGCAAAAAGCTGAGCACAGCTCTAAATTTTTCAGTATCAAAGAGCATAATGCAGTTTTTCATCTTTGTCAATTCTCTCCACAAACTCGTGGGATCTTAAAAGCCTTGTTATGCACACTCCTTGCAAAGCTTTTCAGCTGCCTATTTTTGCAATCAGTAGGTTCAAGTCCGATTGAAAAGTACACTGATAACAAAGTTTTGTCAATTGAATCATAAGAAAATCCTCATATTGCATGGGCTTCCTTCTCACTATATACCAGTAAGTTCTAGTGATTATGAGAAATTCTTGCAAACTTCCAGCCTGTTTCTCAACAGTTGATACCACTTCTGTGCTATTATCAAGTGCTTGCAGCTGTTCATAGACACCAGGTCTTAATGTAATCAGTAACAGGAGCTATCATAACATAACTGATATAAGAGCTATTTATAGACTAAGAATGCACTCATTGAAAAATCCAATTCTGATCACAAGGTGATCTCTTGTATCTTGTTTTCCTGTGGATATAATATCAAGTTAAAGAAGCAAACAGATAGACATACCGGTATGCAGCATATGCATACATGCCAGAAATAGGCAGGAACAATCTATCAGTATCCTAATTAGAAGCACAGGCACACCTCTAAGATAACCGATATACATTTCTCTCTCGAGACATAAGTATTAAATATCAGGTACACAATTGGGCTAAAATATGAGCTGATTAGCTGCAAACGAATGTTCTGTGACTGAAACAGAAGAAAAGAAAGTTCATGCTGTTACTAGAGCAGAGAGGTCTAATTTCTTCTCCCTCTTAATTCCTCCTCCCACAACTGCCCTTCTTGAAAAATTTTCTTTGGCCTGATTAGCATTTTTTTTAATCTTTCCACTTGAGGTGACTCCCATCAGGACTCTAACATGAGAGACACACTTAAGTACACTGTCTTTAAGGTTTTCTTTTATCCTCTTTCCCAAATTAAAGGCAGTCATAAAGGCTTGAATTCCCTCATAAGTAACAGCTTTAAACATGTTGAAGACAAACAAGGAGAATATGGCCAGTGATCAACTGTCATCTCCTACTTATCATTGCAGGATTTCACCACTTGCTAGAGATATATGCCATCTTGTTATAGAAAAAATCAGCTGCTAGAGAAGTTTGTAATCCCTGAGCCCTGAAACCCCCAGCTGAAAGCTGCATCAGTTCTTGCCTTTGCACACGCACACACAGGACACCAACATCAATTGTCGGTAAGAGGATTCTGATGCCGTTCCACTGTCTCGCCATCATGGTTCCTGCTATACAAGTACCAAATAGAAGAGTACTCTTATCCCAAAGACACTCAACTAAGTGATCTGCAGGTGTAAAGGCACAGATATCAGCTGTCTGCTACTACACTGTATGAAATAGGGTGTTTTGAGAAGGGTGAGAAATCTCAGGTTTATTGTCAGTTTCTATACTTTGTCTTCCACAAGAGAAACTTGGTGCTGAAAGCAAAGGCAAGTAAAGCATGGAAGAGATGTAAGAAGGCAACTTAAAAAAGGAGGAATCCTTTTTCTATCCGAACAGTCCCATTGGTCCAATTTCCATTACAATTCTAGCTAGATCTATTAAATACATTGGCATAGCATAAAGATTACCACTGCAAAGAGTTTAAAGGATCATGAAGCAAAAATTAGTGAAAAAAAAACCCCAATACTGTATTAGTGGTTCTGGAATTATCATGTGATAAAACAAATAAGTCTTCAGCTAGCTATGGTATATAACTTACAAGAAGATGGACATGTATAACGAATAGAAAATTGTTTTACTAACCACAAATATTTAATACTATTCTGTATTTCTTCAATGCGAAACATTTAAGTTGCCAGCTTTGCCAAACCCATAGCATTTCAGATAATTTAACTATTCATCATTGACTACTGTCATCTCATTCAATATTATGCAACTATTAAATTGTTTATGGCTTGAAAACAGCAGAACATTAAATAAAGTAGGTGTTTACAATACTGGTCAATGAGATGACAAAAGGAGACCAGAACAGGACCACAGAGGTTTTATAAGACCAGAAAAGAAAGTTGAGGAAAAACAAAATGGAGAAAAACCACATGAAATACAAAAATGCAGGAGACTCAGTCTCATTTTTATCTGGTTGAAAATGAAAACTGCTGTGGCAACAGAAAGGGAAGATGATCTATGGAGTTCTCACACATGCAGACATGAACTTTAATTCTAACGTACATGCTTAAAAACACTGTCATTTAAGTCTTTAAAGATTGTAAAAAACAAACCCTTTGGGAATATAAAAGCTCTTGATACGAGTACTGCTTCAAAAAGTAACAGAAAGAAAAAAAAAAGCAACAGGAAAAAAAAAAGCGACAGGTCTTCTAGTTTAATAATGCCTTTAAACAGCAATCCACATAATTTCTTTAATATGAATCATCAAGTTAATCTAGAATAAGTGATACAAATTACGAATGTTACTAAACACTGTTCTGATTAACCTAGACTGTGTGTCCCTGAAAGTCAGATGGGACTATTTATCTGTTCTCATCAAAAGACAGTTCAGACAGTGGTCCGTAAAGGGAAGATGTCAGTAGTGTTCTGTTGTTACAATACAGACGTCTTGCATCCCACACTTACCACTTACTGACAGCGCTACCAATGAGAAGCCACCTGGAAAAAGATCTATCAAGAAAATATTTATTTAATCAAGGATTTGTTTATGGCAGGTATGGACCTACTACAAAATGACCTAAACTTCTCTAGTTCTACAGTCTAACCCTAAACAAAGGCACCCAATCCCAGGAACAATTATGACTAAGAACAGTGTTAGTATCTATCACATCTCATTCCCTTCTGAAAATTATGAGGATTCCAGCTCCGTTCATCAGAGCTTATTCTTTTAAAGCCAAATTCAATAAAACTTATCTATCAAAAGTGACTCAGCAACAGTAGGGAAGTACCCTACAGGTTCAGCTGGCTTTAACTGTCAAATCTCTTGTATATTCAAAGAAATTGAGACTTTTTATCATTGTCTGCTCTAGCCACCTTGTAATTACATAGTACTTGAGAGACTTCATGGGACAAAAATACCAGGTAGCCAACTCGGTATTCAAGAGATGAATAATAAATAATTGCTTTTTGGATAACCAAGGTTTCCAAATTTACAGGGAAGGTTTCCTACACAAAGAAAAAGATCTACTGCAATGTACCAGAGGTTTCTTGTTCCAAATATAACTTCCCAAATGGCACCGAAGAGGCAGCTTCTTGCATTGAGAAAACAGTCCTAACAGAAAAGATAAGAAACTTCAGTTTTGACTTTCAGGCTGATGAAGCCCAAAACAACCAAAATCATTCCAATTTGACAAACATTGGCAAAAAGTCTACCAGAATTCTTGACAGTACTGATGATATGTTTTATTTTATATAGCTACAAATAGTAAAAATATAAGCCTTACATTTCCCTGATGTGAATTAAGCAACGAGCTTGCTGGGGTAATATCTTAGTAACCAGAAAAGTTAGAGTGACCTTGTTTTATTGCTCATTAGCAAGAAAAAAAAAAATGCTATTTTTGTGGAGTTAGAATGTCTAGAGTCTCTGCTTGGGTTGTTTTTGGTCAGTAACAAAGTACAAGGTTAATTTGTAATAACATTGAGGGTTGACGTGAAGTCTGACAGAAAGTGATTTCTTTTCTCTGTAAGAAAAATACACTAATGAATGAACCAATGTAAAGAACATAAAATATAAAAAAAGAAAAAGAAAAGATACAAACAGGTGATTCTGAAATTTCCCCAGGCTGATGTACCAGACAGCTTATGCTAGGCCACCTCAATATAAACCAGGTGATATTCATTATTGCTAAAAGGAGAAGTTGTTCAACTCTGCCTCCTCCTGATTTTAACTATACAGACCTGTGACCTTCTGCCACAGTGTTAAGGTGACTGGTCAAAGCACAAAGGTACATGCATGCAAGTTTTAACAGGGCTCTAAATAATTTTAATCCAACATAATAGCAATAAATCTTTCCTTGGTGGAGGGTACAGCCATTTAAATTAAGAATAGAGCACAGAAGCTGGAGCAGAAGACCACCAGATGAGACACCACAAAAAGGAGACTAACTCAATCAAGTCTTTTATTAGAGACTTCATGTTAAAACCTTTAGCTCTTTAAGTTGGTTCTGTATAGGATGGTTTTTCTGTTAATCTGTAAAATGGTTGGAAAGACATTTTCCCTTCCCTTCTGCCTTTCAAACTGTTAGTCTTTTTTTGTGTAATTTAAGGGGAAGACATGGAAAAAACAGATACATGTTTAGGAGCTGGAAGGAAAAATATATTGAGAACTGGTAAAGGAGGGTATGTGCAACGCTCTCCAACCTGGAAAGAAATCTGGCAAGAAACAGACAGACTGGAATTAAAGACTAAATTTAACTAATATATCTTTTGGTTGGAAAAGATATTTCAACCTTTGGAAATTGTTTGGAAATTCATTAGTTATTATATTTCAATAAAAAATCCCTTCATATTTGCATTGTTTAAAAATCAAGAGAAAACAGGTATTTCAGCCAAAAAAACTGTCATGAAAAGGTCTAAGTACCAGACACCTAGTCATTTATGTCTCCTAATAGAATTACATACAAAATTTTGAAGAATGAGGCTGCAAGCAGGTATAGTGGAAGGCCCTAAACTGTAGATGTATTAAAAAAAAAAAAAAAATCATACTCAAATGCTCAATATTATTCATAATCTTAGAATAACACGTATTTAAAGAAACATCTGCTCTTTGACATAAAGTTCCTCTCAGTTCTTCTTTGCCAAAGAGCTTTATATTACAATCTTTGTTAATGCAAAACAAGAAGTGATGTTCCACTACAATCAAATGGGTATTTGAGGTCTCTTTACACAATTGATTTCCTGGAAAGAACATTGTGGGAGTATATTCGGATTCTAAATGATAAAAATATCTACTTGTTTAGAACATAAAGAAAGAAAAAAGAGGTAAGACAAAATTCCAAAGATTTGAGTGTTCTTCACCTTGAGATTTATTTGAGTTTTATTTTTGCACTTCTAATTTAATTTAAAGAAACAAGGCACTAATTACCTTGAACTACTTTTGTGATGAAACACTTTTTGGCTTATCCTTGAGCAGGGCAAGAACTGTCACTCAGAGCAAATGATTCAGGTTTTGTTTTCAGAAAGATATAAAAATTAAGCTTTCAAAAACTATAGTAACCTCTTTTTAGTTCATTTGACCAGAGAAAATCAGAAGTATACTGAAGAACAGAATACTTTTTCTTACAGTTAACAGTTTTCCCTACTAACATCCATTTTGATCATAACTAGAGACAAAAGTATAAAGAGTTTTACATTTTCAGTTCCTTGTCACTTCTTAGAGAATGCAGACTCTGAAACACAATTAGATTTTCCAGGTGAGTTCACACACTCCACCTAATAACAGAAAATGATCGATTCCTCAGAGGAATGCAACATTTTCTACCATGCACGTAGTTGACTGTGCTGAGTTGGACCTCAGGGAAAAGCTGGAGTCTTTGGTCTTTTAAGTCAAAAGTCTTCAACCTTGAAGCATAAAATTCAGTTTATTTGAACATATATAAACATAACATTATTCATGCCAAAAGCACCCAACCCCCTCCTACATGTCTTCCAAGGATACCAAACTTCATCATTTCTTACAGAAGGGATTACACAGTCCACAAAGTGGACTTGCCATCCACATGTTCAGCTGTAGATTTCATCTCCACGTTATTCCCTTAAAGATGAGGATGTTAAATACACAATCCCACTTGGGATATATCTCAAAGTTCCCCCTTCCCAAACACGGGTGTGATACCCTAACAAGCTTCACAGGGTCACCTCCAGGAAACGCTCCACTGAGAACAGGTCATCCAAGGCACAAGCCTACGTGATCTCAGCAGCAAAATGGAAACCTGTTCTTTCCATTCTCCCAGCTTCTAGTCCTCCCTCTAGGATAATAAAATTTGTCACTATTCTGACTCTATACTTTTACTTCTTGATTCCCATCATTCGCTCTGTCCATTTTTTAAATGAAAAGATAAAAAAATAGTCAAGGTTGCCTCTTAAAGAAAGTTTCTTCTAATTACTGCTAACATGTCAGGATTATGAGTCTCTGAGGATATAACACAAAACCTCTTCCAAACTGCAGGGGGAAAAGGAGATGGGCAGCTGTGTTAATGAGGCAGACCAAATAATGTTCAGACACACAGATGTCCTAGTTCCCAAGCACAGAGGCTACTCAATAGTCTGATACATGGCTTTTACCAATTTGCTTTTAAAAACTTGTTTCCAGTAAGTCAACCCCACAGACGTGCTCTTTAAGCAGCATGTTCAATGTTTTGAGAAACACATGATAAAAGATCATCAGAAGACAGTAAGAACTTCAGCTTAAAACTCAAGAATTTAAAATAATGTTAATAATCTATTCAGAAGAGGAAAGATTTCAGATGTCACAGGTGCTATGAATAAGAAAGTAGATATTTGTGACAACTTCTTTTTTCCTGGAAGAAAAAATTATTTTCTGGAGAGCAAAACAAGTCAGAAGCAGCATAATTTCTCTTTTTCTTTTAGAAACACCTATTTTGATAACAGTTACCAGCTAGACATAAGTAGAAATTCACTCTGTAATTTTTCTTTACTATGCCTGAAATTAAAANAAAAAACACTAAATCAGAAAGAAAGCATTCTAAAAGAAGAAACATTGAAAACATATAGATCATCACAGAGGCAACAGCAAAAATTCTGGCAGCTGTCAACACCATTAAAAAAAAAAGTACATAAGTGTAGCTGGTTTCTCTGAAGAGTTAGGAAACTATCAAACTGTAACAGTAATATCCATGACCTTGGGGGCTATATTCAATGAAATCTTTGTATATGGATTAGGTATTTGCAGACAGAGCTGTTACAAAGTTGGGAAAACAAGAACGTAGGGTGGAAACATGACATTTCCAAGCACAGCCTCCACAGCCAGCTGCGGGAAGTCAAAATCAGCCAGTTCACTTCTCTTTGCCCACCTGCTTAACATTTCCTCCCCCCTTTTTAAATTCAAGTAACTTTATAAACATGTTAGAAGACTTCAACCTGAATTTCAAAGATCAAAGTTTAACTCAACAGTTGCCATTTGGTCTCAACCTTAAATGACTTTAGGTGAAGAACGTACAAACAGTGATGCTGAGTCTGACAAAAGGTCTACTTAGCCCAGTACCATTTGTCCTGCAGTGGCCACAAACGGATACATAGGTGACAGGCTTTTTGACAAAAACCATGGCCTTGTTAAAATGCCTCCAGAAAATAACAGGAAGGCTCCTCTGGATTTTTCTGGTAACTGGAAAAAAGGATCAAGCCCTCGAAAGATACTATTATTACTTTAGCTCAATTCTGTCGGTAAACCAGTTGTTCTTGATTCTGCTTCTACCAAAGCAAGCACTGCATTCTTAATGGAAAACCAGGAGAAATGGAAGGACTGAGAGCAGAAATTGTCACAAAAGGTGTGACCAGAGCTTTTATGAAGAAACGGAAGGAAATTAAGTGAAGCTATGAACTTCACCTTCTGAAAGGCTGACGCTAACGCTTAGCTGGCTTAACTGATCAAGCCAGTCAGTAATTTTAAACATGACAGGCCACAAAAGCAGATAGTTGACCTTTGTGTGTTAAATCATGCTTGGGAAATCTGCTTTCCAGTTGCAAGCACAAAGATTACCACAATGAGTGCAATTTAAGCCAGCAACATGAGTAATTTAAACTAATTTTTTTAAATGTGACTTCTAGTCTGTATGATCTGAAAGATAATGTTACCAATTCAGTGGTTTTCCTGCCTCTGCAGAGACAGCCATTGCTTCCACCTTGCCCAAACACAAAACTAGCACAATTTTACCTCACTGCATTAGCAACGTTTAGACATATACCGACCAGAAATGCTTCAGGTTAGTATTGATGTTGTAGGAAAGAACTAAAAGCAATTAAAGTAGTCCAGAAAGACACAATAGCTATTTTTAGAGTACATGCAAAATATGGCAAGAAAGAATCGGTGCAGCTTCCCAGAAACGTATCTGTTTTTCACTGGTGAAGGTGGGAGAAAGTTCCTCCTTAAGGTGCGGGCCTTAAGCTCATCAGAGCTCTCTACAGTCTCGAGAGGGGAAAAGAGAAATGAGACGGGTAAGCTTTCAAAGAGTGAAAAGCAGATTTTCGACACCAGTTATCTCCATTAATTGGAAACTCTTCCTCTTTAACCTCTATCCCTGCTGAGGATAACAAATACAATGTATGTGAACAGCACTAAGACAGAGAGCACTGCCAGGTCTATCTGCCCACTCAGAACTTCCCTTGAATTATAGTTTAAGGCATTAATGGAAATATAGTAACCTCAGCCATACACAGATAAACAAACATGCATTAAAAATGTAGCCATGTACACAGCATTTGCTCCCTCCCCTCAATTGCAGCTTTATTCAATTATGCTAGCAAAATTAGACCTTCAGACAAAAGAAGCTGCCCAGTGACTATTAAAACCCTCCATGCCATAGCACTGATGACAGTAATTGGAGGTGGGGAGGAAGGGTAGAAAGAAATTAACTTCTCATTTAAGGACATAAAGTACTGCCTGCCTGCCCCTGATTCTGCTTTAACTGAAAAATCTGCACAGTCACACGTAGACTTTGTGAAAGAACAGTCACGTCTTAAGTCACAGATTCCAAAACCTCATTTTCTACAGTCATTGATGACCCACAGAGAAAATTTCACCAAGTTACAGAAATATGGAACACCTTTATTAGAAAAATAACTTAATAGGTAACTGGGCTTTTCTTCAAGCTTCCATGAAACCAATTTAGAATTTGTCAAATAATAATTTATAAGTCTTACCTGCTTTTTCCTTGAAGTTGCCTTGGGCAACAGACTGGCTGACAAAACTGATGCAAACGGAGAGCAACACAGCTCAGGAAAAGGATTTGGAATGGATGGGATCTCCAAAATACTGTCATCTTTCTTTTTTCTCCTATTTCAACAAAATACATAATATCAAGTGATAATTGTAACAATTACTGTTAAAATTGCAGTATCCAACTACAACGCATGAAATACCAAAGCACTGATACTCACCACGATACTTGCTGGCTGCAGCAATTAGCTTTTTAGTGCAGTTATTTTTTTTTTAATCAGTAGGCTGAATCCATTAACATACAGTGCTTAACACTACTTGAAAGCAATCCAAGCATTCAGCTCTGAATATAAAGTTGCTTGAATATGTGTAAGTCTTTGCAGAGTAAGAGCACAGATATATTTATATTGGCTCCTAAGGACATCAGTAAATATTTTGTTGTCCCTGTGTTCATGCCATTCCCTATGTACACATATTACAACAGTGGACGCATGTAACTTCTCAGTAACACTTTCTGAGTGCATCACGACTGTATTTTAAACAAATGGAAACTTCTTTCCCCTTGAATCAGGAGACAAAGTGATAGACAAGACATAACAGTGCAAACCCATACACTCATTTCTATTTTCAATTACGTTTGTATTTGAATCTCCGTAGCTCCATCATAAAATAGATGTCTCAGTAGCCTCTGGCCACTTAAATCTGATTGTACTGCAAGTATCACCAAGCAGCATTCGCAAGAATAGTAAAGATAATCACTGCTGTACTTGCTGAAGAGCTCAGTTTTGCACTGGTTTAAAGTATCACATCAATAATGCCGTTGTTTATAGACTGCTGTGTATGTTACAGTGCATAGTTTTCTTACATAAAATATTAAACAGCACTTTCTCTACTTGATCTCATTTGGAGAGCTGTACCCACAGCACCCCAAGTATTTGAGTCTGCCAAGATATAATCAGATTCTTCTATATGTGTGAGTTATTATCTTCATTATTATCATTCCAGAATTCGCATACTAATTGGTACAGAGTGGGGAAAACCATCATAGTAAGGTAACGATGCAGAATGAAGACGCTTCACTTTCTGGAAATCCTCACCGAATGTTCATTTAAAGTGATATTTAGCATTAAGGAGTGAAAACTGCTGTATGCAGTATTTTAAGATTTTTCTAAACTTCAGTCTACCAAAATTGATCAGCTGCTTCACGGAAAACCTAGCTCACGGTTTCCTTTACTAAGAATAGAGGCCAATGCCTTTAAGAGCAGCCCGAGAGGTAACAAATACAGGGTGCACATCACTGACAGCAATTGCAGCGGCACCGCTAAGGGAGAAGCGGTTTAGCTGACTAACGTTGGGAGAAAGACACTGCAGCGAGAAAGTAGCGGCTCGGTTCCGTTTGACGAGGCAGGATCGCCTCCTTCCATCCTTCCACCTCAAAATGGGAAACCTCGAAAC
>VXAK01014288.1:0-51752 GCA_013399435.1 Arenaria interpres | reverse complement strand
CGGGGCGTCGGGCCAGGCCTGCCCGGGGGGTCGGGGCGGCTGAGGGGAGGGGGCGCCGCCAGTTGTCTCCTCAGGAGGCGGCGAGCGTCCGCTCCGCCGAGCGGACCCCGGGGCCCTTTGCCTGGGCTGAGGGGAAACCCGGGCCTGGCCGGGAGCCCCCTGCCCCCGGGCTTGGCCGGATCCTCGGGCACCGGTGTGCAACGGGGCCCAGCCACGCACGGCCGGAGGGGCCTGGCACTTGTCTGGGCGCCCGACAAATCATTAACTCGGCTGCCCCATCCCGGCTGCGAGGTCGGGAATTTATCTTAAATAAGGAATTTTAAATAAGGAACGAACGGGAGAGTTACCTTTGGGCCAAGCGAACGGCTCGTGGGGAGGCCGAGCTCCCAGCCGGGCCTGGGGCTCGCATTCAGCCACGGGTCATCCCAGGGCGGAAAGTGGGAAGGTTTTTCCTGGTGCCTTGGGCTCCTCCGCAGCAGCCTGTGCCGCTGAGGAAGCCAGCTCCTGCCCTGCTGTATGTACACAAAATCCTACATGGAAATTCCATGGCTGTCCTTATCAGTATTCATCCTATTGCAAAATAAAAATAACCACCTCGCTGAATGAAGAACAGTTTCACGGCACCATGCAGAGTGGGTAAAATCCTGTGAGTCAGTCAATTTGATAGAAAGTCAAATAATTAAAGCCCAGCCCGTAAACACAGCCGTATGTAGGAACCTTCTGCCTGTACCTGGCGTGCTCATGGGCAGTAACTGGGATGTCGGACTGGTGAAAACAGAGAATGTTTCAGGACATACATGCTTTGCTGTTTTTACTGAAGCCACTGAAGAAATCACACCCAAGCCAAAATTTCAGTTCCAGAGAAAGATTTTTTTCTGACATAGAAGCAATACTCACAGTTTGCATTTTGGCTGAGTCACAGATGATTTTGCAGGACGTTTATTTTCAATGAAACGAAGGATTTCTTGTCCTCTGAAGAGCTCATTCTCTCTTATGCTGGCAGTCGAAGTGCAAGTCCAAGCTGATTAACAATTCATACATACAGACACTGGCAAACATCTGGAATTTTACAGTGTCAAATGATTGACTGGGTTTGCTCATTGCTTGTGAACAGCTGTTTTTACACAATTCCACAGACCAGACCACTGTGTTTTTCATAATTAATTCACTGGCATAAACGTGGCGTGTTAATCCTCACTGTCTTCAAAAGAATAGAAGGAAGAACAACTGGTGTAGGTGCTCTAGGTAGAAAACTGAGGTCGGGATAAGATAAAAACCTTCAAGTGGCAATTATATGCTGATATTAATCAGCATTTTAAAACTTCAGCCATGAAAAGAAAATATGTTTTGACGTTTCAGCCAGTCTGTGCAACTTGTTACATAGTTGCAACCTGACGTACATGGTATGTGTTTGTGTCTTTGGCTTAGTCATGTAATTAATTTTAAATGCCAGGCAAATAAAAAACACAATGAGAAGGAATATTAGCAAATAAGTTAAATACTTGTGTGTTTCAAAATAACTTTGCTAATGAGTCATGACAGCATTTAATGCTATTGTAATTTCGCTTGAATGTAGTAATTTAAGAAACAAATTGACTTTTAAAAATTATTTTCTACTTCTCATAGTCTGTCCTGATGCTTGCTGCTTTCAGTGCTTTCTATGGAAATAGCATTGTAAGAGAAGAATACAATCACTGGAAAACTGAGGCACAGAAAGACCTGTGTGAATCTTCCAGTGTAGCATTGGAAACACTGCATAGGTGAGAATGCAAAACTAAAGTTTCTCCAGAGTTACTGTCACTCCTGGCAAACAACTGTAAGAATAAAAAAGATTACCTGAGCTTGCCTAAAGATATCTGAGAGCATTTGACCTAGACTCTGTACAAGTGTAACCTTTTTTAACTCTTTTTTTGAACAAGTACAAACCCAGTAATCTCTGAACAATTAATAGTATTGATAATAAAAGACTAGCAGATTTCTGCTAAGTCCTGACACCAAAATATTTGTTGAGCTGTATGACTAGGGTTCCTTTTTATCATAAATACACCTAAGCTGTCTAGTCTTTTTTTTTTTTTTTCCACAGCATAGTGGACCTTGACCAAGACTTAGGTTTTCTTAAAGATAAATTTCTGGGCATTCTTTAATCCTTAACTCAGTAGGTTTTTTTCTCTTTTAATTTAATCTTTGTTCGCCCTAATCAGGTCCAGGTGTTTATCAAGTAAAATTAAATATATATATTGAGAAAAATCCCAGCGGATTCAAGCTATTCAGTATGCACCCCACTTCCAGAAAATCAAGCTCTCCAGTTCTTAAAAGTGTGTGCACTATTTAAAACCACAGCACTTGATTAATGTGACAAAATTATGCCTTTAATTAGAGTAAACTTCCACAGTTATTACTGAGAAAGTGAAGGTTTAAAAAATTCAATCTATCTGTGATTATCTCTGAAAACTAGAAGTTTTTTGTTAGATTTTTTTTATTTCACCCTTCCACACATCTCCCCCTTGCTTTTATCAAGATATATTGAGTGTGGTTTTTTATGTATAATGGCTTCACTGCAAAAAGCTTCACTATAATTTCTTAAATATGGTTACACTAAGAGAACTAATATCATACCTTTACACCATCTTCTGTCATAGCCTCAATAGCGGAGAAAAGAATTATCTCTACTGAAGTACTAGATTGAAACCATAGAAGTAGCTAGTTTTACCAGTACAAGGCTATAACCAGGCATAAGTCTTGTCTCCCTATACAATGTTTTCTCTACAAGCACCCCAAAATAAGTTTCATCAAATGTAATGATACAGTGGATCACGTTAAGAAAAAAAAAAAAGTAATTTGTCCAGTAAAAAAGGCATGCCCCAAGGTGTAAGCCGGAATTTATAATTTATGTGTATTTATTAACTCAACATACTTAGAATATGTTGAACACATATTATGGTCCTGGTACAACAAGCTGTGCATCTTTGCTCCTTCTTGAGCATTTCAAAAGCCCATTTTTAACTTTGAAAACTGGCCGATCTGTTTGGGCAGTACCTCATGAGAGACGAATTTACCCAATGAGCACAAGTAGAGAGAGGTATCACTAGCTAGCTTCTTGGCAGTAGTGCACAACTCTGAAAATTATCTATGGTTGAATGGTTTGTGAGGACTCTTGCCTATTATTATAGGTCACATTGAATGTTAAATTTAGAATTATTCTTAAAAAGTCTATCTTTTGTTGCAGATAAGGAAAAGGTTCCAAGGGATTAAATCAGTACTGCTGGTCTCAGTTGTTTCCAGAAGCTGCTTTTCAACCTAATCTGAAACTCCCTCTGTGTGCACTTACACAAATCACAGGTCGGTAATACTTTGGTTTTTTCCCCTGACTTAATTTTCCTTTTCTGCACTTACTATCAAGAAGCAGATTCGCACTGTGTTTTCTTTGGTTGTTTGGTTTGGGCTTAGGATTTTTTTACCTGTTGAAAAACATGAATATTTTAGTGTACTTTTGTAAGAAACTTGAGTGGACGAATTGATTTTATTGCTAGCTTTGACAACAGTGTTTGCTATTTCAATAGCAAGTTCCATGATTCCCAGTGACAGCTTTGTCCTCAGCCCCGAACATCCCCCTGCTGGAATTTTGCCTTGCACTGTAGCACAAGAACAAAATTAAATTCCGTGCAGGGTTTTGAGACTAAGAATGATACCCTTCAAATCAATCAAACCAAATCAAGAGCTTGTGATTTCTCAAAGGTCATTGTAGCTAAAAACAAATAATTAGATTCAGCATAGGGTTGACTGGGTGGCATGTAGGGCTTGTGAGATGCAGGTCAGACAATGTGACATACTGGCTTCTGCACCCTCGCACCAAGGCTGCATGAAATCAATCATTCAGTAGCATCTATAATAAACTGTGCATTAGGTGAAGCGATCTGCACTGGCCAACCTTGAACTTCTATAAGGCATCAAGTTCCTTCCTAGACAGAACTGTAATAGTCCAGGGTGCATATTACATATATATGGATTACAGTGGCTACATCTTCATCTGATGGGTCTAAATCTGCTGGACTAGGTGTAATCTTCTGGGTAGTTATGGATGAATGAACTGTAGAACATACTACTGCAGTTATTCGTGGAAGTGAATTGACGAGTCTCAGGGAACTCATTTAGCAGTGCCAAACATTTGTAATGATAGTATTTTAATGGAAGAACCATTTTTCTTTCAATACATTTCTCTGTTCTTATTAATCCCTTGTAAATATTTGTGATAATTAATGTTTTATTAGTTCCTCTGAAATAACTACTGTGAAGAGTTGACAACTTTAAACATCACATAAGCAATAAAATATTTAGATAAATTAAACAGGCAAAGTTTCACAACAGCAAAGTATCGGTGATACTTTTTACAGCCCTTTTTCTGGAACTCCACCTTACACAAAGAAAATGATTTCTGGCCTTATATGCCTTCAGAATACTGCACACAAACATGTACTTAATATGGGGTGAAGGGAGCAGGTGACTATGCTATCTGGTACTCCTTGTGTTTATCCAGTTCAGTTTCCGTAATGTGAGTTGCTGGGAAATCAGATTCAAGATCCTTTAACACTAGTCATTTTGTAGAGTATGAAATAAAATACAAGCATTAAAAAAAAAAAAAAATTATCAAGAAGTGTAGAACTAAAATGACTTTTCACAAACAGCCACACCACTCTTGTCTTAGCCTTTTCTGAGCTGCTGCCAAGGACACTGAAGCAATATAGTACTGAACAAAGCACAATAAGAGTCTCCAGATATATGCAAAGAGGGAGATGTAGAGTTATTTTGGGCAAAAAAGAAACAACATACTTGGTCAGACTCAAGGCAGGCAGCATTCCACTTTTGTTATCACAGTAAAAGGCTGATACATGAAAATGAAAGACAAATGAATTCTGTATTTTGAAAAACCGAGGTATAGAGATTTGTTTGCCTAAATGCAGGCATCTAATGTCAAGTTAGATACCTATTCTACCATGCCCTAAGGCGGCATGGGTTTTCTGTTCATCCTGTCAGATGAGACAGCCTAGTGTGGATATCCTCGGACATTAAATATGGCATCAGACACTTGTATTTAGGTGCCTGAATTTCACTCATATTTTTTCTTTTCTTCCTCTGTAACATGTGGCTCACAATAGACTATCCATGACTTTAGGAAACAAAATTACTCTAGTAACTTCAGACATATTGCATTGTGAAACTGGGTTTTGGAAGCTTTCATTAGATCTAATGAGATTTTTCTCTAATTCTGGGAATAGTAAGAAATTTAAAATGTGATTGTATGAGTATCTGCATACATGTGAGAGGGGGAGGAATTTTTCTCTTCCAGAATCACTAGAATAACTTAGCCCAGATTTGCACCCCCAAATTTGCACCAGCCCTGATAGAACAAAGCAATTTCCAAATCAATCTACCTGTGCAATGCCTCGAAAACGGGCTCTGAAATGGAAAGCTCTGCTGACCCTTAATGATGGAGTCATTACGCTCCTCCCAAATGACGGAAAGTAAAACAAACAAACGCTCATCTGGGCAGCTGGAATTCCAATGGTAGTGCCACTGTATGATAACCTATCTGCCACGATTTTAATACATCACCTGGTAGAACATTTAGTACTCTTTGAAATGAATTAATCTCACAGAGTTTACACAAAGAAAGAGAATTTGCTCTGTCTCAAGAGTTTTTCCAAGAATTCTATATTCAGGGAATGAGGTATTCAATAAACCTTTGAAAAAGCAACCTACCGTTCATGTTTTAAAAGCATTGTGCTGACTACTTAGAAGTTATTATATTAAAAGGTTATTAATACAAATGCCTGTAATTCAGAAACCCTATCTAACAATGACAATCTCAGCATTATGAACCTAATTATCACAATATCAGTGCACCTAACATTTTAATGTATTTATTGGCTTCATACGGATGAGTAAATGTTTGCATCTTTATGTGCCTGAAAATGTTTTAAAATTAACCCTAAGTGGGTATTTAGCATACCTGACTTTAGGTGCTATAGCAAGTCAGGTTGGCCATTTAGTGTAGAGGCATAGAACTTCCATGGAGAGTAACAGAGGACTCCAGAGGTGAACTAAAAATCACATAGGGGTTTTAGTGCTGACAGCCATCCCAGAATAACTTTTTATTTCCTCTGACTACATGGGAAACCTAGGGAGAACTGTCTTCTGACTTAAGCATCTCAGTTAGCTGTTGAAAATTAGACAATGCAATTAATTTGCTAAATTATTTTCTCAAGATCTAGTGGAATTTGTGGGTGAGTAAGGAATGCAAACTCTTGAGTCCAAAATTAGTACTCTAACAATCAGGCCGTCGTTCTTTGTAACCCTAAGAAAGGTTTCTTGTTTCTAAAAATAAGAAGGTCAGATGTATTAATACTTCAGTAATCCTGACAATAAGTCAGGTTTAAATCTGGTCCAAAAGGTGATTTTCCTTTGAGCTGGAGAAAAAAGTATGTTTTCCTTTGACTTCATGTTCACTGAAGCTGTGCTCTGGAGTTGTTTAGTAGACACTGTACTTCATTTAAAATGTGATTTTTTCCTTATAGTCCTAGTTTTGTCATGACAAATAGAACAATTTCATAGCACTGAATGCAAGCAACCTTCTAGTTCACTTTTGTGTACTTATGAAGGAGACGTTACACATGAATAATAACATACAAAATAATTCCAGACAATTGTGTTACACACAGTGGCCCTGTAAATTCTACTTAAAAGTCAAAAAGTCTTACAAAATTTTCCCTTGGGGTGAGAGGGGAAATGTGAAAAATGCTGGCTACTGAACAAGTTCATAAATAATTTGCACCTGACTTCAAAGAAATTTAACATCTGATGTATCTGAAGCATTTGGGAAGCAGGAGTACAAACTGCGATCACATCTAAAATTAGGAAAATTGTTATAGCCACTCAACCCTTTTAAATTCAACCTTCAGCATTCTGCATCAGTTCTATAAATTTAGCTCAATCCATTGTACTTGTCTGAGAATTCAAGTATGAGAAAGCAATACACATTTGGAGGGTTTTTTTACATTATTTGAACTTATTTTATAAAACAAAAGCAATGCAGTTTTCAGACTTCTGACCCACTTGAACTTTCATGCTGTCATCTAAGAAGAACTACTGGACTAATATATTCCTTCTTCATAAAGTTTGGGCTTTTATAAACCAACACTAGACACAAAAGTTAGTGTTCTTTCTCATGACTGGGTTTCTGTGCTACTGGATAACTCAAGATGACAACCCTGTTCCATAGAAGGAATAAGCACTCACTCGCATTCTGTCAAATTAGCCACAGCACATAAGAATCAGTAGCAGCTTTATGTTTCTGTGTTGACTTCATGTAGGCTACAGGAGGACCCATTGAAAATCTCTTAACAAATTTGAACTAACAGAGTGAGTTTGAGGATTCTCCTTCCTGTGGCAACTCTTCAAGGTCTCAAGGCCGTTTCTAGGGCACTGTCAAACCACGGCCCCCGAGTCAATACCAAGCCACTGACCAAGAAATCAGCTTAAAGCCAGAATGTGTAGCTGAAGGTGATATGTGAAACTTCTTAACTGATACATTGTAGTTTGTGCCTTAACTATATTCCAATTAGTTGGAGACATTACTTTTGCACTCTCAGTGGAGGTAGCCCCTTGAATAGAGCATTCAGTCCAAATGTAATTGCAGTTCAGGGATGGGTGAAGAGAGTTAATTGTTGCACGGGCTACATTTTGCTTCGTTGCAACTTGGATTCAGGCAAAAATGGATGTACTGTTTTAACAATGTTTAGAGATTCTGTGGGGAGTAAGAGGCCACCATGTAAATTTGAGGCCTCCAAATATTTCACTTTCAAAGTGTCTTTAAAAGAAAGGTATATTCCAATCTCTTTTACTAGCACAGTCCCTTCAGAGCAGTTCTCCTTTTTTTTTGTTTGAAGGAAAAATCTACCATTGTGATTTGTTAAGATGTTAAAAACCCATTCCATTTTCTACAGATAGTTTGGCTGGCTCTCAAGCAAGAACGTAGGCTTCTATTATAACATATTGGGAGCTTTTAGAACCAAAGCAATTCATAATAAACTTATTCAAATTGACACATTTCTGGTTACAATGTCTTCATTATTTCTTCTGAGTTATGAAACATGAATTATATCACTGTAACCACAACACTAGTCAAGGAAATCTAATTTGCCGTGAAGTCTGTTTGTGCAGTCATCATGTAGCTCGAGGCATACATTCGATTATTTTCTTGTACTGTTTCTTATATTGGTGTTATTCCAAAAGCTATAGGGGTATTATAACCTCATTACATCTCATTTTAAAAAAAATATTCTGACACAGCAGCCTCTAAAAATATATAGCTACATAACAAATTAGAAATAATTACATAGAATCATAGAATCGTTTGGGTTGGAAGGGACCTTAAAGATCATCGAGTTCCAACGCCCCTGCTGTGGGCAGGGACACCTCCCAATAGAGCAGGTTGCTCAAAGCCCCATCCAGCCTGGCCTTGAACACTTCCAGGGATGGGGCAGCCACAACTTCTCTGGGCAACCTGTTCCAGTGCCTCACCATCCTCACACTAAAGAATTTCTTCCTAATATCTAATCCAAATCTCCCCGCTTTCAGTATAAAACTATTACCCCTCATCGTATCACTACACTCCTTGATAAAGAGTCCCTCCCCATCTTTCCTGTAGGGCCCCTTCAGGTACTGAAAGGGTCTGTAAGGTCTTTACAGAGCCTTTTGTTCTCCAGGCTAAACAACCCCAACTCTCTCAGCCTGTCTTTGTAGCAGAGGTGCTCCAGCCCTCTGATCATCTTGGTGGCTTTCCTCTGGACTCAATCCAACAGGTTCATTCCAGATTATTTTATATACTTCAAACAGTTTCAGTTTAAGCAGTACATGCATTTTATTATCATAGCCAGCAAGCTAGCCAATACTTTATTCAATTTAAATTAAAGCTGAATTTAATTAACACAGCAGAGAATTCCTGAATCATGAGAACAAAATCATTAAAATGATCAACATAAACCAAAAAAGGACTTTTTTAAAGCAAAATGAAAATGTTCTCCATAAGTATCTTTTCTCTCTTATACTTCGTTTATTATATTCTTCTAACAAGAATGAAGTGAATTATAATTGGAAAAAAAAAGAAGCTGATAGCCCCTTTTACAGCTTCTTAGAATGGAAAGGGTTTTTTTCCTCTCACTTTGCTGTCAGAAATGAAAGCCTGAGCTGCAATTATTAAAGGTCTGAATTTGCATTTTTCGGCAATCCAGAGAAATGAGAGCAGCTATTGTTATGATCATTATCATTATAAAGTTCTTTGTTTATAGATCTTCTAAAAAAGTTGTTGGTCAGCTGTTTGTTAGATGCCTTGCCTGTTATCAGATAATATAAAAATAACTCAAAAAGAACAGCAAATTAAAATGATACCTTTGTATACTCATAGATGATAAAACCTCTATAAACTAAAGCATCTGAATGCAGTGCCTAGTGAGAAGCTAAAGCGTAAAATTTGCGGAAACTAAAAATATATTGATGGATTTGTTTGTAAACAGCTGATAGGATCTTGTCTCCAAACCTAGTTCTCTTTCTCCCCAGTTGTTCTCGTTGAGATAGCTGAACTAGACAACCTCTCAGAACTAAAAACTCCCCTATGCCAAGACCTCTCAAGCTTACTGTATATTGAACACCTATTTGAGGAAGAATGTTAAAGACAAAAAGAATCTTGATTAGACCTTGCTGGCCTGAACCACCAGTGAGAAGGGCCAACTTGAGAGAACAGAGAGTGCAAGATCCCTTCTGGAGTAGTGGAAGAGGGTAACTATTCTGCCAAAAGGCAGATGAGTTCAGATGGCTCTTTAGGTAACTGAGATGAATGAGTAAAATAGGCAACTCCAGCCTTATTCTATGAATAAAACTTTATAGACCTGCCTTGGAACAGCTCCAAAGCCAGCTCAAGCAGACACCCACTGAAATGGTGTATCAGGAGCTTATCAGCTAGAAGTACCTGACAGGAAAAAGTCAAAGCCAAGCAGAAGTTTACTGTCACTAGGGAGGTTTGAAGTAAGCGTATTTTATTTCCAGTTTTCCCTTATGAAGTGTATTTACTTGTATTAGGTTTTACTGTGATCAGATATGTGCACATTCCTAGTCTTTGTGTGGAGACAGTCTGGAAAGATGGAGTCTCACACAGCATCTTCTGCTAAGTCTCTGCCATATTTCCCGCCAAATTCTGTTGCTGCAGCAGTTACCACGGAAGACGTCAGTGGAGGGCTACAATTATAGCCAGTCCTCTTGCCACTGGCAGCCTTTTACAGAGCCTTCACCCCAGGGCCTATGCAAGCAACTGCCCATGTTCCGTTGCATGGAGTAGAACAGGAGAGATGAAGTGAGGTAGTATGTCCTCACACTTCCATAATACTTTGGAAGGGAGGCAAGATTATACTCATCTGCACAGGCTTTTAGTTAATCAACACCATGGGAATAAGTGTTTGCTTCCTTGTCCAACATGAGATGGAAGAAGAGCTGAAAGACAGTGTCTACATTTGGTGTAGGTTCTCTCACCACCTCTTTGGCTGCCTCTGGCAGATTGGTGGCCTGGTCACTCTTCAAAAGCTCTTGGTCCACCTTGCTGTACTGTATAAGCACTGCAAGTGAGTCATGGATGTGATAGAAGGGCCTCTCACAGGAGAGGTGATGTGATGCTGTGGTGAGGCAGGCATTGTGGAGAACTCAGATGAGGCTGCTGCACAGATGTGGACAAGGTACTCTGACCTGAAAAGGTCTTCTGAACTGCTTGGCAGCAGTCATATAGAGCAGTTGAGGTATTGCCATTGTTTCCAAAGTTCAGGGAATTAATGCTTTTCCAGGCTGCTGCATAACTAATTTAACAGGTACTGCAATTTGTTTTCATACTAGGATTCCATTTTTCAGGGAGTAATAGTGAGAATATATCAAATTGTTGACCCTTCGTAAGAAGGCTTCAACATAAATTAATTGTTGTGTAAAAAAATGAATTTAATGTTTACAGTGCAATTTGTCACTGAAATGGAGGCTCAATTAGAGTCTCAATGATTTACTAAGGACATTTTAAACATAATGTCCAAACAATGCTACATAAATTAAACATGATGTAATTGAGTGTAACACTAAGTGGCTCATCATTGTTGATTCATGTGGAAATCACAGAAATTTTACTGATCATTATGCAGTCATTCAGTATTAATGTAGGTACCATATGTGCCTCCATAGGGATTCTACTGTTACTCAGCATTCATTAAGTTTTAATGTACCATTAAAAAGGCATCAAAAGACCCATCTAAAAATACTGCCACAAAGGTAGTTCATTTAAAGAGAGTTAAAGAAACATGTTTCACTTTAACTTTACAATGCAAAGTAAGTTAATGAATCAGCAGAAACAGTTCAGGAGAAAACACTGACTGCAAGCCAGACTAGAAAAAATATTTGAACTAAAGGCAAGACATTATCCCTGGTCTAGATTTCTGGACAGCCACATCTATTTGTAGGCAAAAGTGCTCATCAGGGAAGTACACAGTCTTCATTCAACTGATGCTTTACAGTAGCCTTCAGCTTAGTGATTGACTGTAGTAAAAAGATGATTTTTAAAAAGGGAAGGGGGAGTATGAATTACGGCCAGATTACTTACTGCATCTGTGTGGTGGATGCGTATTGAAGGGGGATGAGAGAACCATGGCAGCGTTAGCAACTTGCTCACAGCTCCTTGCTTTTTCTTCTAGACCTGGTGTGCATCTGCTAGCAAAATGTTTTTTCCAGGCTTGAACACTCAGCATATCTCAAGTAGGACATTGCTGTAGCTCCTTCCACTCAGGGGCATACCTTCTATCAGAGCCAGGTATCGAGGCCCTAAGCACGTCCTCCCTTGTCTCGTGGGTTTGGCTCCCTGAGCTCAAGGCCAGACTATTGCAGCTGGTGACGTTGGGAAGAGCTCTTCAGACAGCTTAGTGGGGAGGCTATAGTCAGCGCTGTTCCCTTCCTGGGGAGCTCCTCACTTGAGCTACAGGTCCAGCTGCGTCCATGCCTGTGTCTGACCATGGACCTGCTTGTCTGCACCTAGAGCTACAGACTTTTCCTCCTCACTATGGACTTGTCTTGTAATCTCGGCTGACCCTGGCTGCTGTCTCCAGGCCTCCCCTGCTCCCTTACTCGAGGATGGTGGGATGGGTCCCTGCCCAGCAGGGTCCCTGTGTTGTCACACTGGGTTCTGACTTGCCCTTCCTTTGGGAGTGACAGATCTTGGTGCTCAAGTGGGAGGTAGCATGCATGTTTGCTTGGCTAAGTGTTTGTTTTGTTGTTAAGCTTCTTAATTTCTCATCTCATTGTTGGAAATCTTACATATTTATGGCTTGATAACTTCCTGGGAAAATTGCTAATGGATGAATTAGAAAGATTAGATGAACTATTCTAGTCAAACATAGCACGTTGGTATTGGATATCAATAGAAATTCCTACCAGAAAAACAGTTGGAATTTCACATGTAAAAGTGGTACATTTTAGCTGCCAAAGCAATCTCATTATTTTAAGTTGAAACTAATGAACAACTATCACAATGAACTGAGAAACCTATGTATCATGTCCAGAAGTTTTTAAACTCTTTTGTTCATCGGCCAGAGAATTGAAAAGATCACCTGTGAATAAATAGGGCTTAGCAAGGTTCTATTCAGCTGGATATTTAGCACTTTAGAAGTGTGAAACATAGACTTCTCTCCAAGTCTTAATCTTGTACAGAAGATAGGTATATCCTGCAGGTGACTCACTATGGCAAATAGCTGCAAAAAGAGACAAGTTTGAAAAATAATAGTGGCTAAGAGAAAATATCCTCTTCCCAAGATATTGAGAGAAGTGAATCATAAGGCATGCTCAGACCTACATCTTTGTTTTGACAACCCTCAATGATACCTAACAGATAGAATGGCAAAAGTGTACAAGTCTCAAACAAATGCCTATCATACAAATCTTTATGTTATGTAAAGATGAGTGGCATAGAGAGTATGAATGGGGATTGATGAGTTAATGTCTCTTTCAGAAAAAGAATTGGAGAGGATAAAACTAAGCTAGCAAGTTGAAGCTCACAACAAACAAAATAAAAGATGGTTCTCCAGACAGTGTGTCATTAAGTCAAAGAACTCCTTGTCACACAGTACTGTCTGTCACTGCTCAAACTTTACAGGAGTTGAAAGAATGAGTAGCTGAGTTCTTGAACAAGACAACTATTTAAGACTATTAAATACATAGAAATCATCTTTGCTAGGCATTGTCAGAGCTAAAAATTGTTGAAGGTTGGGCACACCTGGGATAAGTATTACTTTGTGTGTTTTATAATCTTATATTTTTCCCCCTAGGCGTGAATTTTTGATCATTGTCAAAAGCCAGGTAACAGCTAAATGAACCTTCAGTTTGACCCAGTACAGCCATTCTTCCATTATGCTCTAAAGCTGGAACAGACTATTGCTTGAAGATATAATGATTAATCGCTTGCCTTGGTGTAACAACTTTCTTGTGTTGAAACATGGTTATGTCATCCTAATCAGTCTTCGTGGTTTTTTTTTTTTTTTAACACTAAACCAACCTCATTCCTTTAATCTTTCTTGACATGTTTTCTAAAGGTCTTATAACTCTTGTTTTATTCTCTCTTGCCCAAATTGCCTTCCACCTTTAGATTATCAATCTAGAGTCAGAATTCAATCTAAAATATATGCTGCTTTTAACCACGTTTTTTTTCCACTTTCTGAGAAAAAAAAATCATTCCTGCTGGGTTGCAGCTTTATTTCTGCTATGTTGTTTCCCCCACTGATGATCTGGCAACTTACATTTCATATCACCACCAAATTGTGTTTTTAAATTAACATAATAGTTAGACAAGAAAAGACTCACCTGCTTCCTTTTCCTGACAATATGGTCTAGCAGACCCTTCCTTACCTGTCTTTATCTTTAGTAAGCACCAATTTACTGAAATTACTTTTTTTTAAAAAAGCATTAATAGCAGACACCAATTAAAAAAAATTAAACCCACCACTTCCAGGTAGAGCCATGAAGCCACCTTCCCTCAAACCTCCCTCTCTTAGGGTCCCTTATCCTGATGGGCCTGCCCCAGCTGAACTCTATGTCTACAGCTGGTGCCTGTGTCTCATGGCAGCTTCTCTGGCAGAGACACAGCTGTGTGTGAAAGAGCCACTATACAGTTACCACCTACACAAACTGTAATGCTCTCCTCTTCCCACCCCCGGGTCATCTTGGTAAAGGGAGACTCAGGTGAACAGTGCCTCTATCAGAGAGCTTTCTGTCCTCAGCGCACCAGAGACGGTTAAAACATGTCAGCTCGAAGAGCTGAGGCACCAGCAACTCAACTGCCTGTTGGCTGTCTCCCAGCAGACCTTCTGACCATTCAAAAATTAGCCCTAGCAGTACTGCAGCCTTTAATAACAATTAACAGTATATGCTAATCCTTGCAAGTGAGGCACCAAACGGTGTAGCTGCCTGGGTGCCCATCTTTCTCCTGGTCCTCTACAATTTAAAAAGGAAGCCATCTGCAGTCCACTGCTTCAGCCGTTGCTTCACCTCTTTGTATTACTTAGGTGCTGGAATTTAGAATTACAGCAGGTTGGCATACATGCCTTGGGGAGTTACTTGCTTAGTACGTGCACTTTGTAGCTGCAGGTGTCCCCCGATGTGATCCACATTTGTGCGGCCAAATACACTTCAGTTTGCAGAGTGCAAGTGTTTAATTAGCTCTTAGCATTTGGAGAAACAGAATAGCGTGTGCTGATGGGATCAATCGTGCTGTTTAACAAAGGTGACCAATTGCAGCTCTCTCCACATTCCTTCCCCATTTCCGTTTAGTTCGAGTGTTTCATTTAGAAAATTGCAATCAGCTTAACTATTTTAAGGATTATTTTCACTGTATTTTTGATAAATCAGAGCTATATAAGGCCTTAAGCAACTGTGAAATAAGTTCATTTATCCTTGCTTTACCACTTCAGTTTAAGTGCGACTGAGCCATTGTGTCTTAGCTCTTGCTCAGGATCACATAGGGAAAAAAAACCCAAAATCCAAAAGTAAACAAACAGGCAGACACACACATATAGCTGGGACAAAGTTTTGAAATTATGAGTGCAGCAACAGTTTATTAATTATTTTTTCAACTAGAAATACAGTAACCATTAGTAAGGACACTAGTGGTTAATATACACCAGCCCTAGTACACTAAGTACACTAGTACTTGTAAATAACCACTGTTGGCCAGATTTATCCTTTAACAGCTGTTGCAACTGCAGGTTCTGTGGACTTAATTCTCTCCTGGGCCTGAGTTGATTGTATTCTTTAACCCCTTTACTCCTCTGGATGTTCACTACCACACACCTGCAAGCCCACTCTTTAACATGCGCGTTCTTTTAACTAGTCATTTGCAAAACTTTCCTTGTATGTACTGTACTTTAGGGTGTTCTTGTTGCTCTGTCTATGATGATATCAAATATCGCAGGCTAAGTAAGGTCAGCCCTGCTTAGTACTCAGAGGGAAGACTTTAAACAAGCGTGACTACCCTCTGTGTAGTACAGGAGAAGGTGCTGCATTATTTATAGCTAGCATTTTGCTTTTAGACTTACTTCATTACAGATTAGTAAACAGTACCAGACAGCCCTGCTGCATTAAAATTTTCTTATTATAAAAAAGGGGACACAAAAGGAGGTCTAAGAGCTCTGTTCAGTCACCAGACATGAAAAGTGAATTCTACAGAGGTGGAAACATAGCTCTCCAGCCAGACTGTATGCTAAGTAACTATAGTCTCCGTACCCAACTTTGCTTTGATAATTGCAAAAGACTATTCTACAACACTTTAATGCTACAGTCTACACCTGACTGATAAGTACAAAACAATTACCCACAAACTTCAGTTTCAGTATTTCAAATCATTCCAATCCTTGTTTGAACAAAAAACTGTCAGCTGGTAGCCTTCTTTAAAGCACTCACATAATCTGATGTTTTGTCTTTTTAGTTAAACCTCACTATAATACATTCCTATGTTCTATGTTTTCTTCTCCCTACTTCTCTATCAGCTTACTTCAAAACTAACATAATTTTCTGATATGTACATTCTCTTGTTCCATTGTTACCTGTAGGAATTCAGGTATCTGATACCCACATGAAAATAAGGTACCCCTGTGACCATATACCCTATACAGTGGTAACACTATATAACCTCATCCAATAATATCTGTATCAAGCCTATAATTTGTAATCAAGTTAAATCTCAGTTCATGTACAGAATGTAAATAATGACTAAACCTAATTTCTGTAGGAAGTTGCTTTAATGGTTAATTAATTTCTTTCACAATAGTCATGTTGACGTCCTTATGCAAGTTACAGAGCAGCACTTACTCTTGCATTAGTGTCAGCACCACACAATGTTCTCATGCATAAAACAGAGCAGGCTTGAATTTATATCTTAAAAATGACCAAAGACAGTTGTAAAGGAGCCATGACTACTAAAACAGGAACAGCTTAATGTTTCAAGAATCACTAACACAGCATAGACATCCTCAGGTGCTGTTCCAGACCATTTAATACGGGAATGCCTCTAATCAAAGCCACTGTATACCTTAAGTGACAGTATTTTGCCATTTTTTAATGAATAAAGTGATTAGGTCCACCTAACTATATACTGTTAAACATCTGGGGATCCTTCAAACTTAAAGATGTTAAAACCTTTTAACAATTGCACATTTGTTCAACTTTCAAGTTCAATATGAAATTCCGATTAAAAAATCCAAATAGAGACTTAAAACTATAAAAAGGTGACGCCCCATTGCTTTGACATTCTCTGAGCATGGCAACAGCCTCTTCAGCTTCTTCATCTGTTTCACCAGTTTCTCTGAGGAAGATTCAAATGACTAAGGAGGAACCTAAGAATTAGCTTCCCACCCTACCCCTAAAATCCTGTTTTAAGCATTATATGGGAATGCCCATGCACTCATGGAAACAAATGCTTTAGAAATCACCAAGCAGACCATTTGTTGAAACAGAAGACGGTTGTTCTTCGCATGCAGCAGCTGATATCAACAAACCAGCTACCAAAAATACACTCATCATACAATCACAAACTGGTAACTAGTAAATGTCACTGGCATTTGTGTTTAATCACATTGGCTGTAGTATGTTATTAGTACAAGACTGTTCTCAAAGTCTAGAAGTTCACAGAGGAATTAGCAACTTCCATCCAAATCCAACTCTTTTGGATTCTTTTTGGCATTGGAGTTGTATCTATTTCTGTTGGAGGTGACACAGCCCTTGCTATTTCCAGGCCCTAAGTTACACATGCACAGTCACTCTGAAATAATGATTACCAATACTTGTCGTTAAAATTTCCGAATGGTTTTAGTATCCTTTTCAGATACAGTTGCTTCTCCCTTTCCCAAATCCTAAGAGATTTTCTTTCATTGCAATATTAGCAAATGAAGAACAACGCCTGCCCTGTATAGGATTGCATTTTCATCATCGTACTGATTACATGAATGTGGATGACAAGTTATCAGGCTTTCAAAGTTAAGCCTTTAGTTTCTGGCTTGTACCTACAAGTTCCAAATTGTATAATATTTGTAGAACCTGAAGCCAAAACAGAAAACATAAAAAATGAAAGGTGGGAGGAGAAGCAGCACTTCCTATTGTAAGACATTGATGAAGAATATCACATTCATTTAAAATCTTCCACTGGGAGGAAGTAAAGTCATTCCTTAACTGATAATTTGCCTGAAGAAAGTTAATCTTTTGCACATTAAACAGGTAAGGATCAGAAATACCCTTTTGCTGATCCTCACAGAAGCAGCGATTCTCCGGATCAAGAAAAGCCAACTCCTCGTGTTTTTCTCTACGTCATTCCCTCTCCTCCCCTCTCTCATTAATTTATTCTCTTAAGTAACTTGAATAATTTAGGAATAAGTCCACTAACAGTTTTAGTGATCTTTCCAGGGTGAGGAAGGGAGGGGAGCTGTTGTACTGGTATATGAATGTGAGGTTTAATAGCGCTAAAAAAGAGAAAACTATGTATTTCTTTCAAATCAGGTCCTTGAAGATGCATACACATCAAAAATCCTAAGGTGTTAGGCACTTGTATTAACAAGCAGGAGTAGCTGACAAAAAATAATGCAACTTTATGTACAAGACATTGCAATAGATTGACACACAGTTTCTGTTTTAGTTACCATGACACATAGTTCTTGGAAGACAAAACAAAATGATGTATTTATTAAAAGTGTAGAACCCCTTTACGTGCAAGTTTCACATCATGTTAACAGGGACACTTTCCCTCTCACAAAGCTATCCAATTAGAAATTTTAAAGAAAAAAAAAAAAAGTCCACCTTACCTGTGATTTTCAATAGGATTGGATAAAATAATCCACATCAAAAGCATTAATTAAAAGTTGTGAAGCATTTCCATTGCTACAATTACAATCCCTATAACAATTTCCAAAAGCTACAGCTTTACTTAATCATCGAAATAGACTTCGTAAAAAATCTGTCTATAACAACGGCTGTTTCAGATTCAGCTATCCAGTCAGCAGTCAAGCTGAACAGAACGTTGCAGCTCTAGAACCTCAGAGCATTCACAGCACCCAGAAACAGTTGTCCTGCCTGTGTAGACAGCAGCTCAGGTCTAAACACACTATTTTGACTTCAGCCTCTCTTTCTGTTAACGTGGACATAGACAATTAAATTAAGACACATTTTCCCTTCTGCAAAGACTTCTATTTGCTTGGCTACCAACCCACCAACTTGGTCCTACACAGTTACTCTTCAATCTAGTTGCAGTTGTCCAACTCCTGATAGATGCACTCTGGCCAAGCATTACATTGAAGGATGTACATCCTACTGCTCAACAGCATCTTTTCTTTGTTTCTATTTAACAGAATTCTTTCAACCTTCTCCACAACTATGTATTAAAATAGGATTCTAAGCTGCAATATCTTGATTTCCTTCCCTAGATATTTTGACTGCCACTCAAAAGCAGCAAGGGGATTGCAGCTGGTATAGAATAACTAGTTGCCTTCTGTTGGAAGACATCTGTAGTACAGGAATAAACACATCAAGTTCATCAACAAGAAGAACTTGGTAGAATTTAATACAAGAGTATAAGGGAAAATGAGTCTCTAGATGTAGAATAGCAAGATTTAAAAATGTCTTAAATATATGTCAGAAGAAGAGAGAAGGAGAATGTTTTGCTAAACAATATTGCCAGCTAGCAACCGAAAATCTCACTGAAGAGTTTCACAGTGCTTTTGTGTGTAGATATTTCAGTTAGTTATCAAGCAAGTTCAGTTACAAAGACAAGAAACCCTAAAATTCAAGCAAGGTTTCATTTTAATCTCTGTTACAAGATATTTTCCTTCAGGAGTTCACATAAAAGGGCAATGTGCTTTTAGCATATGGGACTAAGGAACATACAGTATAGTTCTGTAGCCAAAACCTACAAAAACAACAAAGCAAGGTTGTTTGATCTTTCCCCCCCAAAACAGAATAATTGGACTCCACTGATTTGGCTGAAATAGTGAAATGTCATGTAGACTTGTATTACCATAGAGATTAAATTAGTCCTATGAAATAACTTTAGTTGCTTTGGCAGAGAATACAAGGGTTTGAGAAAAAACACGTAACCCACTCTAAGCGCAAACAAGGAGATTCCTTTTGCAGTGCAACCTGTGTGGCAGGTACAGATCAGCATGCTGTATAGGAACGCTGCAAACCTGGACTTCAAAGATCACAACACACACTAGAATCCTGGGAGAGTTACGATTTTCAAGTCTGTCCCTCAAGACCCAGTGAGATCTAGAATGTAAGCCCCAGTTAGAAACTAGAAAAAAACCCCAAACTACCTCTTCTACCTCACCATTTGCAAATGAAGGATGAAGCGCTGTTCTGCAATCAGATGCTGAAACAGATCTTTTCAACTACCTTGTGGGTTCCCCCTGCCCTTGGAACGAGCCCTTGATTGGAGGCAAGAACAAGGCAGAGAAGCAAGTGGTGTAATACACTTTGACAGAGGACTACAATATAGGAGAGAAAACATGAGAGAACAGCAGTGAACAAATGTCCATCGGCTTTCTTTATGAATTTTTATTTACTAAAACATTCCTTGAAGGATTTCAGCATTAAGTTAACACTGTTATTTGTAATCAATAATTGACTCTCTGCTAGAAAAGTAATGAGACCTCTTTGAGATTATTGCACAAAAACCTGGCAGCAAACCATTAATAACCCTTTGAAATGCACATATAGATCAGTTTCTGAAACTGAGTTACAGAATGTCTCTAAAGTACAAAATAAATATGTCGTTAAAGAATAGAAACTAAATACAATTCTTTTTATTTAAATCAAGTTCAGCAAGAAAATATTTAATATGGCAAATACCCCAGCACTTGCTGCATGCATCCGTAATCTCGCTATTCCATCATGAGTGTGATCATATTTCCACCCATCTTCCCAAAAGGTATAACCTTGACAAGAAATGGAAAATAGATAAAATATAACATGAAGCATTTTCTTTTAATATATTCCCATTTTTGTATTTAACGCTTAATCTATAAATAGACACTCTCAGACATAAGAATGCTTTGTAAGTGTGTTATCATGCCTTTTTAAGATTAAAATATTTTGCATGAATAAGTCCAAAGCAGTTCATTCTTTAATCGTACTTCCAGTGGAAAAAAATTTCTTCTATTTCATTAAATATCAAAACTGGAATTTGCATTTTATCAGTAAGTGACTACATGCTGATGACTACTTTAAAATATATCTAGTTCACAAAAAGTATTGCTTATCTGAGTGCTAGGTAAATACTATATACAGGCAGTCAAAGAGTAGATGAGAAACGTCACGTAGTGCTACTGTTAAGAAAAGTTTAAGTAGTACAAAAATTTCCAATAATTTATGTTCCAATTTTTTGTGTGTGTGCTACCAGGAAAAAATTAAAGGACATTAAAAAAAGATCAAAATACTTATCCCAACTACTCTCAGCTGAAGCAACAAAACCATCCATTTTTTAAACAGAAACAAAGTATTGCATATAATTAAGATTTTCTACTAATTACAAATTTAATTTAACAAAGTAATATGGAGGCAGCATGTGGTAGATTTAAATTCATACAATCTGTTAAAGTAATACACAATTGAAAATTAATGATCTAAAATTTTTAAGATAGTTTTAAATCTAATTTTAGCACAGTGCTACGTAGTGTACGGTCTGGAAGGCTAAAATCAAGAATTTTTGAATCTCATTCTAATATAAGCAAAGCTCATCTGCACCTTCTCTAAAACCTTTTTAGCAGCATAGTCAGCTTTATAAAGAGAAAAAGGCAAAATATTGCCATAATTTACATATTCTAATAATCTTTCCAAGGCATCAAAGGACCCAGCTTGAAATTCCTATAACAATTGACAAAAATATATTAACATATACTTGCATTTACACTTTCAAAAATTTGTAGTTAGTATTAAGTTGGCCTATGAAGCAGTAGTAAAGTGCAAAATATTTGGTATAATATCTAGTGATTAGCTTTTGCTTCTGTGGAATACAAATGAGTAAGCCTGGCTCTTCCATTGACTGATATGGTGTTTGATGGTGGACCAACCTGGAGGCAGGGGGAAAAAAAAAAAAGAAAAAGAATTATTAACATAAGTTTTCGGATTCTTCTCTCTGAATGTTTCACAGTATTACTTCAGGGAAACAGAAATGCTGTTACTTCAGTTAGCATTTTTCTCATCTCAATGAAGAAATCATCTCCTATATGATTTCTGAACAAAGCACACATGCTACAGGAGTGGAAACGTAAGAAATTACTTAAAAATATATTTTATCCTATCTAAAAATTCCCTGTGTAACTATTCAAAACATGCGTCATTTTTAGTTCTTCTCCAGACCTGTTTGCAAAGAAACATTTGAAAAAAACATCACTAAACCAAACACTTTTTATTAAATATTGAATAGATCTGACTTCTAACAAAATCTTCTCACACTTCTTTATACCCTGGTAATCTTCTATCAGGAGCAAACTGTAACTTCTAGGATAGATAGCAAAGACCTGATTTTCAGGGGAGCTGCATAAACCAATAACCCCAATTGGAGTTAATAGGAGCTGTGGATGCTCCACAGCCACATGAACCACATACCACAGCACACAGTTTATTAAACACAATGAAAACATTCTGAAGAGAAAAATGGTCAAAAAGGAACCTCATTTGACCCATTTTAGGTTGGTAATTACTGAGGGCCCTACTGAACAGAAAAGACCAGCAATACAAAAGGCCACAGATCTCAGCACTGCATACTCACAACATACTAAGTAAAACAGGAAAAAAATAAAGAATTTGGCTAGTGGTGCCAGCTTTTTATTTTTTTAATGATTCCCTCATGGAGCTGAAAGAAGGGAGAGTATGGTAAGTGGTAAAAAGAGAAGCAAGCACCTGAAAGACCTCTTTAACTATTCAAATGGATCAGGTTATGACTCCTTTTACTGAGTGCAGCATCATAGTGGAAGCTATGAGGTGAATGCATTTTAAAAGTCCTTCCAATACTGGAGATCACTTTTGGGTGCTAATATGTTATTGATACAAAATGTTTCCTTTCTCTGTCCTACTACTGCCAATTCTCCATGTTAAACATAAAAAGAGACCGTGCTTTTATTAAATTTGCCATAGGCCAAACCCCTCTTTCTTCTGTCAGCCATACGTGTACCACAGCATATGTGCTCTGGGTAAGAGTGAAAAGAACAGCATGTATAATTTTATGTTTGGCAAAATTTCAGTGTGTTCTTCATTGCATTTTTTGAGTGTGTGTTTCAGGGTTGGGTTTTTTTGAAGCCTCTTTCAGGTTTCTGTTTAGGAGAATGCTTTTCTTTATGCTTACAGCATCTTCATTATTATAATTTTTCCTTAAAAGTATAGCCCTCTCCTTAACCCCAGCCTCAACAGATACCATACTGAGAAAGGACATCTTTAATAGGGTCCCCGTTGTGGGGGGAAAGAAGGGAAAAGAAAGAGAGGGGAAAAGGGACTTCAATCATCATCTCTCTCTTTTTGCCCATGCCATTCTTGTACCTAAACGGAGAAAGACTGTAAGGGTCAAAGCAACCCTAAGAACATCTCTATTAGAAAAGAATAAATAACACCACATCATTAAGTTTTTTGTTGTTTTCTTTCTAGCAGAAATGGACTTCTTCAATTTTGAAAAGGACATTACGAATTTTATTTTTTAAAACAGTTATAAGCTACTGTGCCAACAGCCACGCCTTATTCATATTTCCCATAGAATCACAAAACAAACTTCACACACTATGCAAAGCAAATAAAGTACAGTATTATTCATAATGTAATTATGCATTGGAGGGGGAAAAAAAACTTAATAAAAATATGTGCAAACAAAATCCAAACACTATTTCTGGTAGAACAGATAGATTTAACCTTTAAGTGACTCTGAACAATACAGCATTTGCTTAATCTTATCCTGTCTTTAAAGTGGCTGTGGTTACTGACATGTAGCTAGAAGTAATACTACGGTGTATTATGTGCCACTTTTACTGACTAGAGGTCAAAAGCTACTTGAGAACGCTAGTAACCTTTCCGGGAAACTGAATCTTCCTATTCAGTGAAGAAATGATGGGACGTCTACAAGTCTCAGAGAGGCTGTTACAGCGCTGCACTGAAACACAACCTTACGTATGAAATGGAATGTTCTAATTTCCAACCATTCACTGAGAGATTTTGACCCCAGGGAATCAAAGACTTCCATAAAACAAAACAAAACAAAAAAAGCCCCTCACATCTACCCACCACATAATTTGTTTCTTTCAAGTTCCAAGTAGGAAAGGGAAGAGAAACAAAACCTACTGAATTTCTTTAACCTTCTGTAATAAGAAATTATTCCTCTGTAGAGAATGCAACATTCTAATGCTGGGTAAAGAAAGCTTTATTTGATACTATCATTCAATTGTCTGGTTACAAATTTAAAACAATAGAGATTTTTAAAGTGTGCAATATTTTACTCAAGGAGAGAAGTACAGGTGAATTTTAGGGGAGAGAAAAGAAAAATTAAGCCACAGGAGGAAGATGGTCCTACCAGGACTGTTGACAAAACATAGAGAAATATCTTACTAATGATACCAAACAGCAGCAGGAGGCCTGAAGTACCTTTAAGAAGAATTAAGGACATGACAGAGCCTAATAAATAGAAAAATACCACCTTCGGAACTTCTATGTGTTACCTGCCTACAAAAGATTGCAGCTACTTCAGGTCTATGGTGAAGCTGCTTAGCAAGTGTCTAAAATCATACCACTTCAAACCACATAAACACAAAAAAATAATTGAGTATGCTCCTGATTTTATGAAAGAGGTACTTAGTTGATAACATAGAGACTTCTAATTTGTTTCAGGAAGATTTCTGATTGGATTTGTACTGTTTGAAAATACGGACACAAGAAGCTTTGCATGTGCATTCACCAGTTTATTTGGCAAAACCAGACTCTCTTTCCCACCTCCCTTCCTAAGAGACGCCCTGGGAACACTTTGTGCCAGAGCTAACTGCTGTTAGTGTCAGGCATTAATATGGTCATTTTGAAGGAAGCACCATCCGTTCATTGTTATGGATGCAATGATGAAAACTCACCCTTTTCAATTTGGCAGCAGCTTCTCCAGAGCGGATTGCAGCCAGCAAGCTCTGGTGGATCTGTTCTGGGTCAGAACGCTGGAATGTCACCGCAGTTGGTTTCTTAGGGACAGGGGGTGGGTGGTCAGTGGCAGCACCTGACTGCGCCTGACTCTTCTGCTCGCTATTCATATTGCTGTCTTTCTATAAAGGGAGGAAGTGGGAGGGAAAAAAACCAAAACAACACAATATGAATTAGTCATAAATGGAAAACTAAGTCAACCTGGCACAAGGCTGTGTATCAAACTGCCACTCCTCTAGCTCATTCAATATTTCACAGATCAGTCACATTTCCACTAATGTTCCACTAGTTTCTCCTTCAGATAATTACACCAGCAAAATTTTATACCCCTGTTCAAGTGTGTGTGTGCCATGATCACTTGGAGCCAAACTGATCACCCTGTGCAGAATTAGATTTAAGAAATCAACACACAGAATCGTAAAGGAGAAATCATAAGCACTCTGAACATAAAAGTAGGTATAGACAGTACAAATGATTCTATTTAATTTGTGTTCAGTTTTGGTCCCAGCTGTACAGAAAAGATGCAGACAGGCTGGAGAGGGTCGAGAGAAAGGCCACCAAGATGATCAAAGGACTGGGAAGCCTGCCATATGGGGAAAGGCTGAGAGAATTGGCTTTGTTCAGCCTTGAGAAAAAGAAGGCTTAGGGGAGACCTTATCACCATGTTCCAGTATTTAGAAGGTGGCTACAAAGAAGATGGATATTCCCTTTTTACAAGGAGTCACATGGAAAAGATGAGGGGTAATGGGTACAAGTCACTCCTGGGGAGATTCTGATTAGACACAAGAGGAAAATTTACCCCAATGGCTGATCTCATTGTGAAAATCTCCCCAGGGAAGTTGTAGATATTGGACACTTCAAAGATTCATCTGCACAGGGTGCTGGAACGTCTTGTCTAGACCATGATTTTGCCAAGAAAGATTGGATCAGATAATCATTGATGTCCCTTCCAACCTGGTATTCTATGATTCTATGGATTTAATGTTCTTTAAAGTAGGGGATGCTAATTATGGCATGAAGTAATTATTTCCAATAATCTGAACGAGGTTTTTTTCACTTTAACATTCCCTGTATTCCTCTATTTCATTATGATGCTGTGCTACTGCTGGACACAAGGTGTTTAACACTGTATGAATACAGCTCTTTTTGATCAGGAAGAAGTTCAGAGGCTCTAGACTAATCACACTACATGACAGTGGATCAACAGTCAATATCAGAAGTTAACTTTACCTTATCCATTAGAGTATTTTGTGACGCCGCTGTTATGGTCTGTAAAGAAGGGTTTTTCACTTGAGGCACAGAGGTAGCTGAGGAGAATTCAGCTGTGGAAGAGGCAGAGGAGAGTTCAACAGGGAGTTCCTCTCTCGGTGCCTGGCTAGTGATTGTACGTGTCTTATTGAATGATTGTGACCTTTTGACTGCAGATGAGACAGCAAGAGCAAAAGGGGATGGTCTTGAACTGGAATATGGCTTTGGAACTGCAAAATTTCTTAGAGTTCTTAGGTTCAATGGTGCTGGCGGACAGGAGGGAAAACTTGCAGGTTTATTGCTTTTAACAGGAGAAGTGGAGGATTCAAATTTTTTGCCGTCATCAACTTTTTCATCATCTGATGGAGGAAAGGAAGTGCTTGTGTTATGTAAAGATAAAGAAGTTGGATCAGGTGATGAGATGTTTTTTCCCACCTCTGTATTTTTAATTTCATTTTGAATGGAATTAGGAGCACAAACGGTACTTCTGGCAATTGCAGATGTCACATAGTGACCTGAAGCTCTTCGTTGCATCTGCAGATAAAAAGAACTAGGCTTCGTTGTAGGACTTAATGCATTTGATTTGTCCTGAGTCTCAGAAGAAGCAATTGTATTATCCAAGCTCAGCATTAGAGGGACACGCTGTTTGGGAGATACTGTTTCCATCCGATTGCTCTCAGTAGTAATCTCAGCTGCAGATGTCACAACACGTTCAGAAATGCTGTTCACTCTGTGCAGCAGATCATTTGCTGCTCCAGGTTCATTTTGTGAAGCCGTTTGTAAATGACCCACGCTTTTTGGAAGATGAGAAACTTCAGCTTGCACTCTGAATTCTTTGGGGTCTTCATGCTTCAGAGAGTTTTCCAAAGTAGATACCTCTTGATCCTTATAATCTGATGGAATTTCTGATTCCCAGTTCTTCATGATTTCGAAGGATTTTGGAGGCACTATTTTATAAGTAGTCATTCCAATTTTTGGTATGTAATCTCTTGTAATTTCATTAGCAGGCTTGGGTTTAGGTTTGGTGTCCTGTCTATAAAGAGGGTAACCTTTTACAGGAGAGTCATCTGGAGTTTTTGCAGTTGTTTCTGGTGAAGCAAAATTGCTGCCATTTATACAGATATCACCCTGTTCTTTTACGGGAATTACTTTTTCATGGCTAACTTCTTGTCTCTCAAGGTTTCGTTCTGTTGAAGTATCTTCATCCTCTTGTATTCCATGCATCACTTGAAGAAGGGGGTTGTTTGTGTCTGTATTGTGTTTTGGGACCAGTCCTTTGAATGTGGATGATTCACAACCTTGAGGAACAATAATCTCTTTCTGTGTAGTCCTTCCCAAATTGCTATCTGATGGACCTGTCTGGATTGCAACGTCCTGAGTTTTTACTGTGTCCAAGCTGGTTTGATTTGTTTTCTGATCTTGTTTTTCTGGAATCAGTTGAGGATAATTCCTACGACTTACAGAGATGTCATTTTTGCACGCCTGGCAGTTTGATAGTCTGTCAACTTCAAGCTTGTTATTTTCTCTAAAATCTACTGTTTTAATTTCGTCTGTCTGAAGTTCTTTCTCTTCTGTTGTTGGAAGGAGTTTTGTATCACTGTGATCTTTTAAGTGAAAGAAAGATTTTGAAATTAATACAAATGCAAAAAGGATTCAACCTTCCCCCTCACATCATGAAGCCTCACATCCAATGTAACTACAAGAACTGTCGCCTCACTGCTATTAAAATTTTACTTAACGCTTACTTTCAAAGGCTATTTAAAGATATATTTTACAAATATTGCCAAATAATAGTATTCTAACTCAGGTATTCTTCCTTAATTAACAAGCTACTGGTGCCATGCATCAACTTAATAGAAAAATCTATTCTAGAATAATTTAAAAACTGTTAATGAATTTCAGTTGATTTTATAGGCATCAGTGACTAAAGGACTATTCAATATTAAGTTAGACATAATTTTAATTTAGTTCCACTCTTCTGTAGCTTCTGATCTTTAGTTTTAACATTACAAATGTTATTTGTCAACTATACCTTATGTATTTGTACAAGCGAACAACTGGAAAACATATAGACAAGCAATTTTCCAACTCTATTTTTCCAACTGTTTAGCAGGTCTAGTAATTCAATTTTTCGACCCCTGGACTAAACACATGTAGATCTCTCCAAAACACACAAATATTTCAGTCAAATTGCTTAAAATACAATAATGGGAAAAATTAAAATCTTTCAGAATAATAACAATGTGGGGTGGTATTTTGAAAAAAAAAAAAAAGAAAGAAGAAAATCTCTCCTCATTTCAAGTATGTAAAATGGTAGTTAAACTTAGGTCACATATAAACAGGACTCATGCAGTACGTTGCTACGATTTATGAAAAGAGGTATACTGAATATAAAAGACTATGGAAGCCTAATATATAAATCTGAAAATCAGTGTCACAAAAGGGTAAAATAAATCAGTCAAGTCATTAAATCCACGGAAAAATTTATGATCCATTAGATGCACAGGATGTTGTCATTTCTTTTCAGATCAGCCTATCACTTCTTTCTATTTGTATTTCAAAATATTTGCATTTTCATGCAGAAAACTCATGTTAATTTCATAAGCAAAGAGCAACTGATGGCCTTTCCACCTGTACTGCCCTACAACAGCGTTATGCATCTTTCACTACTGCTACAGGAAGTAATAAAAAAATATTAAAAATAAAAATCCAAAACCCAAGAACTGCAGTCAATTCTTGTTACCTCAGGTCAAAGAGGATACACCAGAGCTAGAGAAAGAATAAAGAAAATAATTGGATTATAGCAATTAAAGAGTTAACTGTATTGTCATTTTTTTAAAGGAATAGGAAAGTTCTCTTCAACCTTGTTTTGAAGTATTAAAAATGAGTGGGAATTACTCACCATCACTTTTATTTTGATCCAAAATTCCAAGCTTCCTGTCTTTTTCAAATGCAGCTTGCTCACTGCTTATCTCAGGCTGTAGTCCTCTGCAAAGCACAACAGTACATTAAATATGCTGGTATCATTCATTTCAGTAAACACAAGAAACGATGCAAGAGAACTGGCAAAATTCTCCAAACACAGATGGACAAAATAGAATCACTCTGCCAAACATTGGAGTATTCAGCAGAATAGATTATTTTATTTTTTTTTTAAACAAGAGGAAATGCTGCTATGATATTTTACCAAAATGACAAGCAGCTTCACTCTCTTCTGTGTGAGCAGATGATCAGTTTTCCTTGCCTTTCTTCCCCTCCTTTTGTTTACTCATGCCGTTTGAACAAGTCCCTTTTCCAGTAACAACTCAGTTTCAGTGCAGCCACAAAGGTGATGGTTTATCATTCATATTACAGTGTTCTTAGCCCAAAGCGTTCTGACAGCCCCAATATTTAAAACATATCCTTGATTTTCACCCCAACATGGTATCCAGGAAGCTGCATGAGACACTGACTACATATGAACATATGAACTGTGCAGTACAGACTTTTCACAATAGTAATGAAAAATTTTCTGTCCCTTTCAAGAAATACCTTGAGAACAACAAAGAAATAGGCATCAAACATGTTATTTACATACTAAACATTTTGCAAATGCATACAGTTTCTGTCCTCAGATCACAGTGGACGGAAGAACTGCACAACTGCTGGAAAACCCCCTCATCTTTTATGAGGGGATAATTAAGTACTTGACTTAAAGTAAATGAAAAGGGCCAAAATATTAAAAATTTCTCCTTGCTAGAACTTCAAATTTACATCTCTGTTCAATATACTGTTTGTGGGGTTTTTTCTGTAGTTACAAATACTGGCATTATGAGGATTCCAATTCCTTTGCCACTTCAAATGTATTACTTGTGAGGAATCAGTGACTTCAATGGCAGAATCTGCTTTGAATCATTTAAAATTACAAATTCCTCAATGACCATCCATTCTCATGCTGCCTGTACAGTCCAAAATATACTGTAAGTGTTCAATAAACCACTAAACAGGAGCATACGCTCTCAAAATTATTGCTGGAAGAAAGTTAAAGCTCAGTCCTGCACTCTGTACTCTTGCTTATCATTCCCTCAGACACAGCTGACTGAACTACAAGTATTCACAACAGGCTGAACAGTTTTAAAGAAAAAAGCCAAAACCCAAGAGCCACAGAACACCGCAGAATATCAGTACAGAAATCAGTGGTTTTGACTGGAATATTACACATATCCCTGGTTTGATTAAAAAGCATTTCTTCAAATAAATAAATCTTATATAGAAGATCTGAATTATCAAAAGGTTTCCAGAAATATAATGTCAAAGAAACCCTAGCCTTCATTCTGGAATCCCTGTGATATTTTGGGAAAGAAAGGATTGCCAAACTCTAAAGTTAGAGCACAGCGCATGCTAGATGATACTCACCAGGATTATAGGCCATGAAAGGCTATTACAAGTTAGTGGAGGGTAAAAAGAAACATCTCCAGGACAATTGGCCAAAGTGGCCCAATAACACAGGTTTGATCATTTGCAAGTTCAAGACAAGTTAAAAGTAACATTTGACTGATCCTCCTCCTTGTAGATTGCCATAGAGGAGACACACCCAAGCACTGGCACAGTATTTGTCAGGACCAAAGATTTTTGCAAAGCCACATTTGGCCTCGGACTGACAAAAAAGGCCCTTGAAAAGCAAGTCAAAGCTCTCCATACTACCTTGAAAGTTCTTGGCTGCTACAGCATTTTGGCTTCAGTACAATAATTGAAATAGTTCTTTCAATTTAAATTGGGAACAGTAGCCAGTTTGGTTGCCCCAGGGAACAGAGAAATAGTGAATTACATTAACACAATGGGACTTCTCTGGACAATCAACATTTATTTCAAACAGGCACTAACTCATGTTGGAAACCTGCTGAGTCAGGTAGTTTAACAAACATGCTGAAGGGCAAAGGTACAGCATTACCAGAAGGGAAAAAGAGCAGTTAAGAAAACTAATGCGTTTATTCTTTAAAAAGGAAGAATTAACTTGTTTTCCTGAGAGCAGGTGGATTGAGACAGGTCAAGACAACTGGCTAGCACACAAGGAAAAGAAAAATTAAAACCTAAAGAAATATGCAAGCAATAGCTAACTGTGCTCAGAAGAACAGAAATGGCCGATCTACCTGGCTTTCCTCAACTGTAAGAATGAATTTGTAAATTCTCATTTAACTAATCAATTCAAATTTTTTTGCAGCACACCACTGGTATGGTGGGTATGCCGGGTGTTTTAGAGACAGGTTCCACTTTTCTGGGGTCCGGCTGTTCAAGCAGTAAGGAAAGGGAGGCTTAAACAGAATAGATTGCAGAACACTTTGTCATTTTTGTTGAAAAGCTTCATGAATTACTGCGCACAGAAGAGTTCTACAATGAAAGCTAAGCATATTAAGCTCATTCCTCTCTCACAATTCTCTATTCTGTGCTCCACAATGAAACAGCACTCTACGATTTATTTGCCTCCCCCATTCCCTCCCCAATGCTCCTTTCTTTGTCACAAAACGTACTTACTTGCCATCTGTGCTCATATTTTCTTGTTTTTCTTCCTTGAAGCTTTGTGAGTTGTCTACAGAAACACTGCCAGGAATTGGAGCTGATGAAGCAGGATTATCTTTTTCAGTTTCCAGTTGCACCTCAGCAGAGCTCAAGGCTGCAGAAACCTCTCCTGTCCTGAGATAGGTATTTGTACTTTCACTGTCCTCTCTCTGTTGCACACTCATCTCTTCCCGTTCATCAATTTCTTCCAGGTTGTATTCTGAGCTCCTTACACCTACACTCACAGAAAGAAGAAAAAAAGAAAAAAAAAAAGAACAAAACGAAACAACCCACAAATCTCAATGCAGGGTGTAGATACAAAGGGACTATGAAGTCAGCGTAAATAATCTCAAGAAGAAAAACCAAGGAGACTTTTCTTCATAATTCAGGAAACAAAAAACAAGAAACCCACAACTAATTCAGAGTTTTAACTACACAGTATTTTCTAGTTCTTTCCAATTCTCTCTTTTTACTTGTGAAACTACACTCATCACCGTGCTACTGTCCATTTCTGCATCTGTAACTACTGAATAACGTTTTCTTTGTTTAACTGAAGTACTATATTAGGATAGATCAAAATATATTTAACACTATCATAATCCAAAATTTCATGGAGGCAGTCTATTTTACCTAGACTTCTTAATGCTTCCATTAGCTCTCCAATGAGGCTTAAAATACACAGTTCTTTTATATCAGATATCCTTTATATCTCTAACATACCTATATCATATATAGGTATGTTAGAAAACTAAAGAGAAAACCGAATCTCAGTTTTGCCCATGGTTTGAACAAGTTTTCTCACCACTATCAAAAATTTCCCATAATTATCCTGCCTGTTAAAATATAGTTAGAAGTGTCTTGCGCAGTTGTCTGTGTTACAGTAGAAATGTACAAAAATAAAGTACATAGGAATCCATAATTAATAGCTAATCCATACATAAAATGAGGTCAACTAAAAGGTTTAGCTACTGGATTAGGCCACATGTAATTCAGTGTACCTGAAGTTAAACTACTAAATCCACCTATTTTGATTTCCAGAGGGACTAACCATCTCCAGCTTCACTTCCCTGCCAGGAATCTTCCTACAACAAGATGATGATTCCCGTTTTTCAAATATTAGTAAGTAGACCATACAATTAAACTTTTGGCTTTGCAACTTGCATTTTATAACACAAAGAAAATAGTAATTCCATCTCTATAATGCAATGTGGTGCCAGGGAAGGCTAGCGGCAACAACCGAGCCATATAAGCAGTGACTTGACCTCTGACTCTGCCTGACCTGACCAGGGTATACATGCCAGCTTTGCGTGCGCCAATACCTTAGGCACAGGCTTACACTTGGGCAGTTAGGCTTCAGACTTTTCTAAGTTGTGTCAGTATATTTCCAAGTGTAAACCAAGGCTAACGATGAAATGAAAATGAAACAATGAAATTAAAAAATATAATAATAAATAAAATATACATTGTATATATATTATATATTTATTATATATGAAATATAAATAATAAATAAAAAAAAATACTGGCTTAAAGCAAGCAATATTGGAAAGTAATGGATCCCAGAGTATGAAAAATCTTAGATTAACCTTTTTTTTTTTTGGTACAGACTGATATCCTACAATGTTTCCAGTACTTTTAGAGAAGTACACTGTTATAGAAACATAACAGAGGACTGTATATATTAGAGAAAGTCTCAGCACAGAACAGAAACTTTGATTTTTCCAATATGGTATAACTGAAATCTTAACTAATGACCCAAGTTACTCGTTCACAGTTACAGAGCAACTACAAAAGCCAGACATTTTACTGTTTAATTCTATTTTTTTGTATTATATACAATATTTTTGCATTTTATAGTTACACATTAAGTAATGTGATCAACGTGTGCCATAGCACTGAATGCAGAGGTGATTTAGATCCCCAGGGAAAGAGGGGCAAGACTGCAAAGTTGTGCAAGAGAGCTCCTTCCACGTAATTTAAACATAGGTACATATCAATATGCCAGACTGGTATTAAAGAGACTCCTTAAGAATTTACTATTAATAAGGGCCTGCTCTTCCTTCCCTCCCTGCCCGCCTCCCCCCCGCCCAAAGCTGCTGAGACCATTCCACAGCCCATAACCAGCTCTCAAGATCACTGTCTCCTTCACTGATGAGAACTATTATGCCATCGGCCTCACCAGCCACAGAAACAAAGACTAAGACCTTCAGTCTAAATATTCTGTGGAAACCTGAATTATACAACAAAGCACAGCCAAGACTTCTGACAAGACGAATGGAAGCATGGAAGCATTCTAGAGTTGCAATGGCTTTGTGCCCAGGCACTGCTGCAATCTCTGTTGCTTTTCCTCTGGAGAGAAGTATAACAAAGGCTGAGTTGTATCTATACTGATGGGATGGAAACTTAGCTTGGGTTTGTAGGAGACATTGCTGACATTCCTACTACGTGAAAGTCTGTCCTTTGCTGTGCTAGGAACACTTCCAAGCTTTGGAGTGGACTAACCTGACCTACAAATGTAGAATACCAAACAAAAACAACTCTCACACTTTTTCTACAGTGCTCTACTTCATCTGTCAGCATAATATCAGTCTTGCTTGAAGTTAATTTCAACTTATGTTTTTTCGTCTGTTACTGGATCTCATTCCAGACCTGGGCCATCACTGCTGCCACAGAATAAACTTTGAATGCATTTGATACATAAACTACATTTAACAGCCACCCTTCACTTACATCATGCAGTTAACTCCCCAGAGGAATAGTTCTGACTTTATGACTTGTTTCCAAACCCTTGGTTTAGAGTTTTTATATGTAACATATCACTAGGAAGTACTTATGGCAATACTGGCTACATACTGTTGCCTTATTGCTTATACACTCTATATCTAAGTCCATATATAAAAGAAACTGCATTTTTGTCTGTGTATAATTTATTCTATATGAACATTAGTCATTGAGTTTTAATTAGCCCTAAAAGAACATCATTAAAGCCTATAAGATGACATTGTGAAGACATACCTGAGTAAGATGACTGAAATGCCAACTGCAAGTCTCCTTTGAGTGAGTAAGAATACTCTTTGCACACCAGAGAATAGGCTGGCACTGCTCTGAGCTGCTGTGTTTGTAAGCGCCAAAGCCAGAAAGCCTGACTGCATCATGCAAATCTGCCAGTGTTTTTGCTCTTGACTCTACATTCCTTAACGAGTTTCTTAAGAGATACTATAACCAAGATTATATCAAGGGATTTGTTTGATAGGAAAATAGTTAAAAATCTGTAATTTTAAAATTATTTTTTAAACACCACTTCACCCTCTTCCTTAGAAAAAAGACTGAGCATTAATTAAACTTTGGGAAGGGGAACAAAAATCATAATTGAGAAAAAAAAATGTTGTTTATAATCCCAAATGTTCAAATTAATTCCCTGTCAATGTTTACTCTAGTAGATGTGTGCCTTCAAACTACTTTTGTTAAGGTACAGTCTGTTTTTACACTTCGAGAAAACTGCCATTTCACAACAGAAATGTTGCCTATTCCAAATTATATAGCATAGCTCCACTTGACGTACATGTGTCTGTTAGCTATGCACTACTTAGATACCAAATTGAATATTTGTAATGGTTCGTTATAGGGCAGAAGGTAATGCTGTATTTGCAGCTTAACTTCTTTTGTTTATTTGTTAAAGTAGCAGTGCAGAACAGAACTACTTTGGGAATGCTAGTCACAGCTGAGCAAAAAATCAAAATGCTTCCAGAAGCCTGACAATCAAAGCAGTATTAATCCAAATGGAAGGAACTACCAAGTTTATGAAAAGTTAAAATGATGCCCAATTTAGCAATTAAAGAGATACTGAACTATTTTATCCATTTAAAACAACAATACCCAAGCACGCATAATTTTCCAACTAGGAATAGGACAAGTGTACTGCAGGTGAATACTGGTTCTCACAGCATGATGGGCTTTGCTAAGAGGACCCTTTATACACAGGACTCAGGGCAGTTTCAGAGATTTCACCAAAGAGCAGCAGTATCCCATGAGAAAAAGAGGAAAAAAAAAAAAAGGCAATGAAGCTGTGCCATGTGACTTATCTCTACATTTTAAAAAATGCATTACCTTAAGTCATGCAATGTCCTTTGCTGAAGAATATAGCAGCAGCAGAACTAGAGAATGAAGACTGTCACTAACAGCAAAGGTAAATTCTAGGGCTCAACACAGACTGTTCTAAGCCTACTGAAGATGATTACATTTTCTATTTCTTTCCATTACAACTTAAATTAAAATATTTAATTGCAAAACTCAAACGCCTCAAGCATAGGTCCCTAGGTCTACGGAAAAGCAAACAAGGCATTTCTGTGAAGTTCAGGGCTGTTCATCTATGCAGGACTCAGACATTACAGTGACAGGAAATGCAGAAATTCTAGCATAGATCTAGAATCTTAAGATAGAAACAAGCTAAAGAAAACAAAAAACCTTCATTTTAAATCACAGTATGATAACCTTGTTCATCATCGGAGACCCATCACATAGATAAACACAGTTTTCAACACGGAAAATTAAGCACTAATAAAAATCATTAAGAACCATTCATTTAGAAGTGACTACCCTCCTTCATCTGCTGCAACAACTATGAAAAGGAAACGCTACAGCTTCATTACCTCTTCAGCCTCAGACTGCACAGTGTAGGTTCATAATTCCTATTTATTAAGTTACATATTCTTTCTATTAAAGGTCTTTTCTGACAATTTACATAAATTGCCCTAAACACAAACTAAGCCCAAATTTACTCATTACTAATCTTTTTTCTTTTCCCTCTTTACCAGAGACAGAGGATGGCAGGTGACTTTTTCATCTATTGCAGTACATTTGTGTTTTACCGCTGCAACCAATTTTATTGGCATCCCAAATAAAACAGCTGGAAAACTAGTTAAGAGTTCCTGTCAACCAGCACAGAAACTGAGTGTTTAGCTTCATATAATGCCAGTGGCACTCCACATGCTTAGTGTTTATATATTTCATTCTTAGAAGAGTGAATTGAACATTGAAGAGTGATTTTTCCAGGCTGCACTGATTATTCTAAAAGCTTTTACAAATTTTAGAAGACTCTTAGGTGTCATATCTTGTATCTGAACCCCATAGTCTGATGCTCACAAACATCAGTACTTAATAATACAAACCACGCAAATTAAAAAAGTATTATGTTCAGCAACTAAAGCATTGTATTTCAAACAGCTATACTTGTATGTATCACAGGTTTTCTGTAGCACCCAACAAATGATTTAATGTATAAACAACTAATTATGCATACAGTTTGTATTTACAACTTATGTTTTCAAAGGCTGTTCAGATGCAAAGCAAAAGACAGGCACAGATTTGCTCTAACCCCTAGGCTATGCAGGTCAAGGGCAGCACAAGGCAGGGTTCTGGAAATGAGACTGGGCTTTAGCTTTTGAAAGGCTTGTTAAGGGGTATACAAAAATCACAGAAGTTATGGCTTGTTCTTGTCTACAACTTATGACAGGGAGAATGCTCAGTTTATTAAATGTAAACCACAGAGACCAATATAAAATATATCATATGTATTTCTATAGACAGTAAAACATCTTTGTATTAGAAAACCATATATGTACTTCAAAGGAAAAAATATTTGATCTGAAGCATTAAAGTTAGCTTTATACTTATGACACATCTATAGTATAATAATTTATTACTATGAATTATCATAGCTTACTATGAAGTAGATTTTATAAATGCATTTGGAAAAAGAACCAACCTGTTTCAGACTGCATTTCGGTGGCTCTTTCTTCCACTTTAGTAGGAGTTGAGTCTGGCGACTCTGTTACTGCAAAAAGTGAAGTAACATGCTTTTTTTATTGCTTCTAAATTTCTTCACCAACAAAAATTCTAGACAAAACGTTAAATTATGATCTAACAGGCTGGCAAGTTCTTCAAGACGTGCACCTTCTCTTAAGCAACCAATGCTCATTGTCACATTTCCCAGATATTTTAATCTCAACTCTCAGTTATTTTTGAACCAAAGAAAAGTGAAGTTTTGTTCAAACAGAAGAACGAGAAAAGAACAATACTAAATTTCTCTAAAATACTTCTTGGTCCATTTCCTATTAAACCCCCTCTGATCCAGAGAAGCTAACCTTTTCTCCCCACCCCAGGTTATCTATCTGATTAACACAAATGCAATTGCTGTAGCTAACCAAACTACAATTAATTTGGTATTTTCTGCTTTTTTTCCAATCTGCATGACCTAAAACCTGCCTACGTTCTCACACTACATGAGCCAGTCTCAAAGTAGTATTACCACTCCTTGCAATCTGAAGATGTTTGGAACTAATTTTTTTTTACTTGAAGTTCTTATAAGATGGTATTTCTTTAAAGTTTAGCCAAATTGCCATACTTTCTGTTGCCTCCCAATTTAACAGCATAAATAGATTACCAGGCTCATTACTGCTTTCACTTTGATCTTCTGGTGCTCTAGAGGGTGGTGAGGGTGCTTTGCGCTTCATCCTCCGTAGAGAGGAGTTCACAGAAGTGGTGTCACTGAGCGGCAGAGAACCTTTCCGTAGTAATCCCGGAGGGGCCTAAGAAGGGAGATAGGGGAGGAAGAAGATTATTAGCAATCAAAGAAAAAACAGCAAAATAACTCTAGTAATTATTCTCCAAACGTATTTATAATGTACATCTGGGAAAGAAAGAATATATATCTATTACCAAACATATTATGTTTCTCATCTTAATTCCTCCAAGGAGCAGTTTTCAAAAAAAAAAAAAAAAAATTTTTTTAGAGTAGTTGAATATATTCGCAGAGGTAAAAGATACAGCAGTAGATCAGTTGTTACATGTATGGTAAGAGAGAATTTGAATTCTTTTATGCCCGAAGGCTATTCTACAAACCCCAAATAATTATTTTCTAGAAGTAGCTAAAAATGATTGCGGAAAATAGCTTCAACTACACCCCACTGCAATGGCATAACACGATGTTTCCTTCTCCATTCCTTCAACAGCAGTCCTAATTGGGCTGTATATATAATTATTAGGATTTTCCTTCTCTACTTGAAATACCTGAACTTTTATAGAAATTTTTTGAATGCCAGTTTTCAAATCTTATCTTAGAAAGTTCAGCTGTCTTATAACACTGAAATTAAATTGTAGTAAGTTGTAATAGCAATAATTATAATACCTACTGATGTTAAATTGTAATAATGTCCTCATTTTTCTAGCAAAAGACAAAAAAACTTTCTTAGTTCACAAATAATCACAATCATTTAAAAACGGGCAAAGGCTACCTACTGAAGACTTCAGAGTTTTACGATATAGCTGTCCAACTACATTTTAAATGGTTTTAAAAATACATTCTGTGTCTCAAAAAGACAGTAGCTGTAAATTTGCCTGCCACTCTTAACTGCAGTTTGCCTTATGCTGAAGAAACCTTGTATTTCCACATCTATTATAATGATAACGCTCAGGATTCCAGCAGTAAAGGAGTGTATTTTGGCATTAGACACAGCTGCCTATTTCTGTAGTAATTCTGATCCTATCACTTGCCGACTCAACAATATAATAAAATCCAGCAGTGACATCCATTTCTTGCTAGAAGGATCCACACAGCAATTGTATGTGGGGTCATCTTCAGAGAACTTCTCTGTGCTTCAATTAACCAGCCCGCTTCACAAAGCAGAATATCGAGGAACAGAGATGGCATAAATATACCCTAAAACTTTTGTTTCGCTGAAGATCCTTTCAAAAACGTCACCAACAACAGAATTGTTGACCGTGTCAATATTCATGGAATAAGACACTTATTGTTCAGAAAGTTACCGCTGTACAAATACAAGTCCTACAGTAAGAGGGATATTACGCACCAAAAGCTAGAGTATTTGGTTGTATACAATCAAAACTATAAAGAAATTACTCACCAGAGAAAAGATACTGGCACAAGATGTCTGTGAAGCAGTGTTTGGCAGCTCGTGTTACATCTCAATAGAATACCTGAATGAACGAACAGGGATGGTGAAAACCATCCTCTGAGCTAACCTGAGCACACTCAGTCACCTGTTTTATCCCACCCCAATGTTGGGTGCAACAGATCCCCTAGATACTTTACCGCACTGTAAGGAGCAACACTGTCCAAAATGTTCACACAATTCTTCTACCTATCAATTTAATGCCAAAGCAAGCAACTCAACCCTCTTATAGCAAAGCAGGACTCAGGGTTTTACAGAGAAAAAAACCCAAAGCACAAGGTGAAATGTTCTGTTAAGAACAACAGAGGATATGGACATAGCACTCCACTCTTAATAAAGATACTTGCGTGCTTGAATAGGTTTGAAACAAGTCAGTTTCTAGATTAAAACCTCACACAACAAAAATCACTATATACTGTTGTAGTTTCTTATTCACAGTTCTCAAATAGTTCTACAAAAAAAGAAAAACCAAATCAAACATCCTAAGAACGAATAGTATCAGCATCTGAATTTACGCAGGAGGGGATGTCAAATATTATTTCCCCAAAGGAGGCTTTTTTAATTGTTAAACTATTTTCCTCCTTGCTGCTGGGCAGTTTTATTTTTCTCCTCTTTGGTAGCTGCTCTCCAGGCTGTAGCCCCTCCGTTCTGCACAAAGACACTGTTTCTCTGTTCAAAGGTCTGCACCCTCATCTGCTTCGCACAGGCTCCCTCAGCTGACTTGGCTGGCACAGAGTTCTGCGCATACTCGCTTAGCTAAACAGATGTCACCAGAGTTCTCTCCTGCACAGAAAGAGTATGTGTGTAGGGGGGAAATAATGTTCTCAGCATAAGAGCACAAATGCTCCTAGAAGATTTTTATAAGCTTTTCTACTGCCCTTTGCATCCAAAGAAACAAACGATTTGCAAAGAGAGATTTCGAGAAAGTACTAAATGTTCCAGTTAAGGTTCAAGTGTTGAACAGATTTTCTCAGGAATTATTCAACATATGAATATTAAGAGCTTTCAAATCCTAACAAAGGCTGTAATGTGAAAATAGTACTTTAAACAGATGGAAAAAAATAAAATAATGTTATTAAGACGTATCTGACAAAGTTTTGGAATATACATCTGGGTGTTCGTGTGTCATACCAACTGCCAATGATAACCAGTGCTTTATCAATTACACTTAAATTAAAAATCATGTTAGAATCACTGAAGTAATTAACTGCGCTTGTGCAGAAACACTACTGAACTCTACCATAATTTCCACAACATATGCAGGAGTTCCACTTTTACAAACTGTACACCCTCCTCATCCTGGAACAAGCAAGGATGGATGTGAAGCTTTTTAGCCTCAAACGTGTACAGAGAAATTTAGCACCAAATCCCACACCACCCCCAGCAGAGATTTGTAGAAATCAGTGCTTCCCAAGTTCCAGCCTCTGTAAGCAGTGGCAGACATGGTGCCTGGCCCTTCTTGTCATTTCAAAGAGCAAGGGAAAGGTAATTAAGCCACAGTAAATTTGTAGCTGGAATGGAAGAAAACAGTACTTGGGAAAGAACATAATGGTAGTGAAGCATTTCAGTGTGCTGGAAAGCATAGCTCACACCAAGGGTCAATATATACACATTTTCATACCACCAGTACCTGCCTCTTTTGCTCCATAGATAACTAGGTTTGACAGAAGATATACGGGCAACTGGAATATCAAAGCACACTGCTAGCCATGTTGCTAGTATTTCTTTCTTCCCTTTGTACAAGGATGCTGACAAATGTATGTCCAAAGAGTAACAGGAAAAAAAAAAAAAATTATAGTTACTCTTGTATGCAGTCTATTTCTATTACATGAATTAAGCTTCCCAAAATCCTTAAAATTAGCAAAAGTACTACAGAGCAACTAACATACCTCTGACCTATTGAAATGAAAGGACACATAGAATATATTTGGAGAAACTCAGCTAGTGTTATTCTGTCCAAGCACCCAATATTATGTTCTCTCCTATGATTTATTTACATACTTGCTGGTACGGAAGTAAAGACAGTAAGGGGACAAGGTTATGAATTTAGTACTCTGAGAAGTAGATGGATACAATGTCTACCACCAATTCTGAATGATATCAGAATCATATCAAATGATCTTCACGCAAACTTCAGCAGGAGAAAACAGGCAGTTCTGAACATTGTCTTCTCCCAGGTAATGCTGGCTTTTTTTAAGACCTCCCTGATGTTCACAGTGCTGGCTGCATCAGTGCCCAACTTCTCCTTTAGAGGGCTGACCATCAAGTTTCAGGCAACTGAGCCTCTGGTGTAACTTCTTAAGTATGGAACTCATCCCTCCCTGAAGTTGTTACATGACAGTGACTAATAAATCTTTTCAGAAATACTTTATGATTTAGTTGCTTCCCACCCTCCCCCCACTCATTCTGTCATCTCCTTCCCTTTCTTTTCTAAGAGGTAGACTAGAGAATTCAATTTCTTTAGGAGTTAGGGTTCTGTAAGTGAAAGCAAGCTATATTTCTACAGTTGAGTAGTTCTATCCATCATTTAAAATGGTAAATGTCTTGACTAAAAACCTCCACTTAATTGTTCCTACCCAAGCATAGTTTACATATGCTCCTTTACAATAAGTGAAAACAGTATAAGGAAACAAACATCCATGGGATAAAACAAAGATAACCCAGTCTAGTTTTTATAAATAAAGCATTGGGAAGAAAATCAGCAATGGTATTTTGGACATAATCAAATGCTTTTCTTTTAAAAGAAATCTTCTTTAAAGAAGTGTTATTACTAGAAAGTTGCATACACTTTTATGAAAACTGTGAAGATACACATACTGCATTATACAACAGCACTTTGCAAAAAACCCTTGAGAGTCCACTCTACTTTCAAATGTATTTAAGCTTGCTAGTTCTAAACATACTTCTGACTAAAATTAGAACTGGCAAATAAGAGGGATTTCAGTATTAGAGATTAACATGCACATTTCCAATCTGATTTAATATAGAGATTTGCTGGACAAATATTAACTATTTAAGCTTACTGGTCATCTTCTGAATCTCATGTAGAATGAGCAAATCATGCTACGTAATAACTTGTAAAAGCTACCCTTACTAAAAAGCTACCATTGTACTAATTTCTCCCCTAAAAATAGAAACATAGCTCCCAAACTAATTCTATAATCACTCTGAAATTGAGGCAGAAAAAATTCAACCCTCATACCAGAATGTAACTGCTCATATAAAGAGAAAGCAGTTTCTTTTTTAAGGGAAAAGAAGTGGAGAAGCTGTAGGAGGTAAACATTAAAGCCCTTTTTCATACTGTGAGAAATTGGACTACAATACACTGTGAATTTCAAGAAAGACAACAGTGAGAACACTGTTCCCTTAAAGTTGGCTCATTTCACTGTTGTCTGATGTTACTACTTTGGCATGTTTCTATCAAAACCAGGCAAACAGTTTATCCAGGCAAAGCTGACATTTCACTTTGTCTTCCTTGTGGATTTTACAAAAGAGATTTGTCCATAATAAGGCACATGCAGAAGGTCATCCTGGTCCACAGAAGAAATAAAGTATGTATCCAATCTGCCAAATAAACTGAAGGGCAGGCTTCAGAGCTTCGGCATTCTTAAAAGCAACATGATTTGCAAGGAAATGCTTCTGCTAAGGCAAAAGCAGCTAAAAAGTAACCCCTAAGAAAAAAAAAAGTATATCCTAAATTTTGTAAATTAACTTAATGGGACACTGCATGCAACAAAAGTGAGACTCACAGACATAATAAATAGCCCAGTAAACACACCAATCAGCCTAGCGAGCAACCTGAAAAAGATTTTAAATCCTACCAGCAGGATGCATATTTTCAATAGTGGAGAATATAAGACCCCACATTTTTATATTGTAGTCTAGTGTGATCAATGTACTTGCTGCATTACTGAGAACATGGATTAGATGAGTATAAATCGGTCATTGTGGGTTGAGAAAGCATTAATGCACGTGATAAAGATGATGAAATGCTGTGCAACCATCAAAACTGACTTTATTCTACAATATCTGCATGCTTGATTTCAAATTCCATATTTAGGATGTTAGTTATTGGAATAAAACTTACTATGTATTTAAATAGCGCCAAATTTCATTTGCAAAGTTGCAAATCCTGTAAATGACATTTTAATTTAAATAAAATTATTTTACATTGTCCTTTGCCTAATACCTTATGTTTTTAAGGGAAATGTCCTTTATTTTACAGTTAAGTGAAACCAGAAGTCTCAATAGCTAGAGATACCTTTTCTGTTTATTCTAGAGATTTCAGTGGAAGCTCTGAGAAACAAGGTTCCAAATCTTCCCCTTGCCAGCATTACTCAACCAGTGCTTGATCTCACATCAAAAAACAGTATTTGGGGGTTTCTGTTAGTGATGGAGACCTACTATATTTTTCCTGTTCCCCTAATTATGTGCATGCAGTTTTGAAAATCAAGAGTCTGATTCACCCATGTGAAATAGAAAAGTCTAAGTAGGAAGGGACCTTTGGAGATCATTTGGTCCAATCATTTGTTGAACACAAGGTCTTAGATTAGGTTATTGCAGGAGTTTGTCAAGAGACAGCTTGAATATTTCCAGTGAGGGAGCTTCTGCCACTTCTCTTGAGCAACATAGTCCAATGTTCATTTATTCTCACAGTGATTAGTTTTCTTCTTATATGTGAAGGGAATTTCCTCCAAAGCAAGTATTGCCCATTGGTCCTTATCCTGTCACTATACACTCCTGTGAAGAGTTTACCTCTATTTTCCCCTGTAACACCTTCTAGGTATCAGAAGAATGTGTTTAGATCCCATCTGAGCCTTCTTTTCACTAGAACATTTACATTCTCCAACCTTTAAACATCATGGTGGCCCTCCACTGGACTCTTCCTTTTTTTTTTTATCCCTATCTTGAACTGCAGGGACCAAATCTGGACATACTAGTACAGCTGTGGCCTAAAAAGTATTGAGTACACTGGATTCAAGGTGGATCACATAGCCAGACACCAGCCTGTATGTTGGGATTAGTCCACTCTAGATAGAGAATTTCACACCCATGTTTTTTAAATCTCATGCAGTTCCAGCTTGTCACTGTCTCCCTGAATGGAGGCTGTTCTGCTGTCAGTACCTCTTCACTCATTTGGTGTCAACTTCAAGTTTGTTGAAGGTGCATTCAATTACATCTAGGTTGTTCATAAAGCAATTTAACAGTATTGGCCACAGACCATACTACCAACTCCTGAGGAACTCCACCTGACAACCAGCCTGACTTTGACCCATTAACCACCACCATTTGAGGTGTTTAGCCAGTTTTTGTCCTACCTTGAGGTTCGTCTGTCTGGTCCATACCTTACTAGATTTTCAACAAAAAATGTTGTGGCAGACTGTGACAAACACCTTGCTAAAATAAAGGTAGATAACCTCATCCTTCACCTTCGGGCTTCTGCTTGCCACTAACTTACAAAAGCCTTGCTTGCTATTCTTGACATCTCCTGCCTCCTCAAACTCCAGACTTGCCTTTGCATTCCCAACTGCATCTCTGCGTGTCTAAGTATCTCTTCATTTCTTCTGGGGAGTTGCTCTGTCCCCTTTCCATCCCTCACATGCTTATTTTTGCACATGAGCTCTCTCAGTAGCACATTTAAATGGGACTGTTTCTTTTTATGCCTCCTTATTTTCCCACTTAGGGCAATGGACCACTCTTGTGCTGCAGGAAGGCTGTCTCTGAAAATATCTCAGCACACTTCCAAGGAGCAGCTTTATCCTCCAAGGAAGTCTCCCACAAGATCCTTCCTAAGAGTTCCCTGATCAAGTTGAGCAATATGCACTATGAAGTCCAAATTCATTCTTTGGATGATAGATTGGAAAGTAGACATTAAAAAGACAAAATACGTTACATGAACTCATAAAATTCAAATCACAGAGCAAGTCCCAATCTCTGTATTACCTGATAAATCACTGTGCAATCAAATCAGAATGAAACAGAACACATCTTAAAAAATACATGCCAAAGGCTTCTAAGTTCTAAGGGAGCTGCATAGAGTAGCACAAAATAGAAGATACAGACAAAAATGTAACTTAATCTGGACTTCTGTCCTTTCTTCATGGGCTCTTCAACTTCAGTCAAATCATTTTAGATGAATAAGAACATGTCAGTAAAAAATAATAAATCTAAGCAATTTTGTTGAGTGACAGATCCTAGCCCAGCAGTCATACATTACTGTTAGACATAATAGGGTATTAATCATTTGAAGCATGTTGACATTAATAAATTATTTCAGAAAAAAATTTGAATTCAATTAAAAGACAAACATGATGAGGTAAAAAAAAAAAAAAATTCATGGTTTTTTTCCCCTCCAAAGTTCCTTTTATTAAAATACAGAAAGAAACCTTTGTCGTCTTTAAATGATAAAGCCTTTCAGCAGGACATAATACACAAATTCAGAACTTCTGTTAAACAGTGCTCTCTTGTGGTTCTGTGTATCAATGAAAGAGTAAATCATTGTATACACATAAAGGAAGTCACGGTTTGAAATTTCTTGTCTAACATAAAAGTAATCTGTCAGACTTGTATTTCATTTAATTCTGTATTTTATTTTTCTAGCATGCCAATAACCTGATTTTTAAAGAGCAGCTTTAGATACTGCATTCAAAGCATAGTATGAAATATAATTACAAAAAATTAGAATGACATTTTTAGCCTTGATCTTTAAATAAATGGAATTCACAATTAACAATATGTGCAATACCAGGATAATACTTAATGCATCAATTATCCCAAGTTGTGCTGGCAGACTTTCTGCACTGCATGGGATATATAGGTTACTTAAACATGTAGCCCACATCTCACAGCTTCAATTAAATACATCCCTATTTGATTGAAACAAAACCTTACTTTAACTTGCTGGAAGCACAAGATGTTAAGACTTCCCAAAGTTTCCACTTTTTTCTAGTAATGTATTGTAAAGAACAAACTATCACAAGTAACTTAAACATTAAAAATTACTGCAAAGATCAAAACATTAATTACTAGATATGATAAAGTGAGACAATGTTGTCACACTACGTATACAAACTATTGATTGAAAAGAACAAAAAAGTGCTCAGAATACCGACTTCTTATATAAGAATTTGGTTTTGCCTTTTCAAAATACAGCAGCTGCTTTGGATACAGGATATAAAGTATAAAACGGAACAGATCTTTCAATTTTTGTAGTTATTTGCAAACTAAATTTTTTAAAAGCACTTTTATTTCCCATTTATTTCAAGCCTCAGCAGACATTAACAGGATTATTATGTCTAAACTTCTTGATTCAACTGAAGTGAAGCAAATGTAACTAACCTGTTCATTCCTATCAAAGCTGTGAGATCTCCCAAGATCAGATGCTGGTCTGACTTGGGCTTGTGCAAGTTCCTGGGGAGCGCTCTGGGAATTTGGCATAGGTGGTAAAGGAGCTCTCCGTTTCTTCGGCATTTCAGATGGCAGAGTGTTTGAATCATACTGCTTGCTAACAGTGTTGGATCTCATGATAAATGTCGGCCTTGGCTTGCTCATCAATGGAGTTGCTGGAGCACTGGCAGCCTTGGGGTGCGAGGGAAATAAAAAAATTCAAGTTACACTTTCTGGAAAACAACCAACAATAGTGATTGCTCAATAGGAATATGTTTCTAATGTGAAGAAGCTTTGCTTATACAAAGTTACATCTTACTTGTTCTCTTTTCTTCTTGCTTCGTTGAAAAAAGCTGAAAAATCCTTTGTTTTCTTTCTCTTTCAGAACATCTAAGTTTTCAGATTGGCAGGAGTCTAAAATAGAAAACAATAGTTCTAGATGTTATTTATTGCACAGATTATTTCTCCAGCATTCTTACTATTTCACTGTCTGTCGTAAGCCTCCTAGAAGGATATACAAAACACATGATAAATCATCTACGTTAACAGTTTTTCTAAATGCTGCAAAATGAACAGAACTCGGATGAATTTCAGCTGTTATTAATACCCCCAGCACTTCATCCAGCCCATCCCACTTGTGATACATTATGGTTCATATCACAAAGGCTGTAAAAGGGAAAAAGAGCATCAGCCTCTCCCGCTCTCAATTCCCAGCAGTTTAAATTCATGGCAAAGTGTGAAGTAGGACAAGTCAGGCACAAGCCTGCACATGGTCTGAATATGGAGAAAGATCACTCAGACCCCTATAGATGCTGCACACGTAACTGTGCAACACGGCAGCCATCATAAAGATAGTTGAGTCCATTCTGTTATCTTGCTGAATTTATCCTCTTTACATTGTCGTATTCAAGCATACAATCTGTAAATATCTTTTTAATTTTTACTAGATTTAACTTTCTTAAAGAAATCCCATTGAATGCAAATATATTGAGCAACAGAAATCTGCAAGGCCACTATGGGTTCTTGGTACAAGTATCAATATAAACATGTCTGCAAATTTAATCAATCAATCTAGGGTAAAACTATACAGAAATACTTTATGTATAGCTGGGTATATCCACTTCTGTATTAGCTTTTTTAATATGCATTTATGATAGGACAGAGATAATTACTCATGTCACAGTTAAGTAGATGTTATAATAGGAGAGGATGGTAATGTCACATAATTGCTACAGTTTCACCGCCTATTTCAGTAAATCGTACCTTGCAAAGACGGTAAATTTAAATCAACTGGTGATGTGGCTACAGAAAGAGAAAAAGAAAGACAGAAAATGTAAATCTGAATCAAGGGTGCAGTTACAGTATAAGTTACAAACACAGAAAGCCAAGCAGCATCTTCAACATTAGGAAAAAGTAACTGGGTACTTTCCTGCAGTAAAAAGATGTGTATCTTTACTACCAAATGCTACAAGCCATGTAAGAACTTGAGCCTGAGGACATGCAACACTGACTGAAATCTTGTAAATAAGGAGAGGGGGTCCATTTACACTTCTGAAGGGAAGAGGAAAAGTAGTGTATAGAGTAGTTTTTTCTGTAAGTTTTGGCCTGTCAGGCAGTCCAAACTTGGAAAACAAAGAGGACGTATAATTAAAATGTAATCTGAATAAAATAAGATTTGAGCTTAAATTCTATTAAAGACATACCTCACCATTTACTTTCATAAAGAAAGCTGAAAATTCAGAGCTTAGAAGTTGTCTGCAAAATTGATGACGGACTACTTTGTGTCAGGAGAACTGAAGTACATCTAAATTTCCTAGCGAGGCACTGCCTTGTAGAAAGTGCATATGCCCTTGTGTTCTCTCTTAAGGATTTTTGGCTGTTGTTTCAAATAAAGCACACATCATACTGGGCAAAAGGCAGCTTTGGCACTCGGTAGATGAGAGCAGTAGCCAGACAACAAACAAGACAATGCACCATGGGCATATGTAGTCCAAGTAACTTGTTTAGGCAAGTAAAAATATGTTGTTTTCCAGTGAAGAAAAAGATATCTCGGTTTTGTTTTCTCCATGGGAAAAGGACAAATCTTCCAAATCTGTCATTCTCCCGTTCTTCAAGATAACTGGCCTTTGGGAAGTAATTGAGAGAACTCTTGAAACTGTAACCACCAAACGATAAGGTTTGGTGCATTTAGGTAGAAGGGGGAAAAGACATAAANAAATTTTAGAGCAGGAAGAAAAACAAGTAAATAGAACAGTGGTCAAGAACAAGAATGAGCCAATATTACTGCATTCTATATTGAGGTAAAATTTCCTGTGAAAAATGTCTGGAAGAGAACAAATTGCACTGTATAGAATTTTTAATCATAGTACAATAAACCCTTTAAGAAAACGACAGGCTTACAGCTGGAGTTAAAACCAGGCATAGGAACGTATGTACAAATATAAAGAAGTTAGTTCATACTGCTGCCATTAGACCGTGATTAAAAAGAGAATTATTATTCCTTCATAATCTATAGAATTAGCAAACAAGACTCAGAAATAAACATAAACACCATCAGAATATTCCAACACTTATTAAATTTTAAATATTTTTAAACCAAACAATTTCTCTAATGTGTCTGTTCTTTTCAGCTCGTCATGACTCTGTCTTTTCTATCAGCTAAGGGAAATACAGTGTTGTTGGTCTTTTTGAGGAAGAGGTAGAGGAGGGAAAGAAAGGGGTTGCTTTTAAGTGACGATTTGTACTTAGCCACCTTTGCTGGTACCTAAAATTTCATTAGAAAATAAAACATTTGTATAGCACTTCTCAAGCATAATATAAGAAAACTTGTTCCAGGTTCATTTTTGTGGAAGACTAATGAAATATAAACAAAATTGCTAGAAATTAATTTCTTCATAATTAAAAAAACCCAAAAACCCCATATACATTATTGAAATACCAAGCCATTATCTCTTCTATAACTACAATTCACAAAAGTTATCTTACCTCGATTGATATCCATGGCATATAATTCTCTTAGTCCAAGGTCATTAAGAGATTTTGTCACATCAAGGGGTTCTTGAGACTGGTAATTCTTCAACAGCAGAGTGTGTGAAGGATCAAACTCACATTTACTGCAGATAATTGGTATGAGTTCTTGAAGGGGTGAATGCGGACTAACTCTTATTACCGTCTTCTGTGTCTTCTTGTAGTTTATCACTACCCTTACTGTTTGCTAAAGAGAGGAAAGTTCCAATAAATACCAGCAGAAATTCTGAAACAACTGGCATTTTTATAACAGCCTTACAGTAATCACAGGAATTCCTCTTATGGCCAACTTCACCAATGTTACAGATTCAGTAACATCACAAGAGAAACTAAGAACTATTTTGTGATTCCCTTCTACTCAAAAAAAGGACACATGAAACTGACTGCTCCTCCTCTAGCATATGTCATTTGCCTGTCCAGCAGAGTACACCCCCAGAGCAAGATGCCCTACTAGGTTACATCAGGTAGCTGTAGACATCCGTCAATGAGCCATAAGTGTGTGTGTGTGCATGTGCATAAGATGAAGGTAAAAGGGCAACAGAAGAGCTCCCCTGGCCCTGCGTAAGTGCTTTAGATAAATTAAAAACCAGTATTCTTCTACACAGCAGAAGGACAAAGGCAGAACGGAAGATTTAGGAAACACCCAGAAGTTGCTTTAGTACTTCTAAAAGTTCCTGCCTTCTTAAGGTTATATTAAAAAAAAAAAGCCGAGTAACAACAAAAAAGTACAGTATGTATTAAAGGAAAATGAACATACAATCAGAAGGGCATATATATCACAGCATGACAGATGGTACAAGTTGTTGATTTTCAGTTTGTGGAAGGCTGTATTCAGCACACTTCATCTGCAGAATTTGTCAAAAGGACAGTAAGGCGTGGGATTTCAAATAATATTATAAAGTTTCCTTCTTTCGGTAGCAACAACATTTGCTGCAACAAATTGAGATATATTTTACCTATGAGGAGTTTATCAATAAACATGGAGACAAGCATTTCACAGGGGTGCATGGCGAGAGAATGACAGACAACAGAAAGAGCTGAAACAAGAGGCTTAGCTACCAGCTCAACTTGTTAAATACAATAGTGATTCTAATTTTTCAGCACACTTGAATTTTAGTTCTCACCTCTGGTATAACCGGAGCAGGTTTCTTCTTATCCATTTGTTTTGGCTTTACAAACACCTTTTCCACTTCAAGCATTCCTACTGGTGTGTTGGGTTTGAATTTAATCTGGCTATTTTCTGCTGATACCAACTCTATAGTATAACTTGATGGATTTAAATGATACTGCGCACAGAGAAAGATCAGTAAGTCCATCATGGGCTTCCTGTAAAAGACAAATTGGACCGTCACAACAGATGACAATTAAGCAGGCCATAACAAAATGTGCTGCTAAACATTTAACCCAAGCCATCCCTTCCCTTCCATGACTAAATAATTACTGCCATGCAACAACTTTAATTATCTTCAACTTAAAAAAAGCACCAAATCCCAAAAAAACCACCACTAAAAAGAAAATTAAGTCAGCTTGCACAAAGGTATGCCAAGTGCTTGAGCAAAGGGGGAAATTTTTGCTTGTGTGAAGTGATGTTTTTCCTGAGGTCAGTCAGGGAGATGTGGATTAGCCACCTCATTTGACATTTGATAGGAACTGTGGCAGTGGTGATAAATACCCTGCTATTCATTAAGAACAGCTTCCTTCCAAAACTTTTTATATCCATTCTGAAGTTACAAGGGACTTTATTTTCAGAAATTCTGAGCATGAACCTTTGGGAGGAAACAGAAGAAATGAAGCTTTAAGGAGGTCTTCATAGAATCATAGAAT
>VXAK01014286.1:10697-26489 GCA_013399435.1 Arenaria interpres | reverse complement strand
ACTCCAAAGCTGGATGCAATCCTCCAGGTGAGGTCTCACGAGAGCAAAGTAGATGGGCAGAATCACCTCCCTGGACCATTTGGCCATGCTTCTTTTGATGCAGCCCAAGATGCAATCGGTCTTCTGGGATACAAGTACACATGTTGAGCTTCTTATTCACCAACACCCCCAAGTCCTTCTCCTCAGGGCTGCTCTCAATCCATTCTCCGCCCAGCCAGTATTTGTGCTTGGAATTGCCCTGACCCAGGTACAGGACCTTGCACTTTGCCTGGTTGAACTTCATGAGGTTCGAACAGGCCCACCTCTCAAGCCTGTCCAGGTCCCTCTGGATGGCATCCCTTCCCTCCAACATGTTGACCACGCCACACAGATTGGTGTAGTCAGCAAACTTGCTGAGGGTGCATCACTCCCATTGTCCATGTTTCCAACAAAGATGTTAAACACTGTTAAGCACTGGTCCCAGTACTGACCTCAGAGGAACACCATTCGTCACTTGTCTTCACTTGGACATCGAGCCATTGATGACAACCCTTTGAGTGCGGCCATCTACCTGGGCACATTGCTGGCTCGTATTCAGCTGGTTGTTGACCAACACCTTTAGGTCCTTTTCCACCAGGCAGCTTTCCATCCACTCCTCCCCAAGCATGTAGCGTTGCATGGGGTTGTTGTGACTCAAGTGCAGGACCTGACACTTGCCCTTGTTGAACCTCAGACCATTGTCCTCTTACCTTCAATCCAGCCTGTCCAGATCCCTCTGTAGAGCCTTCCTACCCTCAAGCAGATCAACATTCCCACCCAACTTGGTGTTGTCTGTGAACTTACTGAGAGTGCACTCAATATCCTTGCCCAGATGATTGATAAAGATATTAAACAGAACTGATCCCAATACCAAGCCCTGAGGAACACCACTTGTGATCAACTGTCAACTGGATTTAGCTCACCACCACCACCCTTTGGGCCCAGCCCTCTAGCTAGAATGGTGTGGGAAATTGTGTCAAAGGCTTTACAAAAGCCTAAGTAGACAACTTCCATAGCCTTTCCCTCATCCACTAAGCAGGTCACCTGTCATAGAAGGAGATCAGGTTAGTCAAGCAGGACCTGCCTTTCACAAACCCATGCTGACTGGGCGTGGTCACTTGGTTGTCCTGTACATGCCACATGGTGGCACTCATGATGATCTGCTCCATAAGCTTCTCAGCTACAGGTCAGACTGACAGGCCTGTATGATGCAACAGACTTAGTCATGTTGCCTAAGGTAACTAGTGACCCTGTGATGATAGCCATGATACAGAAACCATTGTAGAACATAAAAGCATAGCAAGTTCCCCTTTCAATAATCAGCTAGTAGAACAGAATTCTCTTTTTTCTACTTTTAGTGTCAGTTCTCTCTTGTATATCTTCTTCAGACACTGTGCATTCCCAGATGATCAAAACTAATCCACATAATATTTGCAATAAAGAAAAAGCAACTCTTTTCTACTCTTTGACTGCCTTCCTTTACAAAATATATTCCTGTTCAGTGTGGGTTTCACTTAAAAAAACAAGTCATTGTCTTATTTTTATTATAATACATCATACTAATTATTTCTGTGTGTTTAACTAGAGCAGAAGAAAAGGGTGTATGTAGTTAGTCAATGTATGTTGTTGTATATATGCTGCAAAAAACACTACTATAAATAGGACATAATTTTCAATGTAAACAATAAAATAATTCCAATAAATACAGTTCATTCAATTAAACCTTTAGTTTACTTATTTATACTTTTATTGGGCCTTATAATTTAAGAATCAAAACCTGGTAGTTGGAATGAATTTAGTGGAGAAATCAATATTTGGTATTATATGTGCTAAAAAATATCATTTGATTGCTTTTTATACAAGTAAGTGTACTCAGACCAAGCAAGTTAACTATGGTCATTCTCCATATTGTATGGCTCACAGCTCAATATGCTACTAATAAAAGAAAAACACAAGAACCTGTCATTTTTTCAAAAAAACACAGTCAGGTGTCTGACTGCTTTTTCACCCCTCATTGCACCAGAAAATCTTGAAAAAAAGGAGCAGCAATCCATTCGCTATTTCTTCAGTTCTTGAACTCTTGGCAGAAACCCGTTATTTTGCTTATACAGATTAAAAGAAGGAAGCAAGCAGATGTGTCTGTTGTATACACACCGAATTCATCACTATGACCAATATAACTTAACTTTTTAAACCAATGTTTACTAAAGATGGAGGTGGTTTCTTTGGCTTAGAAATGGAGCTTGTTGTCCACATATGAATGCATGATAATACCACAGTGTGCAATATCCTCTTCCTCCTTTCTTGCCCTTACTCTTACTCCTTGTGAAAGAAAACCTGGGAATAAATACAGTAGGGGTTATGATGAGGACTATATTTCTCTATGATCCCAAAGTCTGAAATCTGTTGAAAGGATTAGGGCAGCTAAAGTTGTGTCAGCTGCCTCAGTTTATCACAGATTCTGGATATTTGCTGTCCTTGTAAAGGCAGAGCTCCATGAGTCATAGGATTACATGAATATGTCCTTCGATACATTTTTAGCATCGTTTATAGTTGTGGAGAAAATCTAGAAAATTTAACATCTTAAAACAATAAAAGTGGAATAAAAAGAAACAAAATGCATTTAAATACTCAGGAGGAAATTCAAACTTATTAGAAATTCAATTTTTGAGCTGCTAATTTTTGCAATGGATATTCAGTGAAACCTTGTTAAAGCAGCATAAGGGACTCCTTGTTCAAAATATAACAGCAGTGAGATTAAGTCCAAAGCAAAGCAAAGCTGATACCTGGCTTCAGATAGATGAGTGAAACTGAAATGTTCTGTGCTGGGAATAGTCAAAGAAGACAGCAGGAAAGTAAAGGATATGGTGAGAAAAAATACTAATAATACAGTCCAGAAAAAAAAAACGGGGGATAGACTACTTTTAAGACAGAGGTTCTGAATTATGAACAAAACAAACAAACAAATCTGCTATTTACTTTCTATACTCAAGAAAACCATGAGACATGTACTTCCATTAATTAAAAAAAAAATAAAAATCACTCGATTTCAGTATCAGTTTATCTTCCCTAAGAAAATGAACTAACACAAACCTGAAGACTCACTGAATACTTACGTCACAGTGAGAAATGAAGCACAGATAATACGGTGAAAACTGACATTGCAAGACATATTTTCCAGTTTTCATGGTAAGACAGAAATAAAAGATTCACATTAAAAGCAAGAATAGATAACTGGAGAAAAAAATTTTTTCCTGTATTTTAATATCCATTCTCAATACTGAGGATCACATGACCTACTAATTGCTACATCTGCTAGTATACTAAATATGCTATTCAATCACTTCATTGATATTTACAATTTTTAATCTTGCTTTAGTTAATTCCTGGACTACAATGACTGGATAAAATCTGAGTACAGGTTAATAGGATATCTTTCAATGAAAAGAAAAATTGCAAGAAAATAAATGTTATTGGTGAAAATTGAACCCTTGATAAACACATAGTAAAAAAGAATGAGGACCACAGTCTGAGAAAACAGTATGCTTCCCTATATAATGCCATGAGATATCTACCACACACAACCTTAATAAAATATGCTATATGCCCCTTTCTCTTCGTAGGATTCTTATATTGATGTGTTGTAAAACTCTTCTTCAAAGAGTTTAATATGCTAATACTTCAGTAGGCATCCTGAACATAAACTACCAGTTTAATTGTAAAATGTCTCACTGTTGTGGCTATTATGAATTAAAAGGCTGAAAAAAGAATGTGCAGAAAAGCTATTAATTTTTATTATTCTTTGCCTTTGAGAACTGTGATTAGATTGATGTAATTATTTGTTTTAAAATAGACCACTTGGAAGTTAAAGAGGTTGCAATGATAATCTGCTTTCTATTTCCCACATCTGCATTACTTTTCACGAGGTAATAGGTATACATTGGAATAAGAAACAAAAAAGGCTTGATAAAATTTCTTAATTTTACCCACCACTTAGGTCTTTAGATGTTCTACTTGCAATCTCAATTTTGACTTCTTTTACTTCCCAGGGACCTTTAAAAATCATGAAAATGAAAATACATGAGAGGAAACACTACCATTCAAACTGCAAAATGAACTAAAAGTACATATATATTCTCTTGCTTTCTGCTGTGCATCTCTTGTAATTTAATAAAATATTTGTGTGTATTGCATTTGCAAGGCAAGTTTTTGGTAGTGGTGAGGCTACAAGGGTGGCTTCTGTGACAAGCTGCTAGAAGCCTCCCCCGTGTCCAATAGAGCCAATGCCAGCTGGCTCCAAGACAACCCTGCCACTGGCCAAGGCTGAGCCGATCAGCGGTGGTGGTAGCACCTCTGGGATAACATTTAAGAAGGGGAAAATCCTGCTGCACAACCGCAGCCAGAAAAGAGAGAGGACTGAGAATATGTGAGAGCAACAACTCTGCAGACATCAAGGTCAGTGAAGGAGGGGGAGAAGGTGATCCAGGCACCAGAGCAGAGATTCCTGTGCAGCCCATGGTGAAGACCATGGCAAGGCAGGCTGTCCTTCCTGCAGCCCATGAAAGTCCATAGTGGAGTAGATATCTACCTGCAGCCCATGAAGGACTCCACACTGGAGCAGGTGGATGTGCCCAAAGGAGCTTGTGACCCCGTAGGAAACCCACACTGGAGGAGGCTCCTGTCATGACCTATGGAGAGAGAAGCCCACGCTGGAGCAGGTTTGCTGGCAGAGCTTGTGACCCCATGGGGGAACCATGCTAGAGCAGTCTGTTCCTGAAGAACTGCATCCCATGGGAAGGACCCACTGTGGAGCAGTAAATGAAGAACTGCAGACCGTAGGAAGTATTCATGTTGGAGAAGTTCATAGAGGATTGTCTCCCGTGGGAGGGACTCCATGCCAGAGCAGGGGAAGAGAGTGAGGAGGAAAGAGTCGCAGAGACAAAATGTGATGAACTAACCACAAGTCCCATTCTCCATCCCCCTGTGCCACTGGAGGAGGAGGAGGCTGAGAATTTGGGAATGAAGTTGATCCCAGAAAGAAGGGAGGGATGGGGGGAAGGTGATTAAAGGTTTGGTTTTATTTCTCATTACCCTACTTTGATTTGATTGGTGATAAATTAAGTTAATTTCCCCAAATCAAGTTTGTTTTGCTCATGATGGTAATTGTTGAATTTTCTCCCTGTCCTCATCTTGACCCACAAGCCTTTTGTCATATTTTTCTCCCCTGTCCAGTTGAGGGGGGTTGTGATAGAGCAGCTTGGTGGGCACCTGGCATCCAGCCAAGTTCAACTCACTGCATAGTGAAATGTAGATAATTTCATAAACAGGAATACTCCTGGAAGACTGGTCCATCACAGTGTTTAATTTTAATTCCTTTCAGTATTTTCTCACAATATTTACTAGTGCTGTTTTTCAAAATGAGAAAAGACTGAGAAATGGGCACAGCTGTGACTAAATGCTTCATCACAAATGATTTTAGATCCATTATATTTTTTTATAGATAAGCATAAAGATGAAATCAATGCAGTAAAAGCAGAAATAAGCAGTTTATTATGCAAAATTGATGTGCAAAGTGACATTGTATTCACTGGCTATCTCACTTACCATACCAATGAGTCATTAAAATTCTCTATTGCATACTAAATGCCTCAGCCACACAGTATTCTGACTATTAGGTAGCTAATATTTGGTGCTTCTGAATAATAAATGGGTCACTGAACACCGGTAAGCATGGAACCCATGGGCTATGTCAGAAATTGTGTTAGGTGTTTGCTAGCATCAGAATTATTTTTTTGGGGTTCTATTTTATTCCCAAATATGCCTTTATTCACAAAAATTTTTAGCTGTATACAAGGTAGGATAAAACCTATTTTGCAGATAAAATTGTTGTAGTTACTGGTAAGATGACCCTACATTTGAAACAGGTGGGCTACATGATTTATTTGCTTTACCTTCTTTGTCAAAATGCAAAGAAGTTTTGTGCATCAAAAAATTTCTGCTGGTGCACTTAAGTGATAATTTTGCCTTTTAATTATATAAACATAACAATATAAGTGTATTTTATAGCCTTAGCTTTACAGTTTATGCTTAGTATTCACAAAAACAAAAGATGCAAAGGCTAGATGCTATGGAGAAGTAATGAAAAAAGAGTTGCCATGACAGTAAGCAAAACAAAAAGTCTCAATGTGCTATTACTATATAACAATTTTATGGTGAGTCTAATAAGAAGGCTAAGGTTCAGTCCCTAGGACTGCCATCATATAAGACCATTTCTTACTATTAGACCAATTTCATAAGTGCATTCAAGTCATTTAACTGTTCCAGCAAAAGCACTTGATATAAGAATATTTAATCAAAATTATAATAGGCAAATAATATGTGAATTGTGTCTCATAGTAATCAATTGTTCAATATTCTGTCACTTGATTAAATATCCTTTCTGGTTCCTTCCTACATACTCCCTCACTAACTTGAAAAAAGGGACAGAGTGATCAGCTAGTCTTTCATGAAGATAGCTAAGAAGGCCTAAATTTCAGTGATGTGAAAGGCATGCCCAATTTCTGCACCGCCTGGCAGTGCTCAATGTGCCTTTCAATACCATGGCACAGAGACCAAACTTTTATTCTACATGGTAACTTCTGAATTCTGATGACAAATTCTGTTATTGCAGCTAAAGAGATGAAAGATTTTTCTAAAAATGGAGCTACTAAGCTCATGGAATGGACTGAACAGATGTGCTGAACATTTATCATCACTTTTGACTAGTGGATGAAGGGAAAGCAGTGGACATGGGATTTTTTGGATTTCAACAAAGCATTTGATATTGTCTCTCACAGTGTCCTTGTGGATAAAAGGTCCAGCATACAACTACACATGCACACAATATGATGGGTGAATATCTGGCTGAAGGGTCATGCTCAAAGAGTTGTAGTAAATGGGTTAACACCTGCCTGGTGACTAGTGACTAGTGGTGTTCCTCAGAGCTCAATTTCAAGGCCAGTTCTCTTCAATGTTTTTATCAATGACATGGACATGAGAATTGGGTGCACACTAAGTTTGCTGATGATACAAAATTGATTCCTTTGAGGGTAGAGAGACCTTACAGAGAGGTATTGACAGAATAAAGTACTGGACAGTCACTAACCCTATGAAATTTAACAAGGACAAATGCCAGATTCTGCACCTGTGATGGTGTATTCCTGGGTGGACATACAGACAAAAAGAGGCTGCAATAAAGCCCTGAAGAAAGGGATCTGAGAATTTTGGTTGACGGTAACCACAATATGAGTCCACAATGTGCCCCGGCAGCCAAAAGGGCCAACCTTATCCTGGGGAACATTAAGTGCAGTGTAGCTAACCAATCTAAATAAGTGATTGTCCCACTGTACTCAGCCTTGGTGCTGTCTCACCTCACTTACTGTGCGCAGTTTTGGGCTCCAGCACACAAGAAGGATATAAAAATAGTAGAATGTGTCCAAATGAGGGCAACAAACAGGGCTCGAGGGCATGACTTATGAGAAGTGACTGAGGATGTGAGGATACTAGATTTGTTCAGAAAAGGAGACAAAGGGGTGACATCATTGCTAAGTACAACTTCCTCATGAGGGGAAGCAGAGAGGGAGGTGCTGATTTCTTCTCCCTGGTGTCCAGCAATAGGATGCAAGGGAATAGCTTAAAACTGCATGAGGGAAAGTTCAGACTGCTGAAGAGAAAAAGCACTTCACTAAGAGGGTGTCCAAGCACAGGAACAAGGTCCCCTGGGAAGGGGTGATGGCCTCAAGATTGTCAGAGTTCAAGAAGCAGTTTGACAATGCTCTTAGATTTATGCTTTAACTTTTAGGTTGTCCTGTATAGAGTCAGGATTTGGACTCGATGATCCTCATGGATCTTTTCCAACTCAGGATATTCTATGACTCTATGACTGACTGAAAAACCCTTCCTCTTTCTCTCAACCCCACAAAGAGTTTAGTCAGACCTGCTTCTAATCACGCAGAATTTTCATAGATTCTAAGCATGAGCTGATAAACTTGTTTGACCTCAAGACAAGCCTGCATGCAATAACTGAAAAAAAATATTTTCACTGATAATACATGGCATAGAATTTGCATTCTACATTGCTTGTGATTAGTAATTTTTTTTCCACATTTCATAGCAGAAAACCCTGTGCAGCTTAAATTTCAAGCATGCATTCTGGTTGTCCATTTAGTGACACATTTGACAGTGGATTTCAGTGTCCCACTGGAAAGCATACATGCATACATGTCGAATATGTTTGCTCGCTTTCTTAGGTAGGCACCACCCTATCTCTGAGGACAAACAATTAATTAATAGAGAGTTTGTTCAAAGGAAATGCTTTTAAAGTGCTTCTACCTATTGTATTTCTTTACAGATTGTCAATTTGAGCTTCTTTGACCACCAATGGGACTCCACTATAACCTACCTCCCTCTTCTCCCCTGTCACCAGCAAGTATCATAGCTGTCAAGAGGTAAAATGTTCAATTTATTCCTAAAATAAAATAAAATAAAGTAGAATAAAGTAAAATGAACCATCTTTTTAGACAGAGTTTTTGGCTGCCCTGTTTCTTTATTTCCTGGGGAAAAGGCGGGTTGCTAAAGCTAGTGATGGACTGCTTACTACCAGCATTTTTTTTAAAGAAAAAGAAAGAAAAAAACCCAGAACCATGACACTGCAGTAGACAGATGATATCAAACCTCTCTGCGATTAACTGGATGTAGAAGAAAATGAAATAGTGACCTAAGGAGACTATTTTTTTTAAGTGATTTATACAGTATATTAAACAGTGGGGAAATTCTTTCTAGAGAAACCATTCAGAGAAAGAACATGTACTTATATTGATGTTTGTTACAGTGTTGTAGAACGTAAATATCCAAGCTAGCAAATACTGTACTAGGATTTCATTTCATGAAATTACGCCATAAAATAACTTTAATTCCTTTAATTCCCAGTATATAGATGATTTTATTTCTTTTTTGTAAAAATCAAAAATATTGTAGATTCTCATTGTCTTACCAAATTAAGACCCTGTACTTTTAGGATACTGACAGTAATATTTTTTTCAGGAGCAATCAATCAGATGCTCTACCTGATAATACTCATACCCTTCTCCGCTGTCGTCAGTCTTTGTTATTTGTCAGCGAGTGCTACAGTGGCATCTTCTGGCATACAGAAGAATTAATTGCCTTCTCAATGTGAAAGAAGATTGCTATTAAAAGGGTATATTAAGAAAAAAGTTTAAAGAACTGAAATAAAAAGCACCTGCTGTTCTTCAGCTATTCTGTTTAGACCAATCAAAACAGTAGTGAATGATGAGAAATTAAAATCTAGTTCTTTGGTAAGTGGCCATTTGGTCATGAGAGTTTATGTGTGAGGCAACTGCTTCTAGGGCTATTAGTATCTTAAATAATGACTTATAATTGTATCTGTTGAATAAGATAACAAATGGTAGTTAATTAGAAAAAGGAGGAGCAAAAAGAAAAGGAGGACAAAAGGCAATAGATAGGGCTGACTAGAAGAGGAAAAAAACCCTGATTATTCTCTTTTTGAATCCATCCCTATAAACACTTTCTTTTATGTTTTATGACTTACATTTCATAGAAATTGCTGCAGAGTAAAAGAAATTAATGTTTATGGATTTGAGCATAATGAGTTGTTAATGAACTGAATATTATATTTGATATTTTACTAAAAAACTTCTTTATAACTTCATAAAAATGTTACTGAGTGCAAAGATTTTACCACAATCTCTTTAATTATATATTATATTTTCCTTTTTTATTATATATGCTGTGACATTATGAATCACACATCTTGTTCAGTGCATTCAAAAGAGTGAATGTTGAGACTCAGAAGCAGCAACTTCCTCAGTCCACTGATGAAAGCCTTAAAATGCTATCGCTGGCAGCTCAGTCCTGGGCCATTGTTGCTCAGCACAGGTCATCAGAAGCTACAATCTCTTTCCAGCATCTATTAATGTTTCCCTCTTCTGTGGAAGTTAGTAGCAAACATATCAATCACAGGACAATTTTTCACAGTGTGAAGCTACTGGGATTTTGGTAGTTGGTGACTGTCTCAAAAGAACTAGTCCTGAATCTATAAAAAATACTTGACACAGGAACGTGGAAGTCCTGACTGTACATAAGCAGATCTACAAGCAAAAGGTTCTCTCTGACTTTTACTTTTAATAATACGATCAATTTAAATTAAAATAGAAATTCACAGAACAATATACTTTTTAACGTACTGCAGACAGAACTGGAAAAAAAATTAACACTTTCTGCCATCTGACTGGCCAAACCTCCCAAATTTTACCCTTTCTGCAGTGTGAGTACAGCAGTAGACCCACAGTTGAGCCCACAGGGCTGTCCAGAGCGTTGACTCATGGCTAGGACTGGATTAAGCAGCAAGTGATTAAGCTGAGCTGAGTACTTCCTCAACCTGTCCACTTGGTCCCACTTCCAAAAGTGATTCCCCCTTCATAAGGATAGAGGAGTCCCCTGTGGTACCTGACACATTAGCACACGGTGTGCTATTGCACTGAGTTTATGTGGCCAGCTGCTGGCAGCAGGGGGCTGCATGTGCGACCTCTGTGGGGGGAGACCAGGGCTGCCTTGTGCCAGACACGGTCAGTTCCAATCTGATCCAGTGGGGCCACCAGAGGGCATGGCTGAGACCCATCAGTCAAGGTGGTGGTGCCTCAGGGAGAATGTATTTAAGAAAGGGCAAAATGCTGCCTGGCAGTGTAAAGAGTGAAAAGGGGGGAAAAAAAAAAAAAAGTGAGAGAAACAACCCTGTGAACATCAAGTTGAGAGAAGAAGGAGAGGGAGGAGGTACTCCAGGTGTTGGAGAAGAAAATCCCCTGCACCCCATGGAGAGGACCACGGTGTAGAAGGTTGTCCCACTGCAGCCCCCACAGAGCACCACAGTGGAGCTGATAACCACATTACAGCCTGTGGAGGACTCCATGCTGGAGCAGGTAGATGTACCCTGAAGAAAGCTGCAGCCTGTGGAGAGGAGCCCGTGCTAGACCAGTCTTATCCAGAAGGACTACCACTCATGGAGAGGACCCACACTGGAGCAGTGAAGAAAATGTGAAAAGGAAGGAGCAGCAGAGAAGAGCTGTTATGAACTGACTGCAACCCCCATTCCCTGTCACCCCTGCACCACTCCGTGGCAGGAGGAGGTAAAGGACCTGGGAATGAAGCAGGGTAGTTGACTGAAAATGCGCTGGTGATGGGGAGGACATGTTTGTTTCTTATCATCCTACTCTGTTTTAGTTGGCAAGAAATTAAATTAATTTTTCCTCAGTTGAGTCTTTTTTTGCTCATGATGGTAATTGGTAGGTGATGTTCCTGTCTTTATCTCGACACACAATTTTTTTCATCTTATCATCATTACTTTTTTTATCATTTGTTAAGGATAGGGATTGACAGACCAGCTGGGTGGGTACCTGGTAACCAGCCAAATCAACCCACCACATCTATATTAACATCTAGCAGAATGACACTCAGTTTGCCTTACAGTGTTGGTCTCTAAACGGTTACAGTGGAGGTCCAAGCATCATGTGTGGTTCAACAATACTGGCTAGAGGACATACAGCTCCAGAGGACAAGAGAGGTGGGCAGTAGAGGTCACCTCAGCTAAAGCAATTTGCAAACAGTAGTCAGTGCTCTCAGTTCACCTATATTTAAGGTGTGTCTAAGTGTCTTATGTGTATAAGTCTTGGGAGTACCAGAGAGTAGCACATCGTAAACTGGAAACCGATTCAAGTTCCTTACTATCTTCATTTAAATATATGAGCATACATATTTAATTATTGAATATAAAATCCCTGATGTGCACTTATAACTAGCCAACATTTAACAAACAATATATGTTTTAATAAATGTCAAGTTACAATATATGACCAATATTTTTGCCTATAGCTAGCTTTTGCTGAATAATTTGATTAGGAAACCTTCACCTTAATTAATAGTTCCTTCTTTCTTTGGCTAGTTACTGAATTTATCTATGTTATGTATCAACACAATAGGTACTAAGTGATTACTTTGCAGCTATTTAGCTCATACATAGCTTCTTCCTTCAAGAGCAACTGTCATATTCTGATTTTGCTTCCTGGTATTTCAGAAATAGTATTTTTTAACAGCCAGCTGTCTCCACTCTGTCTAACAGCTGACATATTTTCCAAAAGTCACTGTTGCAATCTGTAAGATTCTCTTAAGGGTGTTGTACTTTCTCTGTCACTATCACCTGTGCAAACGTTCGGAACCATGTGTCTCACAGCCTGAAGCTGGTCACAGGATACACCCTTTGGCCTCAGAGGTGGAGTCTTACACACATCAGCATTTCTATTTAAGCCTATAAACATTGAACAAAAAAATGAAAAATGGTGGAACAGACACAACAAAGGCAGTGAACAAGGACATTTCTGCTTATTCCACATGCATCCTTCTCTATTCAGACTTGTTCTTACTCAGACTTCTCAATCAGACTTTTTCCTCAAAAAATTCCTCTCTTCAGGACTAGTTTCTTATTCTTAGGCATTTTAGTTCAGTCTACCACCATTGTTAGGGCTACATTTTTGCTTCTCCAGGTTGGACCTCAGAGACATTTTGCTCCTGAATTAAAATAACATTGATTAACTTATATCCATAATGCTTAGGGCATTACTGATTATAAAATAAAAACAAGGGGTCCATGCCCTTCCCAAAAACCTGACACACCTTCCCATATGATCTATCCATGATCACAACATTCATAACAAGCCCAAATCATATGTCTGAAGGAGAAATGTACCAGCTGCTCGGGGGGCCCTTAATTTAACCTTGCACTACAGAAGCGGTTACTTGGGGATGACTGCATGTAACATATACTTGAGAAAAGAAGCCAAAAGGGAGAAAAGATCCATGTTTCAGACACCTGGTGGATTTGACATAAAAAACACTAGTGACTGTATGGTGCCACCAAGGATGCCTTTCATTAAGTCTGCGTCTATTGAGCTGTGGCATAACCTTCTGTTTCTGCAACTGGGTAAATCACAATGAAGCAGGAGATTTTCCCTTCCTTAAGCATGCATACTGGCCCTGAGCAGAATCTGCTTAATGGTGCTCCAAGTGAGAAAAATTACTTTTTTAGCATGTCTAATCTCACTGCTACTAGCCAACATCTGGCAAAGAGTTGTTCTAGTTAGCCAACCTTTGAAAATACGAAGAGTGGAATTTATCTTTGGATTCACTTATCTAAATGTAGGTATCTACAATACAAAATTTAATGTGAGCTAGCTCCTGCTATAGTCACTGGAAACCCAGTTCATAAAGTCAAAAGAAACTAGTGAGCACATACTGAAACAGACTCCTGAAATGATCTGCTAAAATGACAGCATGTCTAAGCACCTGTGTCCCACCCCTACAATTACGGGTCTGATCTAGAGGGGAATCCTTCCAACAGGATCAGGGCATAAAGAATACTTTTTTACTTGCACTATCTTTTCCATGCATTTCTTCCTAGAAAGTGAAAACAATACTTGTGCCTATTAGCAGACTAATTCTGGAAAAGAGGCATCACATTCATAGGCCAGAAAGGAGTTATTCAGATGTCTAAGCACATCGCTTTAGAAGAACGGAAGAAAAAGGAAACTCAGTTGCTGCCTTGTGGATACCTTGCTTCAGAGAATACAGGTCATAACTGAGTATTTTAGAATAAATTCACCCTTCTTTGGGAAACTTTTGCTGATTTTTTTTTTTTCTTGTTATATTCACACACATTTTACAGATTTTAGAACTGGGCCTTGCACAGTCACTTATTCCATATAGATTATTTCTAGGGAAAAAAAAATTGCTAAGTTTCTGTAACAAACAGAAATTAATTGATTCTCTTTTATTTAATAGTTAAAAAATGGTCTGAACACGAATTACCAAGAAACGTATTATTCAAGGCATTGAAGTTATAATCATTAATAGTGGAAAACGCAAATATGAAATTAATCTAATTTAAGTCTCTGCACAGTTGCAAAAGGAACTCTCAGGAGATCACACACTTTGATTTTTTTAAAGAATATAATAAAGACTGGAGACACATGACAGGCAGAGAAACTACCTTTGATTATAAACTACCTTTGAGTATACAGAAGTGTGACATTTATCATGGTTACAATCGGTTTAAAAAATAGATTGAAGGATAAAGGTCTGATTTGATTCATAACTTTGAAAAAGAAGCAGATTCTTTCGTAAGAAGATTTAAAAAGTGTTTTACAGTTCCTTTTCAATTCAGTGAAATAATTCCTTTTTAATATAATGGTCATGAAAGTTTTGGTTTGTTGTAGTTTTAACATGTATTTTTCTGTGTTGCAAATCTAAAAAGAGAAACAGATAAAACAGATACCAAGACAGTTTGATAACCAAACACACCATGGGATTCATAGCCATTCCCACATCCTTTTGCATCAGTAACCATTCTCTCCATCATAGATGACAGAAAAAATGAAGGATTTCTTCTCCTAGAAAACGAGGCTTTTCAGACAACATGAATTCCATTTTACAGGCCTTATTGGCTATATATTCAAGTAGCCCCTCTATTTTACGTGAGGCACTTATTTTAGTGATCTTGACAATAATACTGTAAAGCACATTGAAAAATATTTAACTGTTACCTAAAAATAAGCAAAATTAAATCAAAATCAGAGAAAAAGTACCTAACTTAGAGAAGGACTTGTCTTCTTAGCTTACGATATCTGTACTGCTACAAGCTAGTAGGACAAGCTACTGAAGCTTGAGCCCTTCTACAACCAGTTGAGAGAAATAAGGACTATAGGGCACAATTCTTCTTGTCCTAACAGAGGTGCTTAACATAGGCTTAATTAATTGTGCTCTCACATGATTATTCGTTTCCAGTGATACATGTTTATTTTTCTATAGTGACTACAAAAGGCATCTAAATTTCCTAGTTTGAGCACAGTTGTTTACATTATAAATAGCTACCAATGACGAAAAATCCTGTCCCTGTATCTATTGTTATAAAGTAAGATTATATTTTGAAGAAAAAAAGAAATGAACAGTAGTGTATAGCTGTCTTCCAACATTCATGTTTAGATTTTGGGTAGCGAAAAGATAGGGTTTTTACTCTAACATTAAAGTAGCTACCCTGATCATTTTAGGAAATTGTTACTAGGATATGATAATCCTTTCAAACTGCATAGAAGGTTAATTTTTTATTTTAATTCCCTCAAAGTAATAAGAAGAGTCAATTTCTACCAAAAAAAAAAACCCCATATTTTCTTTGAGGCTTTATGTCAGTAAAGTAGAAATACACTGAAAGAGTAAGAGAATCATCAAAAGTGGATAATAGTGTGGGATGGAATAAAAATACAGAGCAGGCCAAATTCCCAAAGTAAATATTCAGATTAAGCTAATTTTATCTCCAATCCCAGCCACCCCAAAGCATGAAATAAAAATATTAATGGATTAAATTATGAATCAATGGATAATTAGAAATTATTAGAAATAGAATTATAATATTAGATGTTTGGTCAATGAAGTAATAAGTTGAATAAAAGGTTCCGATTTCAGGTAACTTCAGAATTAGTGGTCTTGTTATAAAGTAATTACTTTTAAAATATAATTTAGAAATTTGTAACTCCTACTAACACAATTATATGGTTGGTCTGGAAAATACAAGCTCCTATGAAGTCAGTGAAATAATGCCTACTGACTTCAGAAAGAACTTGATCAGTGTCGTGGTTTTGACCGAATTGACCAACC
>VXAK01014286.1:0-10499 GCA_013399435.1 Arenaria interpres | reverse complement strand
GGGGCAAATAACAAATTTGCCTGACCTTGGCTGTTATAGCAATAAGTATAAGCAAGGGCCTCTCTGCATACCATTCCTTGGTATAATCAGGTCTTATCACTGTGAGAGTGAACAGTTTCTGAACAATATGCTGTTAATTTCAGAGTTTAGTTAGTTAGAAGAGGCCCAGCTAAAAAAGTAAAATTACTGAACAGAAAATTAGTTCTGTTTTACCTCAAACCAGGACAATCAGAATTCATTTAAAATGTAACATATATTAACCTTATTATTTTCTAATTAGACAGACTTTGTATAAGCAAGCAATGTATTTTGACTTGGCTTTGCATATCTCAGATGCACATGCAAAAACAAATAGTACATCACTTAATCTAGAGTAGATAAGGGATTTAAAATGTTTTGTATGAAAAAATGCATAAAGGTGCACTTTTTTTTTTTAGAGTTTGACACAATATCTTCTTTTTCTTTCATGAAATTTTCAAAGTTCTTCTCTGTTAATAGGATGAGATAAAAAACTTTTAAAAGCTGTTTCAGGAAAACAAAGACCTAAATTCAGGATTCAGGTCAGAGTCCAGTGAAGCGGTTATTTTGTTTCTCCCCTGTATGCTAGCTGAATGGCCTTAACCACGGCTCTAGAGACTTAGCCTGGTCATTATCTCCCTCTAGTTTCTCCTACTGTATCCAAATAACTAAAGAGTCTTTGGACAAAAGAGAGACAGACCTTTACCTATTATAAATAGGTAAAGATAGGAAACAATGTACTTGGGCATAATCTGCTGATTTTGAAGGACTAGCCTTAACCAATTTTCCGCTGCTTCATTTGGGGGAATTAGATTAGAAAATTAAACAACTTTGATGATATCACATAACATATCGATAACATTTTCATAGCTAATATTAATTAGGAGGCTAGGGATATCTCACCCTCCCTTCTTACAGGACGACTGTCATAATCTGAACTCTTCTCTCTCTTTCCTGTGTCTTTTGGGGAACTGAAAATCTTTTGAAGAGAAACATTTACTGTAATCAGTACATTCCTGTGAAAAATTTACATTTTGATAAATGAGTATTTTCTTTCAGCAAGAAGATACATATTGTCAACACATATGAAGTTCAAAGATTTTTCTGTATGCATGATCAAGTGTTGTCATAGTAATACATAATGATATAAATTATTGAAACATAAACAAAGACGCAGTGATACACAAGTTCCAATGATTTCCACGAAGTTAAAATTTACTTGTAGACTCCTGTGCATAGACCTTCACCAGGCTATGAAGTTTGCACAGGTAAAGTTGCTGGAAGTATAACAACATGAAGCAGTGTGAGAAAAACCAAAGCAATTCTATTTGAAATGCCATGTAAAAACTGAGAAAAATTACAAGACAACTTCCTTGTATCTTCTGCAAAATGGTGTGACCTCCATATTCATATTATGCATTGGAAAAAATAAATTATGACATTTCAATGTTTAGTTGTTTCCTATTTAAAGAGTGTCAACTCTCTCTCTTGAATACAATCTTTTGTAAGGAGTCAACATTTGTACTTCATGAGTGATTAATTTAACCTGGGTAATGGATTAAAGCTATACTGCCAGGTTGGATTGCTAATTCAAAAACAAGTAAGGGGAAGGGTTACATAAAATTTGCTGAGGGAATTCACACAGAGGCAGAAATAAAGTCAGCTAATACAAAATTTGTACATTTCAACAGTGCATTACCTGGTATTAACACGTTGCACTCAACAGGAAGATTCTTATGTCAGAGCCTACCACAAACACAAGTATACACAATTGCTCTTCAAATATTTTAAGTTATGAAAAGGCATTTAACTAGTATACTGGTCACAGTGAGTCACAGCACATCAGAGCAGTGTAATTATTACAAATTACCTACATTAATAACATGAGGTTATATCTTGATGGGAATTATCTTTTAATAATACCATTGATTCTGAAGTTACCTTAAAATTGGAGTCTTTCATTTGATGTATTATTTCATTAAACCAATATATAAATATTCACACTCAAAATTACCAGTAAAGAAACAAACTTTCCAGCAAAGCATTGATATATATTGCTTTCTTATTCATTCTTTTGTATTTCCTGAGGAAAAGGAATAAGAGAATAGAAGCTATAGCTATTTATCTGCAGAGAGAATGGCTTAAATGCTTCCTTATTTCCTCAGCAGTCGAAGGAAAGTCACCAGTGCCACTCCTCAAAAGTGTTAGAACACACCACCTGCCTGTTGAACAAGCTCAGACTTAGTACTTCTCAGTTTTCAGCAACTTTCAAAAAAACCTCGTGTCTACTACTTTATGCCTCCTGAACTTGAGCACAGAGGATATACTGTGCTATGTTCTTTTCCAATCTGGAATCTTCTGTGTAGGTTACAGCTCTTCAGAAGCTCCTTTTCGGAATAATCAGAATATGATGTGTGGTCAAGGTATGATGCAGGTTGAGTATCACCTGAACTGTCTTTAGACTAATTGGCTATACATAGGAATAAAGTTAGCATCCTGGAGGAAACAGTCACTTTATTTGGTACTGGAGTAATAAAAGGTATGTGGAAGAAACATTGAAATATTTTGAAGTAAAACAGCAGATCAAGACTGGGATTTTCAAGAACAAACCCCTAAAAAATACTTTGGGAGAATATCATGTCCTCAAAGCAATTATTGTTCATTAGAATGCTTAATCTTTTTTATTTGTATACATATATTTTACAGTTTGCCTCCTAATAAGTTAAAATAGAGATTAAAACTGTTTTAAAATTACATGATATATTTTGTAAGATGTTTAAAAACAATCCAGAGGCTCTTCATTTAGCATTTGACAGTATGTGTGGTTGTCTACCACTTCCAATTCAGACTGTGTATCTCCGTTTTTCATATTTGAGTGAATCTATCTCAATCTAGCCTTGTGATTATTTATTTAAGTCCTATGTGCCTAATAGAAGACATTTTTTTAATAATAAACACAGTTCAAGATAAATGCAGTCATTTTGTCACATTTGCCTTTGCTGCCGAAAACAGTATTTTCTTCTCCTTGTATCTCAGTCTAGTACTTTGAATGAACGTTACCTCAGTGAAATCATGTGTTATATCACAGCTAAGATTTGTACTCAGGCTAGTTATTTTGTTCAGTGACTGTTCAATTCCAGCACATCTAGGATGGGAATGGCTCATGAAGCAACCAAGAGAAGCAGCTGTACAAATGAGCAATACCACAATCACTGTTACCATGGCACTTGCTTCCAATTCCACCTGTTCACGTGTCTTGGTATTACTGAATTGATATTACTCTTCTTATTCTACTTTAGGAAAACATTGTGCTGTGCCCTGCCCTGGGTAGGCCTGCCAGTGGTGAGAAGCAAGATGGAAAAGCCACTACAAAATTTGCACATTTCCAGGTATAGCAGTTAGTGACATCTGCTCTCCTTGAATTAAGGAGCCTAATGAAGTTTCGCACATGTGCTAGCTTTAGTCACAGAAGAGGCTATCTGAATCAGATTTAAAAAAAAAACAAAAACAAAACAAAACAAAACAAAGGAAAAAGGAACTATGGAACTCTACTGAAGTAGGTGAAGGAGCAGCGAGAGGAGAAAGGATGTTTGAGACTTGAGAAAGCAATATAACATTAGATGAGTGATATGGACTGGTTTATTTGAATCATAGTACCCTCTTTTTATATGGAGATGTCATAATTTCAGCTGGGATAGGGTTAATTTTCTTCCTAGTAGCAGGTATAGTGCTGTGTTTTTGGATTTAGGATGAGGATAATGTTGATAACACACTGATGTTTTAGTTGTGGCTGACCTAAATCAGCACTTACACTAAATCAAGGACTTTTCAGCTTCTCATACGGCCCTGCCAGCGAAGAGTATGAGGGTACACAAGAAGCTGGGAGGGGACTCAGCCAGGACAGCTGACCCAGACTGGCCAAAGGGTTATTCCATACCATATGATATCATGCTGAACAGTAAAACTGGGGGGAGTTGGCTGGGGGATGGCAGCCGCTGCTTGGGGACTGGCTGGGTATCGCTCAGTGGGTGGTGAGCAATTGCATTGTGCATCATTTCTTTTGTATATTTTTTTACCATTATTATTATTTTCCCTTCCTTTTCTGTCCTCACAAACTGTCTGTATCTCAGCCCACACATTTTACCTATTTTTCAATTCTCTCCTCCATCCCACTTGAGGGGAATGAGCAAATGGCTGTATGGTGTTTAGCTGCCTGCCAGGTTAAACCACAATAGTAGATCACAACATAAAGCCTTTCAAAGCTACATTCCCTCTATCGCATAGTCTGAACAAGAAAATAATATCCTACAGATTAGGTAGTCCTAGAATAAAAACATTTTGGAGACTTTTTCCTTCAGTTGGGATGAATACCAGGTGAGATAAAAATCAAACGAGTGAGAGACAAGGTTTGCCTGTATATACCTTAAGCTTAAAGACACCCTTGATATTTCTACATATATGATTCCTGAACTAGGCGATCTCTGGCTGTAGAAAGAAACACCTGTGTTGCATGTTAAAATGAGCAAAGAAAGTCAAAGCAGCACTTTTCAGAAAATTAGTGGTTTTGCTAAAAAAGTCTTATGAGAATTTTGATAGATGGTATTGAGTACCTCAGAGGAGTGATATCAGGATAAACCCTTCCTCACACAGCTGTTTGAAAACAGATTCAAATCAATATATAGGTGATAAGTATTTGTTGTTATTACCTCTTGCATTCTGCAAGGGGTTTTGAGGAGGTAATTCATTGTGACGCATGAAATAGTCCTGTGGGAGCTCCTGGGTTAGAGCAGAATAAAACTGGCAAATGAAGTGTCAGGACTTTATACTACTGTTTATTTTATAAATTTAAAGTGCACAATCCTTTCTAGGACCATTCCTTCAAATAACAGCACCATTTTGCTGTATTTTAAAGGCACTTAGGAAGAGTGAAACATTCAGAACAATTGTAGGGCTTTGAAATATTGAATGTAATGTAAGGATTGACTGATAGGAAAACCAGAATTTTTCAAAATACAACATATTTTTAGCACTAGAGTAATGCTATGGCTATCATTCTGAGTCATAAATACCAAGTCTTTTCATTGGCTTTCCAAAGCCTAAAGCCTGTCATCACACATTTGTCAGTCTCCAGCATTAAGTGAAAACAATTCTTACATCTGTAACACTGAGTGTAGAAATAATTCATATTCGACTTCAGAGGCTATGCGTTCATATAACATTGCTAGAGATCTGTCCTGGTAGAAATGCATCTCCTCCCTTCCTCTCTGTTCCTGTGTGAGGTGTGAGGATCATAACCATGTTCAGAAGGCAATGACATGGTGTCAAACAAAAGGCAGATGTGTCTTTACATTTTATACAAAGCAATGTATTCAAAAGGGCTATTTCTGTATCATACTTTATAAGTTTATTAAGATTATGAATTTGTAGCAGGCAGGATCATTTCCTTGGAACAGCTAACAAAAAAGAACCTGGGTTTTGGCTACGACCTTGACTCTATTATAGTACAGAATAGAGAGCAATTCCCCTTTCTTTTCTAGCTGACTATGAGAGAACGAAAAGGTGCCCAGAGGAAGATGACGGTTAAAAGTTTTTTTGGTGAGGAAAAAAGTGAAATATCTGTATGTCTCCATGTATCAAAAGAATATAAGATAAAGTGAATTAATCATGTGTATAATGGACACAGTTGAAATGTGTATGTTACTAAACCACACAAATAAACCTTTTTTCACCCATTTTTATGTGACTCATTAAAAGGAAGTAATTCTGAAATAACTTACCTGTTACATGACTCTTAACTCTTTTTTGAGCTTCAAAAATCATAAATGCATTATGAAGTCCTATAGCAATGCTTATCTATGACAAGAAATGAAGTATCTGGTTTCTGGTTTCTGGAGTGTATTAAAACTTCTTAAAAGTTGTTTTTACTTATAAGTTCTTCTTAGAAAAAGTGACTGTGACAAGAGTATGTATTTAAAACTGCAACAGTAAAAGTTGAGTTCACATACACACATTCAAACTCCTTGGTGCTTCAGTTTAATCCTGGTGTCATTCCCATCTTTTACATATCTACTGTCTCCTATTTATCAGTATATATGGATAAGTAAGTCTCTGTACTATAGACAAAGAGGACTATCACCCACATTTATGTTTTCTTCATCCCACCTTCATTCTGCCTTCTGTCTTTATGGTTTTCTTACACTTTTTCACAAATTCAAAGTTAACAGCAATGAAATACTAGACCACTGATATTTCAAATGTGTGTCATTTTGTATCTGCCGCGATTCCTAAGTTGCTATGGTGGACATCGGCCAACTCAGTCTATTGTATCTCTGCTTGTCCAGTTCTACTGCAGCTGAGGTCTGTTTCTCAGTTTAAAAATGTGGTCATGTTACACTGATAAGAGAGTGGTTTACAATGCACAGAAACAGCATGTAACAGTGGAAAACCTGAATAATGATCTGTTATATACCAGAAGAAGCCAAGTAATATTGTATGGATGTACAGCAATTCTTGGGCTTGGCTTCTGAGTAAAATTACAAGTGTTTGCAGATCAGAAGCTTATGAAGGGTTGGATTTGAACAATTATAACTTTTCGATCTTGTTCACACTGCAAGTGCGGGTTTTTTTCTTTTTTATACCAATTTATTTAGGACTACAGATATAAGTTTCTATATAACAAATTAAGTTTGGTTTGTCTTCCATGACACATAGGTACATATATATATGATATATATAAATACAGAAGAATACTCAGACATTTCTGGCTATTTGTATGCAGCTTTAGCTGAAATTGAGATGCACAAAAAAGCACTAGAACTAACAAGTTAACATTGAAGATCAGACGTACTGTAGTCAATATCTAGGTTTAGCTGAAGTTCAGCCATGCTTTTCAAAGATCAATAAGCAATATCACCAGAGTATATCTAGTTTCTCGATTTAAAAACAATAAGTTCAGCTTCAGATTAATACTTCAGTCACCTGAAGCTAAGAAAATTTCACCAGGTAAAATCAGGATGATGTTTGCCTTTTAATTTTTTAATTCTAGTTTCTCTCGTAAAATCATAAATCTTGAGATGATAATTTTGTTTGCTTACTAAAATATACTTATTTAACTTTTTTCCACTTTCAATTTAGCTTTTAATTCCCAAAGTCTTACTTGCATATCACAATGTTTCAAAAGAAGAATTGTTCAAGGTCCTGTTTATCTTAAATATACACTTAAGTGATTTCTGAAGACAAAGGTTTTCCTGACATATATTGTCAGTAAGCACATGTGTTACCCCAGAACAAAGTAATGTTCTGGTATACGTTCAAGACACCTTTTAAGGCACATTCCAAACATTAAATGCATGCCAGCATAAATCCATAAAATCACAACAGCTCATCGTAGGAACTAGTAACTTAATATATATGCACAAGTCATTATACTGAACAGTATGGACTCATAGTTTTGCTAAGTATTATCTTAGAAAAGGTTCGAATGAAACATTACATGCAAACTTCAGTGTGCAACACATAGTTTATAATTCTGGAGATTTATAATGCATGCAGTATAAAGAGAATATGAAGGGTAATTATATTTTTGACATTTTGAAAAGATTACACTAAATATATCAATATGAAGAAAATTCTAATGCAGTAGAAGAGGGTGAAAGAAAATGTACTATTCTTGCAATTCTTTTGTAATTTAATACTTGCTTAATAGCCCTAGTCATATTCTAAGACTATTTTACAGTCTTTCCATACCATAGACTGTCATTATCAAATAGATATAACATATCCACTATTCTAAAGTACATCTGGTTTTAAATATTTGATCTCTAACTTCATTTTCCAAAGCTAAATCTTCAAATGCATTCTCAGGAAGTAAGTGTCCAAATCTTTTTGCAGACCTCTTACAATCCCATCTAGAGAATTATAGCAGGAGTTGAAAATAGTAGGTATCAGTGCAAGACTATTTCAGACTGAATCTAAACTGACCTGCTGAAGCATGCTCCAGGATATTCAGTCTCATTTCTCCAGTTGTTTAGATCAGAATTGGGCAAGCATACGCTATAACTTCTCTACAGTCACATTTCTAAATTATCTTTTCACTGTCAAGTCAAAAAGGACCTGAGGTTCTCACCTGAGATTGGAAACAAGGAGTACACTCCAATTCAGTAAATATAGGTAAATTCGGGTATTGACACCAACCTTGATCTCTTATCCATTAGTGTTGAATTGTGCAAGCAAAATGCAGAAAAATGAAAAAAAAAAAAAAACCAACAAAAAACAAACCACCATGCAACATGCAGAAGTGTAATTTTGATGATACCAGACACCTGTTACCATCACCTCTGTCTCTATTTCTACACTGGGAAGAGAAGTAGGACGTGCAGAATAATGCCCTGATGCAGAGAAGTAGTTAACTTAACTTGTCGTTCAATCCAATTGCTCATGCTTACACCTCCATGCCACCAATGTTTACAAACAAATGATTTTTTGAAGAAAAATGAGTTTCAGAAAAGAAAAAACAAACACCACACACTCACACACACAAAACAGTAGGAAAAGCAGAAACAAGTGTAAGAAGCATCGATGCTGACTCAGCTACAGTACATTGATTCCAATAGTGCTCTATGAAATTCAGCTACAATAAACCTTACATTTTCCCATAGTTCCATGAAAAGCTAGAACAATTTCTCTGCTTGACTGCCAAATCTTTTAGGTAACTTGCAGGAACAAGTCATTGTAACACCTTTTATTTGATTAAAATACTGTGTTGAGGTCTGACTACATTACGCCAAATACATATTAACATGTGTTACGATGAAACTGATACTCATATATCTTGATACCATGTTCATAGAAACTCTATAATTGCAGTCCCATTCCTGTAAGTCTTGGAAACATTATACAGACAACTTTTCCACACCTTTTCCAAGATAATTCAGTGGTATTTCTTAGTGAAAAGTATGCCAATTCACTATTTATATGTATGAAGGAAACAGAATAATGGACTTACAGTCTGTAATTTTCAGGACTCTTTTGACTTCTCCACTTCCTGATCCTCCACAACCATCTTCATCATCACAGTCTCCACTGATTTGTTCATCCACACCTCCACCACTGCCTGTTTGTTGGAGATCCCATTTATGATATTTAGGAAATGATTTGCCCTGTAACAGCTGAAGACAAGACAGGGTATGCAAGTTAGCAGTACAGAGGGAGAACTTCAGTGGGTACCTAAGATTTCATATATGTCTTTCTAGTAATTATCTGATTTTAAAAGAAAACTCCAGGATAAACAAAATGGTAGCAACTAATGTTAAGCACTACTACAAAGACATCGCTTAGATAAATCTCAGTAGCTTGGTAAAAGCCGCTTGCAAAAAACACCATATAAGAACAGGGAATGCCATTCACCACTCGATCAGCAGAACTAATTTATGCTGCACTTTTGATTCAAAAGTTCTATTAGACCATAATATGTTACCTGAAAAATAAACTACCTAGCTAAGAGAAAAAAAAGTTTCTTTTGTATAGCTGCCCTGCTCCCTGCTCATTGTGTAATCCATGAGACGCTTCTGCCAACATAGCATTTAGGAAAATAAAACACAGCCAGTTTAATAAACTACACGCAGTTAAACAGGACGATTTCTTTAATTCTTTTGGCCCAGTTCAAATCATGACACAGCTCATGAAGCCAGCTGTATGACAGGGTACTCTTTGTCCCTGAACTCTGTGTCATAAATGTGGGAATGAACCTCCAGCAATACAGTTTTTCAAACAGGAGTTTCTGTCAAGGTTTCCATAGTATAATATATATTTTTATATATGCATTTTTTCAACCTGAGAACATGCATCCCCCTGTACATTCTGTATCTTTGTCTCAGTCTTAAAAATGTATTTGCTTAATAAGGTCTTTATATTTTGCTGCTTTTCTAAACTTCAGCCCAAAGTAGTTATGTTCTCTTTCCTCTTTTTTCCCCCTTTCTACTTATTGAACATTGCTGACTTATGAATAGAGACCTGAAAACCCACACAATCCCACTAAGTTTCTTTAAATGTGCATTCAACATCGAAAAATTGTTCTTTAACTTTTCCCAAACTTTTCACCGCACGTGAAAGAGTAGAGATTAAGGAATGAACAAGCTTGGTTGCAATTTGGGTTTTGTTATTCTCCATTTTTCTTTATTGTACAAGAGAAAATATTGTCTCCATATAAGTTCATAAATCTCAATGCTGGTTCTCTACTAAGCATGGCTAGATCTAATATAAATTCTTTATTAAATTTATGCAACGCATGTACTTCTTCAAAACTAGCTTGATACACATTATAAATAAAGATAAAGGGCATTTAAAATTATTAGTCTACTGTGCTGCAATTTTTATAAAGTTATTATTTAAGAGGAAAAGAAACCCAGGTTATAACTGGAGATTGTTATAACTGTTACAACTGACAGAACTCAGAGGGTCGTTATTAATGGAGCAGGGTCAAG
>VXAK01014285.1:0-11969 GCA_013399435.1 Arenaria interpres | reverse complement strand
TGATTCTATGATTCTATCTCCTCCCCTTAGCTGGACAAAAATCTTTACTTGCTGTTCACAGTATGATGTTCATCTGGACTGCATGTTCTCCTTCACTCTGAGACTGACTGCCTCTTGCAAAGAGACACTCTGCTCAGGCTGTCGAACCCTTTTCCCATTCCGTTTTACAGGTCTGTGTCTGCACAATTGCATGAGTACGACAGTGACTCCATTAACACAGCAATTGCTTGGAATCTCTTAGCATTTCATTATAAATCTGATTTTTGACAGATTTATAACCAGACTGTAGAAATTAACTGCTGGAGGAAATGTGCCATTTAGTCTCAACATGAACACATTTTATTTTTCTACATGGTTGTATTTTTTCTTACCAGACTTTTTTAGAGGCTAAAAAAAAAATAACCTTATGCTTGTTTTAGTGTACTTCTTTTAAAGTGAAAAAAACTCCAACCTTTTCATAAACATTAAAAAACTGTCTGGAATGGTGACATGTTTACTGCATAGTCCTCTGATGTTTCTTGAGAACAGGTACTGATTAAATGACAGTTACTGTATCAACACAGCAAAATACAACTTCACTGAAGAAATAACAGCTGAATAAAATAAGGTTAGCAGGTAAATAAAATAAAGTGCCAGAACAAACAGTGCTATTGATAGATGGAAGACAGTCCTTCCAATTGCAGCAAATATACTAGCGTTCATTGTCACATAACCAAGTTGATAGATATTAATTAAGGACAGCATCCCATTCCCTTTGCAGTAACCTGAGGTTTTGCCATGGAGCTTTGCCAGTAAGCCCAAGGTAGGGTACTGCACACCTTTTAAGGCCGATGGTGGCAGAAGTCATAGGAGGGAGGGCAGGGGAGGGAGAGCAGTCTCACAGGAGGGGCTCTGGGTGGAAGCACGTCCTTCTCTACCTTTGCAGCTGCCCCCCACAGCCATTCACAGAGGTCCTGGGCAGGAGCAGCAGTAACCATGAGCTGGTTACTGGGACACACTGAGCTGGTGCCTGCTAATGCAGCTGCTCCTGACATATCGCACCCTCTTTTGAAGCCTGTTGGAATTAGTCCTAGCAGGACTTTAGCCCATAGTTTGAAAAAACCTTCTTTCAGGCTAGGTAACCCAGAAATCTTTCAGTTTTGGCCCACTAGTCGTGTTTTCCGGTCCATTCTTGTTTGCCTTTTTACCAACATAAGTACTATTTCATACACAGTTGTTTTCATACAGGACTATAAACATTGACAGCTTCATACTTCCCAGCTGGAAATTGGAGAGGGAAATGAGAAAAGACTCCCTCACTGCAGAAAGCACTTTCTTTGATAAGAATTTCAACTGCTTTGGCCATTTGCTACAGAAGGACCCTGCTTACAGGGTCCAAACGATCTTGCTACAAGGAAAGCACCTAATAATGTCCCTCTCCACCATCCTCCTCTGGAGAAATTCCAAGCAGGGAAGTTGTAACTCCGTGCTTTTCAGAGAAGTTGGGTCACATGGCTGTGCAGGTGAATAGCAGAGAGGAAATTTCCTGATGCACCCACATGGAGAAGATTTTTCTCCTTGGCCTTGGTGAGCAACTCCAACACAGGCCAGGAGGCTGGATCCTCTAGCACAGCATCCGTAAGAGACCCAGCAGCTCTTCCTTCCTTTCAACCCCTTGTTTCTCAAAAGTTGTTTTGAATTGTAAAGCACCTTTAAACAAATAAAAAATATGAGGCCTTGGAAAACTCTGCTGGAATACAAATATCAAAGTAAACTGACAAATAAACTTGAGCTTCAGTACATTAGGAAGGAAGCTGTCTTCAATAAGCATTCTTGTTCTTTATCTCCCATACCTGCCAGTCTTATCAGGGGTCCTTTCTAGTAATGTTTTCTTATCATAGATCTCAAGGAGATACTTGGCAACCTGTGAGCTATCCTTTGTGTTTTCTGTGAAAAGTTGCTTTTTGCCATATCGTTGACTCCGAAGTGGAGGTATATTTCTGTACTAGTCTGTGTTCCAAAGGGCGTCGCAAGAGCTACCGTTACATGGGGAGGGCCAAACTCTGCTACTCTGCTTTTCCTCACTACCCAGGGACCTCAGACTGGTTAAAGAGATTGAGCTGTAATTGCCTCAAGGCCAGCACATCCCTTTCAAGCCTCAAGGTTCCAGTGGCTTCTTCCCATGGCCAACCCCACGAAGCAGAAGGCCACTGAGAAAGCAACAGATAGTCTTCTGTGCTTCAGGGAGGGGGGAGGGGGAACACGCCCTTAATGACCTTGAAGACGGGCTTCAAAATCAGTGAAAGCTTGTTTCATTGTGGAATTGGTAAACCAGTAAGTATTTTTTACTGCAGAGTGAAATACGCAATAGGAGACAGATTAATGCATGCCTAGGAATCCTGGACTGGACATTTAGAGTTACTCAAGGAAAAGCTGCAGACACAGCTTCCTCTTGCAAACTTGTTTAATGGGGGGTATTTTAGTGGGCAAGGTTTACTCTTAACAAGGCTGAACACTCAAGACACCATGCTGAAGTCCATTCTACTTCAGAAAAACTTTTTTAAGACACCAAGAAAAGTAATGGAAGTGTGAATGTGACTACAAATTAAGCACGTACTTGAGTGCTATCTTGAATTTATGTGGGCTTACATGCACAATTTTAAGTATGTTGTTGCTGAAGTGCTTTCCTGAAGTAGGGCTCCTGGCAAGGGTTATCATGTTGACTTTATATGAAACACCATTTGTAACAGAAAGCTTGCATGCTTCCTTTCATAAGCTGCTGAATAGTCTTTATTATCGCTGCATCTCTGTGAGGAGATAGCACTAAAGAAGTCATTTTGCGCTTGTCTGCAGAAATACAATTGAACAGTTGGAATTAACACGAAAAATCCTTCAGAAGAAAGAGGAAGAAGAACCGATTTTGACTGTGTTATAATGCGATGGAAGTATTTCAATACTTAATGTGATAAGGAAATAGTTACGTTCGTATCAGTACATACCCATCAAGGCAAACTTGATGGTACCAAGTGGAACCTCTAAGACAATCCTCTGCCACAGTAACATTCAGGAGCAGTAATACAGCCCTTCTACCACAGCTGAGACTAGCTGCAGCTAATCAGAGTTAGATTTTTAATTATTATTTGTTTTAGTAAATGAATGTGCGTTACAACACTGGTTAACCACATGATCAACCCTCACAGAAAGCATAAGATATGGACTGGAGAAGGGAAAAAAATCCAGATTTTGCATCTGAGGCAGGGAAAGCACTGTAAGCACAGTTGTACTTGCTGCCTCAGGGAGCTTACTGCCATGCCAAACCTGCAGTTTGATTTGGGCAGCTGTCAGGGCCTCAGGATAGTGTAAGGATTTCTCTCTGGAGAGTTCCTTGAAAGACAGCAATCTGTCTTCATAATCTTTGTAGTCTTTGTGTGTTTGTCTTTTCAGTTCTGTCAAGGCTCTTTTTCCTCTGTTTTTTAAATTAAAAATCTTTTTGAGTTAAAACCATTGAGTACGTTTGTTTGTTGTATGCAGGAATAATGCTGTTTGTGTTAGGGAGCTCCCCACGCTGACTTGCAGAATCAGGGCATTTGTGACTTGAGAAAAGAGCCCAAGTTCTTTGCTTTACTAGTTTAAGTCCAGTTCTCCTGTCAGTAGGGAGGTTTTCCATCTAGCTCCCATCAGTCACCACTGCAGGCTATAGCACAACTGCAGATGGTGCCATAGCCTCTTTCTCATTGATTAGGCAGGGCCATGGCACCAACAGAAAAACCTGACCCGCCTAGTGGTTTGCAGGTGGTTTGCCACTGCAATCAGTTCTCCTGGAGTTGGCATCTACACCATGGCATGCAGAAGAAGATGGTTTCTCACCTGTCCAACAGCTGATTTCTTTATGCATTGGTCCCCCATAGCTGTGCACTGGAGGAGGAACTGGAGTCTCTGGCCAGCTCTTGCTTTGTGAAGCTTCACCTCCTCTTTTAAGTGTCCTTTACGGTTTCCAGGGCCTGCTTTGTATCTGCATTGATGGTCTTTCCCCAGCAGCCTGAAGAGACCTTTCAGAGCTCTGTGGAGGAGCTTTGACATACATGGGAGTAAGGTCCTCCATAAATTAGTGCATTTTACGAAATGTTTATGGGTTGTTTTGCAAGGGCTCCACCTCTGTTACAAATTTCCAGCCCAATGAGTTACTTACTTATCTTGCTGCACAGCAAGCGTGGAAAAGAGCCGGGTGCAGCCTCTGAAGCAAGATGAGCCAGGAATCCTTTCCTACAATTTATTGGCCACCTAGGTTTTCCCACATGGTGGGATGCTCTCCGGCATAGCAAAGGACTCCACATTTGGTAAAGGTCACTGTATTACAGCAGTAGGATTCAGCTGCTTACCTGCTGTCTGCTTTAGTCTAAAGCCTGTGCTTTTTCAGGCCCTTCCACCCATTCCTGGCATTTTCAAGGTTGTTTGAGGGTCCCTCAGTAGTAAAGGCACTTCCCTATCTGGCTGTCAGTTCCTGGGCTTAGACCTGTTTTTCCCAAACTGGTTCCATCTATGCTTATTTCCTGTGCACCTCCTTTCTTTTCTTATTTTGCTGCCCCTCCCCACCACACACACATTTTTCATCTTGGGACCTTGTGGCCTCTCACTGCCTTGTGTTTTGCCATTCACGTCTCCCTTCACCAGGTGGGGAATGTTTTCTAAAGGCCCTTGCAGACCTTTTGCAAGCACTTATCACATCACCCTGAAGTGAAAGCTGACATCTTTCATGACAATGGGAAAGTATGCTTTGTCTCAAAACCTGGTTCCAACCAGGTCTCTTCATACACCCTTGCACTCTTCCACAACCCACTTTGCCCTCCCTTCTCTGAAAACTCTAGTGTTTGCAAGCAGTAATTGCAAACAGTAATTTCCTCACTAATAAACTATGAGCTGTGTGTCTCTGCCAATCTTTCCTTCCACCTCAAAGTTAAATGAAGCAAACAAAAATTGCTCGTGGTCGGGCTGTCTTTAGCATGTGTCACCTCTTGACCCTCCCTGGTGAGCCAGATGCTGTGCAGGTCTCACAGTCGCGCGCCTGCCAACTGGGTCAGTCTGTTGGACTATCGTGGAGGAAGCGATCGGGTGGTGCAGCGTCTGTCCTTTGTTTTTCTTTTTTTTTTTTTTTTCCCTTTGCTTTCCTTTGCTTTGCTAAGGGTGCATTTGTAAGGGGAAATTGCCGCCGAGTCCATGTTGTAGGGGGAAGAGGGACACACTGCCTTGGTTCAGCAAGAGTTTATGTGCTCTCAGTCTTTCCTGAAGTTTCTATCTTGCAGACCCAGCGATTTCCTGTTTCCTTCTTGCTGGCCCTGATCTTCATAGAGATAGTGCCAAAGTGAGAAAGTGCTGTCTTAGGGCCAGAGAGTAATTCCTCTAACTTGTAAGCACTTAATTCCAGCTTCTGGCAAAACAGCAGGCTCCTTAAATGGTCTCCTGTGAAGGTCCTAGGAGTCTGTTACATTGCATGTTATTTGTGAAGACAGAGGCTGAAAAAATTTATATCTAGATTGAACAGCGAGTTTAGTGTATTACATCACCAAAGCAATGTGAAAACTTCAGAGCAGTCCCATGAAGTAGACAGTAAATGCCTCCCATAGAGATTCGGGACTTGGTTTTTTTCTCTGAGGTTTATTTGTTGGTGTTGATAGTTTTTTTAAACCTTTGGTATGTTCAGAGCTACATGGATGCAGTTTCGCCTCTGGAACCATTAACTATGAAGGACATGAAATACGTCCTTCAACACACCTGGTAAAATGGAAAATCTTGTCTGTTCAGAAAAGTGCTAGTTTTTGATTGCTCTCAGGTTTTGGCCTCTATTCTCCTTGAAGACACCCATATAGCTTTTGCTGCCCATAGTTATGCTGGAACCAGCAGTTTTCCTCATTCAGTGCAGGACAGAAATGCCAAGGTTTTCTCAAGTGACAAGTATTTTTCAAGTTGGGCTCACCCAGGAAGTCAGAGTGAGTTGAATAGGATCAGTACCCAGTGGGAAGTCAAGAGGGAATTGGGTTGTGCTTTCAAAGAAATGAGTGAGTTTCAAGAGAGGGAATGTGAGTTAGTAAGGCTCAATTTTTTCTGGTGGCACACACTTCATCATCACAAAGCTCATTTGTGTGTACTGTCTCTCCCCCTCCTGCTGTCCCTCCCTCACTCCATGCAGATGCCTTGCTTTTCCACTGGCATGAGCTGCAAGTAGGTTTTGTTCAAGCCTTAGTCTCAGGAAACAGTGTTTAACAGAAGTATTTATTCTGTTCTTCTCTGATAATTTGCTCTTTTTGTTCACAAAAGGAGACTGAAAAGGTCTCCACCTGCAGTCCAATAGGTGGCATATTTGCATCCTGTAAATGGCCTACCAGTGAGAATGGCAAACCTTCCTTTGTGCTGCAGCTGCCGCTTGACTTTGTCTCCATTGAGTAGTAAGCATCTCACTAGGCACCTTGCACGACTTTGAATGTGTCCTCTGATTTTACACCAGCTTTGCAGAAACTCAATTCGAAGAGGCATGGATACTATTCTGTTTATGTTGCAAAGCCCTTCTCTCTCAGTCTGTATTCAGAGATCCCTCAGGGCTCCTCTCAGCATATTGCCTCACCTGTGCAGGGGCTGGGAGTCCTGCTGCTGTACCACTGAACTTCAGAGGGGTTTTTGGACAAAAAAGGGTCAGAGATTCCCCAGATAAGCTCAGAATTACATGAAGTTGTGCCTGCTTGACAGGAAATGATCCTAAGGTAGTTTTACAGAAGAAATTCACGTTTTAGAGTTTTTAAAGATGCAATACACCCTATTTTTCTTCTTGTTAATGGCTTTAGGCAGTTCCTATAGACGAGAGCTGATCTCATTGGTTTTCCGTGCCATGTGAATATTTGCACTAGTGGGGACTTTGTTCATACTGCCTGAAGTTGCTTTTTCAAATGTGGTGTTTCTGCATTCAGGGAAGAGGAAAAATAAAGTATGCAGTGTTTTCAGATGTTATCTTGTGCATGATATTTTCAAACTTCATTACAGCATGCAATTTAGTCCTTTGACTGAACTAGGGGTTTGGTATAGGACTCTAAAGCAAACCAGCTCGTGCTTGTATAGCTGAAGAAAATACTATAGAAAAGAAAGGAGGTAAAAATTTTGAATAGGTGAATAAAGAACAATGAGCAGATACGTGGTCTACAGCTGTGCTTTACCTCACCACTGCCGGTCATTCCCAATACACGTCCTCCAAGCCCATGTCTGCTAGACATGTATGGAAAGACAGTGTTTTGGGGCTAGTTATGCACTGTATGAAACGGGCTCTGATGAACACCTGCTCCCAAACACCACATTTCTTCCGTTATGTGGCTTTAAGTGAAACCCAAAACCGTAGTTAGTGTTTCTTGTATCTAATTTGCAAAATAGACTTACAGTCTATTACTGAATACTGGCCATATGCCATAAAAACTATGCATCCTTTGCAAAGAAAAATTAATATCAGAATTAACTCACTAGAGACTTTTTTCCTCCCCTCACCCCCTGGAGTTACAAAGCTCAGGCAAATTGGCACTATGCTGCCATTGGATCTGTATTGCAGAGAAAATTCTTGCACAAGATTTATACAACAGTTTCGAACATGCAATGCCAAAAACGTGGGTAGAGGCATTCCTCACAAATATGCATAAACCCCTTGTATCATGAGATTTCTCTGAGAGCTGCAGATTATTCCCATCTCTAGTAATAGGTTCAGAGCAATTGCTGCTATCCACAGCTCACTTACATCAGCTGGGAAATAACTGTTACTTTGAAACTCCACAGTGATCAGCTTTTGATTGAGTTGCTGCTTAAAGAAAAAGCAGTAGGGGAGACAATGAAAACAATTATAGGTAGCAATGAGACCACTTGCTACTGTATCTACCTTCACAATTCAATTTAAAACATTCCATTAGCTAGCAGGGTAGCAAAATGGTTTGGGTTTTTTTGTCATAAATACTGCAGATAATATTGCTTTTTATCCCTTCCAAATTAATGCATTAGCTTTCGGAGCTTGAGGACATCCTCAGAGTGCTTGTCTCACTTACAGGTTGAAGCCTTTTAATAAGGTAAAAGGACACAATGGCGGGTAGGATATCAGCAGGCATAAGCTTAACAGTGAGTTTACCTGTTAAAACCCACAAATGCTTCAAAACATGCATTACTGTGTAGATGGGATTCACTCACCCACATTTGTCACATCTTAGTTCTTGGTATACTGTAGCCTGTCACCTCAGGTGTCTCGTTTGGTCTCTCCTTTCAAGCCAGTGAAGAAGGAAAGGCTCTTCCACAAGTCAAATCTCCCCATCCTGAGATTCATGTCAAGGATGGTGGTAAGCTCACTGACATCAAGCATAGACGACCCTTCACCGCTGAGCTGATGGCAATCTGTTGCCCAGCCTTTTGTCAACATTGGGTGCAAAGTCCTGTTTGAACTGGTGCTAGCTGGAAGAGTGTCAGACTACTCTTAAAACATGACCCCTTTTCCTGCCTCTAGACAAGGCATAAATTTATCCTGGTCTGAGAGGTTATAAATCATGCTTTGAGGGGCCAGGAGAAAGGAATGTGTTATTATGAGGAATTAGTACTCCATGTTTGCATTTCATTAGCGCTTAGAGGCCCCAGTCAAGATCAGGATCTGGGGAGATGTAACACAAAGGGTGGGTGCAACAGTGAGAAGCAGGAAAGAGCTTGAGTTTTGGAAGAGGTCACAGGAGGGCTTTTCCTGGCCCATCAGAGGGGGGTACCCCATGCAAGCAAGGCATCATGGAAGAAAGAGAAAGAAACTGGCATGCTGGTGATTAATGGCAAAGGAAGGAAGGGGTATGAGAGACATTAGCTGTACAAGCAGAGGGGATTTTGATGGAGTAAAAGCAGAAACTTAAATATCCCAGTCACTCACTCATGTCTTACTGAAACAAGATAGCTAAAGCCGCTCAGAAAATGGTGCCAGCCAAGGTGGCCTGTTCCCCCCAGTGCTGATTGCTAAAAATGGAGTTTTACTTGGAAGATAATGAGAAACACATGAAAATCAAATGTGACAGGGACTACTTCATCCTTATTCTCAGAAAGAAGAACTTGAGATGTGTAAGTTGTATTTTTTGATAGCCAAAAGCATGTTTTCTTTGGGTTAGATGTGTGCAGCAAATGGCAGAATGTTACGCATAGCCTACTATAAACATGCCCCTTGGGTGCCTTCATGTTAGAAAAGGCTTTGAAGAGCAGACAACTTTTGTGTAGGTGTTTGCAACTTTATAGTCAACTTCAGTGGAATCAGTCAGTAGATAAAAGCACTGTTCCACCTCAGGGTAGAAGCTATCTTTCAGAAACAAAAATATTGGGATTTGTTCAGCACATGTAATAAAATTTCTTGCTTCTGTATGTCTGGAGGTAGCTAAACAATAAACATGCAGTAATCTTCCCCAATTTTTACAGATGGCAGTCACTTCAGTTACTCTTAGCCATTTAAAAATTAGGAGCGTATTCTCAAGAGCTTAAGTTTGCTCTGCAGTCAACGTAGGGAGACAGACACCATCAGAGGGGCTGTTTATCCCACCCATTGTGGGGATAAGTTGAGCTGCTTTCTGTGAGTGGTGGAGAGCACCTTACAACTAAACGATTCAGTTTTAGGCAGATAAAATCAAGTGAAATGAATAGCTTGCCAGAGGTCACATAGCCCACCAGTGGCATGGTTCCTGAGCTGAGAATACTGACTGGTGTCCAGGCTTCAAGCATGCCTACCCTGTTCTAACAGAATTTAGAGCAAAATTTACCCAAACTAGGGGCCAACCAGAGATTATAGTTTGGGTCTACAGCTGAAGCTTAGCAGCATTGGTGGCCCAAAACTGTTAATACTTCATGCAGATGAGCCCATCTGCAGGAGTTACTAGGTTGGCCTCCAGAGCAAAGACTCCACAAGGATGGCAATTGTATACACACAGGAAGGGATGATGCCTCCAGCTCCCCCATCCTCTGTTCCCTAACAGGGTCAAACCAAACCAGCCACAGCTCTTGTTTAGGAGCAGGGGAAGAGGCATTCAGCATTCAGCTGGTCACCCTCTTTGCTGGGAGGAGGGCAGTGGCTGGACCGAGGGGTTCCATCCCAAGGGACTGAATCAGCATGGGGCCACAGGTTAAGGTTCACTGAAAAACACCTACTTCAAGGCAATTCCAGGAAGAAACCTCATCCCGGACCTCATTTTATTGCATGCTGTATCAGTAGTTTGTAATGACTCTTGCACCCCAAAATCACTTGAATGCAATTATTGCAATATAAGTAATTGCACGTAAATTACACATTTTTAGTGAAATGCACATGAGTGTTGCAGAAATTTAAGGTCATTTGATAGACAGGGCTAGTGAAATCCTCCCTTCCTCCCAGCCTGTGTGTGGTGTAGCGTACCTCTGAGGTATGCATGTAAACTCCACTCCCTGTGCTGATCAATAAAATACAGGGTGAGGTAATTAGTGTTTGTGATACTAGCAGATAGAGAGCTCAGAACTTGCCAGATCCTCTTTGGCCTTACTTCTTCCCTCACATATAAATACACTTACCAGTCTAGAAGTATAACTACGCCATTCTGATCCATATTTTCACTCTTATCTTTTCCAGCCACTTCCACCTCTACAACTGGAACAAGTCATCTCACGAAATGTGACATAAAGCAGAAAGCCTTCTGTGTAAATGGGGGAGAGTGTTACATGGTTAAAGACCTCCCAAACCCCCCAAGATACCTGTGCAGGTAAGAAATCCTATTTGCTTATTTTGATGGAGCTGCCAAGTTCCAGAAATGCTTTTTCTTTAAAGGATCACATGAACAATTCCTTTTCCTGTACTTGCGGCATTAGATACTTCTTAATTTTTAAGTATGTGGATGTGAAAATAACTTGCAAAGAATGACCTCTGTGTTCTATATATGAGGCATGACAGAGGCCAACCAGGAAATCTTCCTATATGACATTGGCATAACAAGTCCCGTTGATGTTTGGCAGGAAGTAGCACAACTTGAGGCTTATGTTAGAAATAATTAAACACATACTGTAAACTAAATACAATGCAAATAGCAAAAAAAGGTGTGTGTATAACTGCACTGGGTAAGTGCCCTTTTTACAGGACAAACTGGTTATTTTTATTGTCTGCTGTAGTAACTGAATGTTTTCTGATGAGACCAGATTCACAACTGGAGTTTCTGCTATTGTGTTTAATTACATAGAAAATGGTGAATGTCATGGTAATCGGTGGAGGTTTCTATTTCATGTGAGGATCTTGGTTGAGGAAGTTGTATGAGTTTAGTTTTAACGGTGTGCTTGTGCACCTTTCTCAAGTCTTGGCCTGTGTTCTATCGGGCTGTTGCAATAGTCCATGATGTTGGAGAAAACTGGAGTTCATCTCCTGGCTGGTAGCACATCATGTAGCATTTATCTCTGGAGCTGAACTAGTCCTAGTGAGTTATGGCTCTTCTCTGGCTTGAGAGGGAACTCAGGTTTTAAACCATGGGAAACGTGCTTGAACCTAGCAGGACTGAGCGGAAAGAAAGCACTTTTGCTGAGGATATTACTGTTTTTCGACAGACAGGAGACAGTGGTCAGTAAAAACTGTCATCTGCTTTACCTGCAAATACTTTCAGTCTGCTATGACTAAAAATCAGACTACACTTATCGTAGAGATGACTGTGGTGGGTGAGTTAGGTGAAAGTCTGTGATGCTTTCATTAGGCCAGGAAGGTATTGACTGCTTGTTTCTGTTGTTAATTTTGAAAAAAAAAAAAAAAACAAAAAAAAAAACCCAAACAAAAAAAANAAACAAACAAAAAAACCCAAACAAAAAAAACCTCTAAAACAACACCCAGACAAAGCCACGGACAGCAAACCCCACAATGTTCTGCTTTTCCTGTGAGTTTTCTGTTTTTTTGTAGGAGGATGTTACCTGCACTTTATGAGCTTTGGTTTGCTTTAATTTTTCACAGATTGCTC
>VXAK01014274.1:3420-23226 GCA_013399435.1 Arenaria interpres | reverse complement strand
CCCTTCCCTTCTTTTCTCTCTCTCTTCTTTTCTTTCAAACTGTATATATACTGCTGTGGATATTCATAGTTCTGTATTTACTTTCAATATATCATGGCATATATGCTCACAGTTTTATGCTAAAAATGACTATGAAATTTGTTAAGCAGACAATAAACACATGAAGTATCCACTTTCTGGTTTAGCTATCATGCTTAAAGGGTGCAGCTCATTCAGTTCAGTGAGAATTTGCTCAGACAAAACCAAAGTAGAAACTGAGTGAAGCCAGACAAAATGACATCATACTTGAGTTTAAAATTGGGCCTCCTACATCTTGGCCATTAACACCTGTCTTTCTTATTCAGAAGTAGCTTCATCTACATTACAAAGTATTTCAGCTAAAAGGGATAATCTATGTTGAGTTACAGAAGCTTAGAAGTAATATTAAAACATAAAACTCCAGGGTGTTTGTACTGCTGCTTTGTCCAAGAGACATGAGAAGGGATGAATTTACTTGTGGTAAATTTATGGGGGTTTTATGCAATCTTTTAAAATACTGCAGCTTCGCGTCGCAGCCTTTTGCTCATCACTGTGCCCCTTCCTGCAGATTAAAGAAGGGCCCACAAATGCATTGCTGAGCAGCCTGAAGCGTGGTCCTTGGTTGCCACTGCAACCCCTGGGGTGCAGCCCTCGCCTCCAGGGTGAGGTCAAGGCCCCACCTCTTGAAGACCGACAGGTCTGGCAGGGTTGAAGACCGACAGGTCTGGCAGGGCAGCCCACGCATGGCTGCGCACAGCCTCCTCTCTGAGCCCCGCAGGCCCAACACCAACTGACAAAGCTCTTTGGAAGTCCTCCCTCCTTCACCGCGCAGGCCTGCCTCACGAGCGGCACATTACAACCCTAAAGGTTTATGACATTTGCATTTACTCTAATGCAATTATGACTATTGACTCGCACACATTAAGAGTATGTTGCACTGGGAGCAAAATTTTTCTGGTGGGTTTTTTTTGTTGGTTTTTTTTTCCTTTTTTTTCCCCCTCCATGCTTCACAGAGAATATTTTTTCCTCTGCTTTAATTAATTGGCTCTTGGATTGGATTTAGAAGGTAAGAGACGTGTTTGCCTAGCTGCAAGCTAGAGTGCTTTATTCTTTAACTCCAGCTTCACAGAATGAAGTAGAAGCTGTCATAGCCAATCCACAGCATTTAATTTTCTAAACTCAGTTTTGAGAGAAAAAAAAAAAAAACAAACCTCTACTCCTACCTTGGGAAAAGAAATAAGGCCAAACCAAACTTGAGACAGTTGAAATTATGGTCTATTCAGATTAGGTGGGTGAAGGAAAGGCTGCTCTACTGGCATGCCCTTGTTCCACCTCCTCTTATCATTAGTAATTCTATTCCATTCTTATCTGATTATGCAGGGACACATTAACTCACTGGCAAATGAATACGGGATGGAAAAAACTCCCTCAAATGCAAATTAAACAGGAATTGCTGATACTGAACACAAGGAAGCTTCTTGTACTCCTACCCGTCTGCTGACAAGGAGCTGCCAGCCACCCTGACAAAATCTACCCTTCCTACAAAAATAAAAGCCCTAATCTAGCAAATATTGCAGAAATTATGGCTTTCCCATCTCCTTGGATGAAATCTGATATTCAGTAAACCCTTAACATTCAGACTTATTACTTATCTGACATTATATTTTTGAAATGCCACATTTCAACCTTTAAAATAAAGCAAAGAGCAAACGTAGATTGCATGTACGCATCAAGCCCAGTTGTTGAACCCATAGACGCACTTGAGCCCAGTCCTCAGGGGTACATGGTTTCTCCAGAGGCTTATCATCTCTCCCAGGTCAGTTCAATGACAACAGTAAAACTCCAGCACCTTGCAGGGTTGGACAGATAGCAGAAGAAGCAACATTTCAATGCATTTTTCAGGGTTTCCCTTCTGGTCATCTTTCTAAGGTTCACTAACACCCCTTCCCCCCAGGCTTTAAGAGGAGAAAGTGTCATCTGTGTAAGAACAATGCCAATCAAAACAAACAAACAAAAAACCAAATAAGGGTTAAAGATAACTCAAATAGACTATACACAAAAATGTGCGCACACACAGACTGAAATACTACTCGTATCTTTTCAATTTTGCTAATACTTAGTTTTCATTTTGGGCCAAAACAAACTCCTCATGGAGTTGTTTTTATAGCTCTTCTGAGTAATTTCTAAACATTTTGCTTCATCTAGCAGTGATTTCATAGTGAACATACCACCATACTTTAGAAAAATGACATTTATTATTACTTTTTAATAGAGCGAAGGTGGACAGGAGAATGGATTATGAAGTATACATTTCTATGCTTTTTGAATACCTACCATGCCTGATTTGTAGGCAAACCAAGGATCTGTGGTCCAAGCCAATGCATGCAAAGTGCATTCAAAATTCAGGAATACTTGGTTTTCAAAGTGTATACGGTTGTATATGTTCATAAGCTGTTTGTGTTAAGTGGGTACTTGTATTGTGGAGAATTGGACCTATTGAGATGGCAAAAAAACCTGGATATGTTTTCAGGTTCACGATCAAAACTCCTATTTTGTATCTACAATACAAAGCTTTTAAGAAGCAAGCATGGGAGATGGCAAGCATGAATGGCAAGATGCAAAAAATGCAGGGTACAAACGACAGCTCGTGTTCTTTGAACTGCTTTCAAGAAAAAATCACTAATTTGCTGAGGTTCTGTGTGAGCAGATTGAGTGAAAACAATTATTTTCTGTTTTATATATGTCATGTCACGTTACTCATACTTTTTATTTTGTTTTGGTTTTATCTGACAGGGTTTTATTTTACTTCATCCTTCAGATTAAGGCAATGAAAACTAAGAACTGGCACAGTATGAATTTACAATTTATTTAATACTTTGACTTTCCAGAGCTCAAATACCTCTGATCCATTTGTTTCATGGTGTTAGTTGGCTTAACCTTTTTAGATTTCTCCAAACAAAATAACTTGAGCTGCAGCAAGCTGTTTGCCAGGGATTTGAACTCTGGAAAGAATGGGGAAAAAAGCCACTTAGTTCCNTTAGACTCCTGTTCACCTGGTTTCATCCTTATTACTATGCTGATTTTGTCTGTACAATATGCTCCCTTTTCTAACACTAATCCTGGTAACTGCTTCTTGAAATGTACAGGGCATGAGTAAAAATAATATTAAAAATGGTATTTAGTATGAGTTGAAGTGTAAATGTAACAATTCCTGTCTATAATCTGCATTTGTTCCATGGAAAAAACTATCGAAGGTATGGTAACTGCATGAAAGGATCCCCTGTATTAGCACACTCAGGTTCTTTACACACATTTTTTTAAAATGTAGCTTCTTTTGCTTTGGCACAACACTGTAGCTTTTCTTTACCCAACAAAAGGAAAGAGAAAGGGACCAGCCATACCATATAGCAATTCAGCTTGGAACAAATAATAGAAGCCATTACTTACAGGGTAGAGGACTCAGCGGTTCTGAAAATGAGCTGAGGCTTATGGGGAATAGTCAGCTGAATGGCAAAGCTGTGTGATCCTCAAATAAGATTCAAAAGATGAAATTTTACCTTTATGTTTTTAGGGATTTTTTTCAGTGAGATGGAGCACTGAGTTCAAGCAAGATGTTAAAATTCTGGAGAAAACACAAAAAGGAATCACAAGAAAAATTTGAAAGCTGGAAAATAAGCCTCCCTGTCAAAGATTTGGGGTGTGCAGTCAGTTTTGTTTGTCACAGAGGGATTAAATCGGATCATTGGTCATAGCTGTAAATTCCTACAAAGGATCAGAAATTTCTTGACATGGAGATCTATCAGCCATAACTGCATGGAATGAATTGGTGATAAACTTAGACAAACTCAGGCCACCTCAGTCCAATCTTCATGGGGGACACCTCTTTTAACAATAAACGTTGTTTACTATTTTTACTGGGTGCAAAGATTTTTGACAGATTCTCCACTGCTGGTCTCCATTGCTGAGATGAATATGTTCTCAACTCTGGACATGACCTACAACCAATTTCTTCAGCTTTATTGCTCTGGCTTCTTGGACAGCAGTACAGCATCAACGTGGAGCAAGGCTTCCGTTTCTGAGCAGCAGTGACTTGACTTGATATAGCCATCCTCGCAAAGCAGAGCAAGCCTGTGAAGACAAAGTATGTGCCCTCCCTGCTGAACCTGGAGTGGGGGAATGGCAAGGGGCAATGCAGGGCAGCCACTTCCCAGCATATTCTGGCCCTGTTGCCAGAGGAGCAGCCATCAACCCCGTCCACAACCTGGAGGAACATGCATGGATCTAGCAGCACTCGAGAATGTGTGACATGACCACTGGATACATGATACGTGGTACCTTTGTCATCGTAACCCCGCATCTCTCCCACTGTGGCAAGCAGCATTAGCTTCCATGAGCGTGAGAGTAATTTAGCAATCATCCAGCCCTTGCTTCAGCTTGAGGAAACAACATGAGTGCTTCTTGCCTGCGTTTTTGTGAGAGGGATATACAACTGACAGAAAAGAACCCACCAAACTCAACTCACAAATAAAGAGCACTGATTCATTTTGTGTGACTAACTAGGCAGCTTTCAAGTCATGATGACATTGAAACGCAAGTGACCCAGCTGGGAAAGGCTCTGTTTCTAAATGAAATGCCCACGTTGTTTGACTCTCTTTTTGGATAGCTTCATTTAAAATGGACTGGCTTTGCACTGTCAATGCCCTTCAACAGCTTCGCCTGAATCTCCACATTATCCTCAGGTCAAATTAGAAACCTCATTCAGCCAGTCATCATGGCTGGCTCAGAGTAAAGAAAGTTACAGTCAGAGTAATAGGAAATAATTTCAAATAATGTCTTCTTATGACTGTGAATTCCGAGGTTTTGGTTTTCTGAAATAGATATATATATATATAAAAAAACACACACACATGAGAAGAGAGAGAGTGTTTGCCAGGTGGTATGTTTTCCAGCCTCTTACAGCTCCAAAAATATTCTAAGGAAGATTTTATGGTGAATGTTTTCCGATTTAGCACAATTATAGCAACTGAATATTTGACCCGTTTTCCTTGGAGGAGTGTTTTCAATGGATCCTTATACAGCAACAATCTCTCTATTCTTGTGAAAGTCGTGGGTTTGGATGGTATTTTTAATTTTTTTTTTAATTTAATGACTGCCACATTCCACTGCGAAAAAAAAATAAAAAAATAATTGCTGTAGTCTTCTTTCTCCTTCGCTTCTCTGCTACTTTTCGTTTCAGGTGGATGATGTAAAGTCCTATTAATGAAGAAGCAATCTGTGATCAGCATCTGAGAGCTCTTTATACACTGTGCTAACAATGTTTTGATATAGTTTCCCCCCCCTCTCCCTCCCCCAGCTGGCTTCATTCGCTGCCTGGCGGTGTCTGCCCTGCTGCTGCCGAAGCCTTTGCTGGCAGGCTGCCCGGCAAGCAGCTCTCCTGTAGATTTCAGCCTCTCTCCAGGAGTTGCCTGCCTTCAGCATAATGGGCAACATTGAAAGCAGCAAGGCGTTCGGTCGACAAGGTCAGAGTGCCTTTCATTCCTGCAATAATCAACCAGTGTAGCTCTTCCTCAGACCTGGGGAGAGAGAAGATAGAGGTCAAAAGAGCAATTACATTTCACGTTGACTCCAGGAAAGGCTTGGAACACAAAACTGAAAAGAAAACAGCATAGAGCCTCTCTCTCCCACATTCCTTTTCTGGTCATTATTATTAGAACAGTGCAGCAACCATGTCCATTATAAGCACTATAACACGAAGAACCATTTTCCTCTGGTGGATGAGATCCTTCTTCTCAGACATTTAACGCTGTCAGCATATTGCAAAGGAATGTAAATGAGAAACACCATGTATAACCAGATACAGTGAGTAAAGGCTATTAATTACGTTTAAAATGTTAACCCTAGCCAACTGTGGAGCAAGTAGTTGCACTAATTTCATCTGTAATCAGTCTTTGAATTATTGTAACTTTATTTATTTAGTATTAAGATGGTAATTTAGGAATATAATTTAGATGGAAATGTCAGTAATTTTCTTCTGGCATATTGTCATTACAAAGCTGTCTTTATTTGACCCTACAGCTGCTGGGCCTAATTACTTTAATGGCATTAATTGTAGTGACCATTGTGGTATTGTAGCTTTTAATTGCTATTACTGCATAGCTGAGATCATTGCGAAATGTGTCATGTTTGTTTCACAGACATCTTCTGTTGCTTCCTTATATTCTTAAAGCATAGTCTGCCAAAGATTTAGCCAAAAAATCTCCATGAAGCATAAATCTGGACAGCCCTTTAAGCAGGGCAACCTGCAAGCTCTAATGTTAATATAGAGTGATAGTAGAAGAATGTACCCGATCCATTTACTCATTGCCCTACCCTGTCTTTCTGAAAGCTGAATTAGCTTGGTGTTGACAAAGGATTAAGAAACTTGGTAGTGACATTCCTCACAGTAAACAAAACCTCCCTCATTCCACATTTCACACTGAAGGCAGACACTTCAAGAATATTCACTTCTTTGTTTCCAGCTATAGAATGCAAACATGGCTTTATTCCATGGTTTCCTATGAAACAAAATGTGAGTACAATGTCTCTATCCCACGGAACACCTGGTATTATTCACTCCTCTGTTGAAAGCACTATATCACTAACGGATTGAAAAACATATTTATTTTATCAACCATGACAAACAACAGGATTTTTTTTTTTTTCTTTGCAACATTACGGGTGCATGGCGAGAGGAAAAGAGACACAAAATTTCACTCAAGATATTTTGAGAGAGCTCAGATTTCTGTAAGTACAATAAGATTAGTAGCCAACATTTAAAAATTGCATTGATAAAAATCACCATGGCTCTAGTCCAGATCCTTAAACTTAGACATCACCAAAGCAAAACAAATTAAAGATTCAGGGGCAGCTGAATCAAGACCAAATAGGGATTTCTTTAGATGGTGAAAGGTGTTCACAGCCCAGTGACTGTACTGCTGTGGCCCTTCCAGCTCTGACATCTTTCCAGCCACGTCAACATTTGATGCACGGTGGTTAAGATTCAATTGTGAGAGTTGGCACCGTTTTCTCTTTCATTTTAGTGATATCTGTTGGATGCAAATGCTATTCAAATGTTTGGCACAAGCTTCCTAACTGCATATTTTTTTTCCCCCCTACGGCTACCACTTGCTAAAGGAATGAGTCTGAAGTGGGAGTTCTGTGGTGTGTATCATCAGGAAAGATACGACCTTAAAAGGATGGTTTGGGACAGTGTTGCAATGGAAAATTCTGCTCATTTCCCTTTTCCTTAAGTTCAAGTGAACTTTACTGATACATGGACAGGTTACAGGAAAGAAAGCATTTGTAAAAATGTTCCACAAGGAATATTCCTGCAATAATACTCAGCTAGATAGTCTGTGTGGAGAGAGAGGAATTAAAGGAATATGAGTGTTAACTTTCTCATTATTATTCTAAAAAACACACAAACCTTTCAAAATATGACAAGATGCATCCATTTTCCCCTCTTGAAGATGTTTGCCTGCCATGATGATGCTTTTGAATGATTAGAAATATACATGACACACCTTGAAAATTTGTTCTTTCAAACAAATATATTGATTACTCACCTCTGCATTACCTGGGATAACCTTAACAAAGGAGATGTTGGATCAATAAGTGATGTTGATTCTGTACTGTTGCCCTCATAAAAATAGGTGATAAGTCAAGGCCATCCTGCAGAACTACAAAGAGATTACTTTTTTAAAGAGGGAATTAACTGAATGACCTAATGTTACACGCAGAGACAGGTATTACCCTGAAAGGAGAAAAATGCAATACTGGTAAATTATTGCTAAGTCTGTATTAGCTGTGTGTTTCCATTCCTATTTTATTTATAAGTTCTGTACCGGTAGTATACAGAATTTTTGAGTCATGTCTTATTTATAAGATGAAGTGTCACGAAGCCTCATTGTTCACTGCAAACCTTAGGCTGCAGGTTTAGGCACCTGTAAGCTGAAATCACAGCCATCCCTATGCACAGCTAATGTTGCCCATTCCCTCCGTTGTGCTGACCTGCAACATGCCAGAAGTAGCATTTGTGAAGCAGAGACTAAAAGCAGCTGAGGGAACTGATCCATCCAAAACACGCAGAGGCGGTTCATGCTGGGCTGTCTTTCAGCGGTATTAGTTTCCTGATCCTGGCTCACAACACAAGCACACAAACGCTTCTGCTGGCTCTGGCTATGTGGTGGCACCAGCCCGGAGAGGAGTAGCCAGCAGCTAAGATGGCAGATACTTCTCCAGCAGCAGGGATGGCATGGTGCATCTCAAAGTATGACTTTAATATTCTGGCATACTTCTGTGATCTCTTCCCTCGGCTCTTTTCTGTATAATGGAAACTAACATTATTGCGAACAAAATGCAACTATTAATTGGGTAAGTATGTCTGACAACAGCATTATAACTACTTAGAGAAGTATTTAAGCCTGGCTTTATTTCTTTTTAAAGTAGTGACTGTGATGCAGGTTGCTTTACTGCATACCTTAAAAGCTGCAGTTTTCAGAAAATTGTGTCCTACTTAATATGTCTCATGATAAAAATGGAATCATTCAAAATGGTGGCCTCAGTGTGTGGAGAGAAGACAAGCAAGGTCTGGATGTGGACGAGCTGCAGAGAGGGTGAGATGTCCTGGCTGACATCACTCAGCATCTGTAGCAGAGCTCAGGGTAGAGCTCATTTACTGGGACAAGTGTTTGGGGTGGCTGACTGATAGATGTACTTCTCCAGACAAGAAACTGTATTAGTTTACTCCCTCGTCTCCATGTAGTGACTATAAGGAATAGCTTAGAAAAGTACAAAACTCCCCAACAGCACATGATATAGTCCAATCTGTTAAAAAATAATAAACCCTTTCCTATAAAAGTCAGGGAAAAAACTCTCATCAACATTGTTCAGAACAGGAAAAAGACCAATAGTCTATAAAATGTGCGTATGTGCTCTGTTTATGGAAATCTATGCAATATGAAACATATGGTAATGCCACATGGAAGGAAATATTTCAAAAAAATATTTGCTAAAGGAATAAGCCTGTCAAGGGAAGAGTTAGTGATGGAGCTCTTTAAACAATGTTAAACATTTCAATCCAGACTTGCCCTCATTTTGTAACTTCAGCTCTTATTGATGGGAATTATTTATTTCATTTCATTTTACTTCATTTTCTGGTACATATCCAGACTTCTTGGAATCCTCTAAAATTTAATACCTAACCAGAAAATGTAGCATCCCAGTAAAAAAAAAAAAATCTTTATTCATTAAATTGCTTATTATGCATTTTCTCCTTAGCAGATTCTCACAGAACCCTAAAGGAGGCCAGACAATAGCACACCATAAAAAAATCAGCTAAGTCATCCATAATCTTGAGCTTCTTCTGTTACAAACTTGCAGAGTCCCTAAATACCTACAAAGATAAGAAAGACTTTGCAGCATGCCCTGAAGAGCAATGAATGTACAGCTTGAGACAGGGTAGCAAGGTAGGAGTTGATTAAGCTACTCCAAAGTCAAGTCTTTTATCATCAGAGACTGTTCTTGAAACCAAAGTGAATTCCTTTGAGGTTGATCATTATCTGACTATGACAACCTGTAGAACAGCTACAATGCAAAACTCCCCTTGAGAATGACTCCACAAACTTCCCTAAAATCTCCATGCTAGCAATCCCTAAATCTCCAATGCTGTCTTTCCAACAACTTCTCAATCTCTATAAATTGCCAAGAAGGTCTGCTTTAAGACAGTCGATCACCATCTCTGGTTCTCACTGAAGTGATTCCCTGCCTCTGATCATGTAGAATAAAATGCAGCTTCTAAGAGCACACCTCCGGAAGCACTATAATAAACAGCATATGCTCACACTGATCTATCTCTGCCATCTCTCCTGAGAATTGTCGGTGGCCAAACTGCCATCACCACCGTACAGACTAAAATAGTAAATGGTCCAGCTTCTGCTGTTAGAACATTTCTTTCAGTGCTTCAAGTCATGGCTTCACGTCATCTCATGTTTTCCTCAGTGAAAATTAAAGACAAGGTAACCTCTCTGTACTACAGCTTGTAATTATGTTACATGTTTTCTTTGACGCTGAAACAAGTTTAAGTTCTTCTTGTCTTAAGACAGGTTCTTCCCTCCCCCTCTCCTTGGCTGCTTGTTTCTACCCGAACACCAAAGATTACTGCTCCTCCAGCAAGGATGGTTCAGCAGTCGGGGGGAGGAGGGTGCTGAGGGAAAGGGTCATGCTGCTGCCTAGAGCATGAAATGACACTTTAAAAATAAAGGAAAAAAAAAAAAAAAGGGAAAAAGGGCTTTAGGATTTAGAGGACATCTTCAATACTGACATGGAAAGTTTGTATTCAGCTTCTTTGTCATAAAAGAAGAGACACTTAGCGTCATGTAAATCTACAAGAAATTGTGTACAGCGAAAAACTGCACATCGTATCCCAGCATATACTGTAAGATTTGTGTTAGTTAAAGGCAGTTTCATGACAAGTAGTATAAAATTTAAATAATTCACAAGTGGTGCATCAAGGAAAGTTGAGATTAGTCTTCTCTGCTGGTGTTGTCCAACTTAACAGACAGTTATGACCTTTCAAAAATGGATTTCCATGTATAGTTGTTTTCCCCAAAGAATAGCATGAAACATTATTATGAATGCTGCAGGAGCTATTATAGATATTAGGAAGTCCACAGGAATAAATAATGGCCCAGTTCTTACAGCATGAAGTGCAGTTAAATCAAATATACTTCAGGACAGAAGTTGTTAACTTATTAGAAATAGGAGCAGTGAATCAGCAAAGTCTTAGGGAAAACAAAAAAGCTGTGAAAGGGTAGGGCGTCCAGATGAACACCACATATGAATGAGAACAGGCATTACTTTTGCTTTTTATAAATCTAGATATGAAAGTTCTTCAGAGGGGATGAGCAAGGATGCCAAAGTCTTTCCAGTGGCTCCTCATATGGTTGCTGAAATTTCTGCAGCTTCTTCTTTGTCCTGGTTTCTCTCGATCAGTGTTGTTTACTCCCAAATGAAATGCCTCTGAAGGCTTTATAATACCTCAGCTCATTTTTCATGTGCAAGGGCTGGGGGTGCCTCTCAGCGTGGCTCCTTAAAAGGGTGGCTTGTGTGTCAGGCAAGAGAACCTTGCTGGACATTGGATCCTGAGCTTTCCAGAATGTGAATGGGAGATTTTCTCAGGCACAATGGACTTTGATTTCATCCCTAAGTCAATGAATAAACAACACAAGAATAAAATTGCTATAAATACTAATGTATTTTATTTTACTGCTTATTCATATTTCATATTTTGCTATTACTATAGTTAAGATTTAATAGTTAATTATTTTCATTATTGTTTTACTTATTTTAATATAATTAAAGTAACCATAAGTCATTAAATTAGTTAAGAAAATATTTGAATTTTTTTGCTACCGGAGACATCCTCTGGAGGAAATCTCAATGCTCTTCAAATTATTTCTCAAGATGAAAAATAATGCAGTAGAATCTCTTGTACTGATCTGTTTCCTTTTTTTTTTCAGTAAAATGTCCAGAATTGAGTTTTTGTTCCATGTTGCTCTTTACAAGAACTCTTATTGAAACATCTTGGACAACAAGAAATTGAAACAGCAATTAATGACTGAATGTATCTGCTGCCTTTGAATTTCCTATGCTTTGCTCATGAGGAAAAGCAGAATTGAAAATACATCCAACAATGTGCAATGAAGCTCAGCCTGCTCATTTAGAAGTTCAAGCTCATGGCATCCTACTGGCTTCGATGACAGCCTTGTGTGCTAAGTCTATGACGGATGCGATTAAATCTAAGGACCTGTAGTTGTAATTTTCCTCCCTTTTTGATATATAAGGGACACAAAGATGTGTAAAAAAACCTTCAGAATAACTCCTTCAGGTGAGGTTTAACAATCATCGAGTGGAACAGTATTTGTTCAATTTCCTTCAACAATTTTCTTGTAACATTGGATAAAATTGAATCATTATCCACAGAGTAGGTGGTGTAATTTTGGTTATGATCCGCATTTGCTTTTTTGCTTAATAAATGGATGTAAGCCTCATTTTGTCAGACAAAGTCAATCCTGATGTAACAGTGGAATCACTAATAGCCTCATCATTTTTCATAAATCTTTTTATTGCTCTTCTGTTCCCTTTAGCTCCTTTTTTATTGTTTTTCAGCTTTTTTGGCCTTTTACAGCTTTACTTTTCTATATTCCCTTCGCTTTTCTACTTTTCTCTTGTCATCCTTTCTTTGTGAGTAAATGTCTTCTGATGCTCCCCGGTACTCTCATCAGTTGGCAATTAACATTGCTTGCTTATGTTTCTCCTTTTTAAAGCTAGTATTTCATGTACTCACCTAGTCCCACAGTCTTCTAACTCTGCCTTTGTGGAGTAATATAACAAGAACTGTCAGACGAATAAGATCCATCATGTCTATTTTTAGCCCTTTCCATGCCCACATGAACAGCACCTGAAGCAGGAATCAGCAAAAAGTTTAGACAATCAGCTCTCTCTCTGTGATCCGGCTAATAATGTGTTATTTTATTTGAAATAAAATAGCTTCAACAAAAAGACTTGTGAGTGCCTCAGACCCCTAATGCCCTATAATTTTCTGATTTTGGTGAGGAAAAAGGAGAGGGAGGTGATGGTTTTATTTCCCTCTGGCTAGAGAGGCACCCAGTGAGATTACTTGCTATGCAAGTATTATACTTTCTAGATGTATTTAAAAGAGAGATAAATGATCCTCAAAGGAGAGGTTCCAGATAGCCTTCTGCAGGAGGGTATTTCAGCCTGGAGATTCAGAACAAGGCTGCAACGTCCGTTGGCCTGCTAGGATGGTAACATCAGTGCTCCATGTGCTGCTGTGCTGCACCCTGTTGGGATGTGCCTAACTCCCACCAAGGCCTCCATAGGCATACCATGCAACCCACTCAGGGACCCCTCTCAAGAACCCTGGGTAACTAGAAGTTGTCTGCTGTGTCTGTTTGGAAAATCTGGCCCTAAGTAATGTGGGAGCAGAGGTGTCATGATAAAATCTGGAAAGCCACCTGAATTTAAGCATGTACCTTTATAAGGTTATTTTCTCTGCATTCCTTATCAAATTAGTAAAGAAAAATAGGTTCTGCCTGAAGAAACAGGTGTTTAAACAGTCTGACTGACCCACTGCAGTCTAACATTCTGGTTAGCACTTTTGGTAGAAATATAACACAAGATGTAGGGAATACTTAAAATCAATCAGGAATTCTTGTGGCATATAGTTAAATTGAAGTTTCAGTCATGTTAGTTAGGTGAATGATTTACCATTTGCACTTGCCATATAGAAGGTATGTTTTGACATAAAATTGTGTCTATGTAGATATGTCTATAGCAGGCGAGGACCTTTTCCTCGAGGATAATGACAGGGTCATTTTCTATATTCGATGCTCTTTGTTTTCAAATCATCAAGAAGAAAACCATGAAAAAAAGTTCAAAATTTGCCATAAATTTAGTGAGAGAATTATATTTTGTTTTGCAGGCTTTTGGAAACACCACAAAAGGCCTAAAATATCTTGTGACAACAGACATCTGTAATAAATATTATTCAAATTCAGAGGACTACCTATAAGAATTCTATATGATTTCCCTCAAGTTCCAGCTCCTTATTAATTCAACCATTTGAATGCTAGACAAAAACCAACATTGTCCAGATGTCCTGATATGAAAGGATCAATGGAGAAAACAAGAAGGGGCTATGTTTCCTGCATAGATAGCTAAAGAAACACAGTAAGGAAAGGAGATGAACAGATGGAGGGAGCAGCGAAGAAGGAAGCCAAAACAACAAACAAACAAACAAGTAAAGGAGCAAACAAGCGCTCTCCATGTGGCAGATTACAGTCCGGGCTTCAAATCCTTCTGAAAACACTCACAAGAAAAAGCTCTGCAAACCATTTTTGTCCTGGCTGTCCTGTGAACAAACAACTCTGTGGAGTCACAGGCTTTCTTAACTGTGGCTACTTGCAACAGATTCGCTGTGACTTATTTTTGAGTCATGCAAAAGGAAAAATGTGCACGATAAGCAAAATTAACATGTGTGATACAGCAAGCAACAGTTCCTCTAGAGTCCTGGGGTTAACCACAGAGTAATAACAAAAACAAAGAGTAGTAGTAAAAACAGTTACACAGCTAGAGTTGTATAACAAACAAAAATGGTGATCACTGACATTTCAGGCTTGAATTTGAAAGGTCAAATGTGCAGTCATGCAGAAAAACCTTGCATGCAGTAGCTTGCCTAATCTGTTCCTCAGTTACCATAGCTGAGAGTGAATCAGTCCTGGTGCGTGCAGTTGTTGCCTGACAATTGCCTAACTCCCCACCTGCAAAAATCAAATTCACATGCTCAGTCTTTTTTACTGAACATATGTGCTTACATATGCAATGTATTTCTGACTCTTTAAAACAATCAAAGGTCTCAGCCTGTATTTGATGACTGAAGTTCTTGTCCAGAAAATGGCAGGAACATGAAACCTGGGCCACCACCTGCTCCCTGGTGATTAGAGGCAACAGCAGAGCACTGAGTCCCATCCCCCATGAATGTGATTAGCCCCAAAACACTTTGCTTTAGCAAGTCTTTCATATAAAACAACAAAGGTATAATGAGTTACAGGAAAAGAGTGAGTGAGATCAAAGACATCTCAAGGCCCTGCCATTTCAAGGAACTTCTTGTATGGGAGTGCAGACCAACAGGATGGCTATTGTTACTGATTAAGAGAATGAATTGGCTGGAAATCTGCAGAAGCTCAGGTGTTACAAGCAACAGACATGCAACATAATAAAAGCCCCAGCACTACACAAGATTTCACAATTTCTTTTGGCTGCCTTTACTAGTTTATCCACTCAATAGAGTGCAATCATGATGCTGAGAGGTATTTTGATGAAGTTCTCAGAGTCATCTCTGCAAAAAAAAACCAAAGCTTTCTTCTCTAGCAACTCCTTGTAAATGGGGGAGAGGTGCTTGTGTGTCTCTCTCTGTGGCTCCTGTTGAGGGATTCAGCCGAAAACTGAAAAAGCTCAGCTGTTTTATGCTGTGAAATGATTGTACTATTTCCTCAAAACCTTTGTGTATAGATTTAAAAGAACAAGCAGAGCAGCTGATTTGGGTGCATACATTTGGTATGCACCCACCTGCACATACATGCAAAACTTGCGTTTGTAAGCCTCACCAGCCAGTCTGCAAGTTCCTGTTTGCACAGGCGTATGTGTGTTAACAAGCCTCACCAGGCTAAATCTGCTAGCTGAAATCTACAACAGAGATGAGTTAAGACAGCCTGTGTTAAGACAGCTTTGTAGTCCTCAAGTAGTAGTACATCAGAGATTGGACGCTGGTCTGAAAGGGTAAGTAAAAGGGAGGCTGGCTGTGGACTGCTCGAGCATGCAGCTCCCCTGAGGTTCATGAGGCAGAGTCTTTTAGGTGAGTGATTTCTACCCTGGGGAAGAAGGCTGTGAGCTCCGGAAGGCAGCTGAACAAGGGGTCCTACGGGCGATGCTATGACTCCATCTACCTTGATGGTGCGAAGATATTGTTCTTCTGTGTGTGCCATGCAATCCAGTCTAATCCTTGGACCCAGAGAACTTAGTGGGGCTTGTTTGTAATTACAAATCAGAAGAAATCAGAGACATCCATAAGTTCAGCAGTCCTGCCAAGGGCCCTGGGCTGTTTTACAGATGAAGCAAAGAAAGGAGGACGCAGAGATAATTCACAACTATCTCTCCATAAAGCAGAGCTCAGCTGACCCAAAGGCATAGCTAAAAAAAGATAAATACTAGAATCTGCTTAGCTGTGTCATATTTGTGCCTTGTAAGCATTATTTTGAGGTTATGCAAAATAATTGTGTCAAACCCTTAACCCCACCCCCCCTCTGGATCTAAGGTTTTACTGTTGCTTTTGTGAAGGAAGTCTCATGTGCTGTTTTGTTAGAAAATGAAGCTCAGTTCATGGCCACATGATTAAAACAGCCTCTTTCCTCTCCCCTAAAAAAATAAAATCTCATGAGCTCACTTACAAAAGCAACAGTCAAACCCCGGGGTTTTCTGTAGTATATAAAAACACTTAGCACCATTAACCATTTCCTGGGATAATCAACTCATGCAGCAGCAGGGTGAGTAAATGAGTGAAAGGCCTCAAAGGATTTTTTATTTCTTTTATCTGAAGCCTGCTGTAGAAGTGCGTAAGGAACAGTTGCAGGAACAGTTCAGCAATTACAAAACCAGAAGAAACCAGGAGGAGGGGGAGACTGATCAGTCATGAAAGAGGGCAGAGGAACATTAAACATATAAAATATCATTTGGCAGTTTTCTGTGAAGTCTTGTCTTCAGCTTATGTGACAGTAGGTTTTTTTTGTATTATTATTATTGGCTTTCAAACTTCTTCCAAATTCCATGGTAAGGGCAAAATGTTACTATTTCCCTGGTTATAATTTTTAGAAATGTGAAATAAAGGGCATTTCACTCCCCCCCCCCCCGCTCCTCCTCTGGCCGTTCTTGCTACATGCCTGACTCNNNGCTCCTTCTGAGGCTGTCATTGCTAATGGCCTGATTCTGCATGGTGCTGGGTGACCTCCACTCCCATTGAGGCAGTGAAGCACGCAGCAACATTCACAATGGGCCTTTTTTTTCCCAAAAGGTATGAAAAAGATACTCAGTAAACCTACTGGCTATTAAACTAAAAAGACTGGAGAGGAAAGCAGAGAAAGTCTCACAGCTAAAATGTATAGACCTGCTGTAATGCCAAATGCTTTATCTTAGAGTGGCCTTGGCTTAACTTTCATGTCAGGACTGACTCTGAACTGTGCTCAGACAGCTCTGCCCACCAGTGCACAGGCTGCTTCAGAGAAGAAGGAGCCGTTCCTTCACCCCAGCTTCATCTTTTACCATGCTGTGCCATTGTGCAACATCAAGAGGTGCCGATTCCAATAAAGGTCGTGTTGTTAATGGGAGGGAAAAAAAAAAAAGAGAAAAGTGCTCTCTCTGCAAAAACTGCATATTAAACCTGTGATGTTTAATCTGATTCTGCTGAACTTGGGCTGGCACAGCCAGTCCCAAACTCCATACAGTGCAGGATTTAATGCCATTAGGAGATAATTAATAACAATCTAATCTCCACCCCAACACCTCTGCAAAGAACGAGATCCAGGGCATAACCGGCTCAAGTGCCAACTCCCTGCAGTGTGGTTGCTGCCAAGCCTACATGTTATAATATGAAAAATAGGTGCTGAAATGTTTATGTCAAATAAGGAGGTGTAGGAGTACTCCTAGCTGAAATAAAACAAAACCAAAAAAAAGGCCTTTGAAAAGGCACATAGCTATATGTGAAGATCCCTCACTACCTGTTCAGATCTCCTTCCTTGCTGAAGCAAAGGGCAGCCCGGTGCCTGCGCAGCCCCTCAGCTGTGGCAGGAGTATGTGCGGTACAGCACCCTGGGAATCCCCAGTGCCAGGCTGATTTACACCTGCTCAGCACGTCTTTCGAACAGACGATCGGTATACACAAGCTCCATCTGAAATGTACCTAAATCTCACAAATTATGGTATTTAAAGAATTCAAAAATCACCCTTCATCCAGCTGAATTCCCTAATTTGTGTGTAGAAGTTGGAACCATAACAAACCTGTGCAGCTGTTCTCAGCAGGCTGGTGAGACCAAGCCTACTTCCCCTAAACCTAGAGTAGCAGATCTGTTTGCTGTGCAAGTAACAAGGTCACTGACTGTTCAGCTGTGGGAGCAAACTCGATTAAGAGTGGTGATAATCTTTTGAAAGATAGTAATTTATCTCCATTTGAAGAGTATTATCTTTGTTCTACAGCTATCACAGAGAACAAGGTTAACAAATATTCCGTGATGAATTTTTGAAAGCTTTAGTCAGATCTTGTACGTTTAAGCCTTTCTAAACGGCTGTCAAAGGCAAGGAAACAAAGTGTCAAATTTGTACACAGACTTACCTAATGGCCTTTATCTGAGAAAGTGGTTTATGATTTATACAGTCTCTACCTTTACTTAAACAATTTCTCTCTTGCTCTGTAGCGAAAGCAATCTTCTAGCATTACTCACGTGGGAGAGATTAGCCCCAAAGACTGATCTTACTGAAAGAAGTTAGGAGATTCAAAACATAAAGAGGCATGGTACAAACAGTAGGATAATCAGCTTTTATTACTAATTGCTTGCCAATTGTCGGTTGACTGTGTTTAGATTTAAAAGTTATAAGTACATTCTATATTGAAAGGAATTGTGCTTTTAAAATGTTTTCTGTGACATGATTCTATGACTCTATGATTCTATTGTCCTTAACTTTCAAGTAAACTGTCACCTTGAATGACATTGCATAAATCTGAATAAAAGTGCTTATTTTCTATCCTTGAAATAAGATTAGAAGCACAGATAGATATGAGTAAGAGCTCCACATCATATACAAATTCATAGAGCTCCTTCTCTCAAGAAAAAAGGGAAGAAATGATTCCTGGATTTCATGAAGAAATAATCAATATTGCAAACTATTTACTGTTTTAGAGAACTGATTCTTGTAGCTTTTTTCTGGGAGTCTTTTTTTGACATACAGGATAGCTGTCTGGATAACAGAAAGAAGCTACATCTCTTTTATGCAGATAAATTACGTATATGTGCATGGGTATGGGTATGCATACGTATAAGTATGTGTACATATAGATACACATTATATATATATATATATACATTTATGCATCCCTCCCCATATCCACAGACATGATGTTTTTATTTAACCACAAGGCCTATAATTTTAGGAATATATTAGAATGGGAAAATAGAACAAATACATCAAGACTTCTTTGCATGTATTCATATCGGTGAAATTTCTGTGCAATTGTTCTGTCATCAAATGCTCTCAACTGGTTAGGGCATGCAATAGATTTTGTTGACTTCAGTGAAAAAGATCTTGAGACTACTTAAGCATGAAGATATAATTTTGAACACACATTCTAAATTGAGAATTTGCACCTGGAATTTAAACAAGATCCTTGATATGTTAGTGCCACTTGATCCGAGGAGTTGCAACTCTTCTGTTTTTCTCAGGACCTAGCTACTGTAGATAATGTTTTTACTGATGGCAACTGACTTCCTGGTGAGCTCTGTCACCAGCTGTTTCAGCAGCTTTGCAGTTGCCATTTGGTCTGAGAATTAGCACTGTTGAAAGTGTGCCAAGGCCACCGTGTGCTTTGAGACAGTGTTTTCCTCTGGCTCCTTTTTGATTGACAGTTCTATTACAGATATCTTGTGGAATTGCTAGAAAGGATTATGGACAGGAGGAAATATATAGTACCTGTGATACAGGTACGCCCACATATCAAGGATCAAACCTGTAAAATGAAAGGTACATGCAATAATACTAGTTGTATTTAATTTACATTTCCAGACAAGCCAAGGATCCATATCCCAGAGAGGAAATGAGAATAATAATGTGTGTGTCACGTCAAAAATGATGTCAGAGTTGTCCAACCTATAGTTTACAAACTATGTGTTATAGGAAACTGGTTAAGTATGGTTCCTAGGCAAAGGTAGCTACGGTCCAAATCAGGAGAGGAAAATGGGACAGAGCCAGTCAAGACCATAGCAGACAACGTGGGACACTGCCCAGAATTTGTGGAATGCAGGAATGCATGCACATGTGATTTGGAGGATGTTCATAGCCAGCCTACTGTAATAGGGTGCACCAGACCTGCAAGGTAGGTGGCCAATAGGTAAAAAAAAAAAAAAA
>VXAK01014273.1:0-24716 GCA_013399435.1 Arenaria interpres | reverse complement strand
TCCTCATTTCCTATTCTTCTAGGCACTGTCAGGTGTCGTCCCAAAGACATAAGTAGTAGTGCAATGAATTGCAAGGGGTTTTACAAAGCATGTAGTTAATGTTGTAACTGCTTTTTTTTCTCTGCTCTAATTTCACTCAGTCTAAGAACTCTGTTTAATTTTAAGTTACAGTTGAGGCTTTCTATACTGGTAGGCACAAAACTGTAATGCAGAAATGAAAAAGACATAGTTCTAAAACAAGATACTAAAACTATTTGATTTAGAAAGCATGGATTTTAAAATGATCAGAAGCATTTATAAACACTTCTCATCTGTCTTGACATTTTTAAGTGCCTTTAATGGGATGGAAAGATAAAAAGATGCCATTCGAGATTTAAGTTGTAAACCTGAAGTCACCTCTCAATCACATAGGTACCAAGTTACAAATGCTGGGAAATAAATAAAACTTTGTTAATTTTACTGGCGTAAAATAATTGTTTCTTTTAACTATGATTTATTTTGTTGGCAAGATGTAAATAGATACAAGCCATCACAGTAAACTCAAACTGCGTGCCTTCTGTTTGTTTGTTGGTTAGATCTGGAAGATTTAATAATATGGAAGGGAGTTTTGCTGAGGCAGGTGTCCTTGAGAAATATTGCTGAAACAAGGAACTTTGTCATTCTACTCTGACATCACTGTACTCTGTCTGTGCTACTACAGACGTGGGTCTGAGGTGTGCTATGTGTTTTCAACATCAGCTTAGTGGTCTCCTAATTAAAATAACTTGATTTAAGAATTGTTTTAAAGCAGAAGAGACGAGGGGAAAAAAATATTCCTAAATGTTCTATTTTCTTATTTTAATAATATGAAATAATTTTACATAATTTCACAGCACTTTACTGCATAAAGAAGCAGTTCATGCTTGTCCGTGCATTGCTATATAGGAAACCTTGGCTTTTTTGGACAAAGGCTGGAAAAGTTGAAGGGTTTTCCTTTTGTTTTGTAGGGCCTTTTATACAGAACTGCTTTTCGCTGTTTAGCCATATTCAGTTCGAAGAAATGGTTGAATCAGAAAAGTGGAAGTGTTTAAGATCTTCAGTGTTTGAGACAGTAGTACAGCTTTTCTCTCAATGTCAATTGTGCAACAGTGCAAAAGTATTATCTGTTCTTTTTCTGCAGAAGCATATTAGGAATTTTTTTTTTTCCTGTGTTGTCCAAAAATAAAATCTTGGAGATTAATATGCTATATTAACAAGCATCCTAGTTTCTGAAGACATTGCGATTCTTTTTTCTATATCCTATCTTAACAGTTTCTGAGGTGTTTCTTTGGGATATTACGGCCATAGAAAGTTTGGAGGCTACTCCTGGCATTGGATTCTGTATTATTTTACATGCATTATTCTCTCAACATACCCTCAAGATGTGATGTTTAGTGTGAGCGAGCAACTCAGCTAGATGACTATTGACAATGACTTTATTCATTCCCTGTACTGTAATTCCTTCTGAATTGCCTAATAGCGGAGAGTTGTTGGCAACTGTATTGAAAGAATAATGGTACTACTTTCCCCAAAATAGAATTCTTTAGCTGTATCATTACTTTATGTACAGTCTTTTTTTTCATTCTCAGGTCTAAGAAGTTTTGAGTTTTGTGAAAAATAAAAAAACTGAAGGCACAAGTATGATCTTTTTGGGGAATTCCTGAAGGAAACAGTTCTTTTGGAGGTGCTTGTTTGTTAAAGGAACTTTTTTAGGGATGCGGTAGTTTCAATGAAAATTCAGTCACCATCTATGAGTGTTTCAAACTGCTGGTCAAATGTAAAGATCCCCATGTAACAGGTCTGTGCTTACAGTATTACTTGCAAGGCAGAAGACATAACTCCCACAATCATTCTGTTTGATTTAGCGATGTCTCCTCTAGTCCAGCCTTCTACATTGCAAGCAATATTCGTCATGAATGGCCCTACCCACCTCCATATTTAATTATTTTGGGCAGATTACTTTCAACCTCTTCTCAGATGCTCTTCCCTTTAAATTAATTACTCATTTTACAAAATAAACCTGTCATATTTAAGACTAACAGCGGTTTGTCAAACAAGTCAATCGCTTCTGTGTTATTAAGGTAGGAATGATTGCTGACCAAGTACTGATGCCAATTTTTTTTTTTTTGTTATATTACTTCCAAAACAGTTGAATAAAATTGGTTTATTGATACCCATAGATGCTAAATTAGAAAGGTGTGCCAGCTGTTTTCTGGTATTTTTGGTGTTTCAAATTTTGAATGCAAAGTATCAAGAAAATAAGTGCAAAATTTAATTTTGGAGTTCTTAGGTAATACAGGGTTATTTACACCCACCAGTCTTCCTGTAACTCTGTGAAAAGACAATTGATAATCACCCAAAAATATTGTAAATTCGGTGAGTTGTAGATTCTGTATTAATATTGTTTTATTAGGATTTCTAGAATGCTATCAAAATTATATGAATTTGCAAAATAAAGTGACGCTGTTAGGATTTGCTTGGTGGTGGTTCAAATCTGAGATGCTCTCAAACTCTCAGTGTCTCCCAGCTCATATTGCTAAGTATTCTTGGGGTTATAACATGATATGGTAAAATCTGCCTTCTTGCAGTAGGCTTCCTATATTTCCAATGCTTATATAGAGTTTTTCAAGAATTGGCACTCAGAAATTGAAATTCTGTTTTAAACATGCTAGTTTTTTGAAGTCGTTCATTTGCCTCACAACAAATATATGTAGTTCAGAAAACCAGTTCCAGTTCCTAAGTGGAACCTTATTTGTTAAAATTAGCTTCAATCTGATCTTGAAAAACGGCATGACAGAATACTTTTAAAGATATTTGCAAAAATCAGCAAATATTTACTAAAGCCTTGGCACAGAAATACACTTGCCAAAGCCTAATTACATGGTATCTTCCCCTTCTCATCAGTTTTTCTAATCTTTTCCTGCATGTTCTGTTGCATGTGTGTATTATTGTAAATGCTAGGGTTTTCTGTTTTTTCTTTGGCTGCTCTTCATTTTTTAGCAAGGCAAATATATATATCTTTCTATTCTGAAATGTTTTAAATAGTTGCAGTAAAATATCCATGTTCCTTAAAAACCCTGCTTGTACTTTTCAGTAACTTTATTGCCATGCATGGGATGAGATTTTTATGTTTAGCCACAACCAGAGTTGTATGTGGCTAAATAAGATTCACGATAATTGAGCACCATTTTACTCTGCCTTTCTGGAGAATGACAAGTAACAGGTTGTAGTTTTGACTGTTTTGCCCACTACAGGTGACCAACTGAGTGCCATACTGAATTCCATTCAGTCACGGCCAAATCTCCCAGCTCCTTCCATCTTTGATCAAGCTGCAAAACCTCCCTCTTCCCTAGTCCACAGTCCATTTGTGTTCGGACAGCCCCTTTCCTTCCAGCAGCCTCAGCCACAGCTTCAGAGTAAGTTTGTCAGCCTTACCTGCCTCATCAGTCCATTTCTGCAGCTTTGACATTGCTGTTCTCAGTTGCTTACCAGCTGCTAATCATCCCTCAGTGCACCTTTCTGGTTTTTGTTTTGTTAAGTTTTTCATGATTCAGAAGCATGTGAGGTAACGCTCCCAAAGAAGTGTACTTGTTCAACTTTAATTTCAATATTGACAATCTTTTGCTGTTGTACTTGTTCTGCAGGGTAGATAAGTCATGAAAGTGCATTTCCAATATTGTATGCAACTCTGGGTTTCTAATGAAGGTAAACATTTTATATGGTACAAAACATTGATAATTCTTTTAACATCAAAAATGGACTGCAGTAAAGTCATAGTTATTAAATTCTCTTGCCTCCTAAATTTCTATTTTTGTCATCACTTCTAACTTCAGGGATATAGCTGGAAAGTGGGAACAACTTGGTACTACTCATAGGAAAGGCTTTGGTAGTCTTCTGTTGGGTGCTCATAGGATTGGCATAGATGTGAAAGTTTGCACCTAGAGGTGGTTAGCAGTTAACCCGATTAGTGGTAGGAGAACAGGAAACTGTTTAGGTTTTGATTAATGAAAAGTAAGAGCTCAGGATTCACGATGGATAGCAGATATTGCAGTAAATTCTTCCTTATAGACAGAACAGATATAGCATGGGTCATGAGAATACTAGTCTTCTCCTGTCTCCCATAAACTGTCCTTCAGAAGAGCCGCAGTTCTTTCCTGTGGGACCCTGTCGGGCAGTTCAGCCATTAAGTCAATGCAGTCCTGGATCTATCCAGCTCAGTTTATGGAAGTGACCTTGAAATGTTTCATGTGAGAACTAGATTAAAAGATGTAATGCACGCTTATAACGACTGCCAGAAATACTCTGAGGGTGACCTTCTGTAGTTAGGCTAGACTTAAACCAACATCCTGAAAGCAGAATATTCCAAAACCTACTCAGATAAAACAGCTGATTGCCAGTGGCATCAGTGCACCACCACTGAGAATTTGTCAATTGTCTATTCATTCCCATCCCTTTTAGTGTTCTTCTGTTGTTCAGAGTAGTAAAGTCAGAATTTCTTATTCAACTTTGTATCAAAAATAACCCTAATTGTCTTATTTCAAGTTTCAGATTATTTTCCCTTTAGTATTTAGATCTGTGTTGTATGAAAAGCTGTCAACGTGTTCTCTTGGCTGCCCAACAAGATCTTGCTCAGTGTATTTGCCTGTCCAACAGATGTAGATAAACTGTCTTCAGTAAGCTACAGCCATGGTTCATGTTTTAATAAGGATCCCTGATTCAAAAGGAAGCCTTTTTTGTCAGATAGGGGGAGCACTGGTAGTCTACTAAATATAATTATAATGAAACTGGAAAAAATTTTCAAGTTTGTGTCTGATTTGGGATCTTAGCTTTAATATAAGTTCTCAACCGATACGGTTATTTGCCCTTCCAGCAGGGCAAAAATTGTCAACCAGAACTGGTATACTGTTGCACTGTCATTTGATACAAGGACTTTCTTCCAAACAGTTTATTATTTAGTTTAAGATTTGATGCAGGTAATGTAAATAACGCATAAAGGAGAGAAAAAATAACCTTTTTGTTTTCACTATCAAGAATTATATTTTCCTGTTGGAAATCTTTCCCTAGTCTTTTGCAAATTTGTTAATCCACCATTTGCAAGTTCATCCAGATTCAGAATATTGTCAGGAAGACCTGTAAGACTATATTCATAGACTTGTTCATTTAATAGTCAAGTAAATTATGAGGGATATAAGACTCTAGAGTAAACATTTTATTTTAAGCAGTTATTCTATTATTACTAAATTACTTGAAACTTTACAGTAACATAGTAATTTGCAATATAAAATTAATTAGAATAGTAAGACACATATACAATAAAAATATTTAGACAAAAAAAGTTCTATTTGGGTCAGATTCTGCTGTGTGGTTTTTAATCTGTGTTCAACGTTGATGCAGCTATAATAGAGCTGTAACAGAAACTCTTCTTACGTATGCAATTTTCATTCATTATCTCCAAAGTACTTTGTAGCCTCCTGTTACCAAACATGTAATAAAAGTCAAGTCCGCTAAACAGCATATCCCAAGGCTCCATATCAAGTCATGTGGATTTTTGCTCTAGACATGCTTAGTTTTAGTTTCAAATTAAGTGCTCTGACCTTTAGTGCTTCCTGCAGTGAAGTTACATTTAAAAATTAAAATGAATGTTTATTGTCATTAACTGCCATATTAAAGGGACTAATGGTAGTCTAATAGTTGAAAACTGTGCCAGCCTAGATTTCCGTGGCTGCAGAGGTTATATACTGTTCAGCAGTCTTGTTTGACAGTCTGCCTAAATTAGTCTCCCACTTAACATTTTCTGTTCTTTCTCGGATATCTGTCCTCCTGGGAAGAAATTTTATTTGGCAGCATGGTTCTGAGGACAGTTAGGATCATGCTGAATGACCTTTAGAATTATTTCATTAATTTAGATTTTTATAATACAAAGAAAAATGTTTGTCTGATTACAAAATATACTCTATGCCAGTGACAGATTGCATTTTTTCTTAAGAGTTTGTATCTAGCTGTTCTTTCTGGGGAATGCTTTCTGTTCTTGGGGTTTGGTTTGGTTTCCAAATTCATTTAAAGAAGAGGGAAAGAGCTTGTCACAACCTTCTGTCTTCTGATATACTGTCTGGCTATTTATTTTTTTGTGGAAATACTTCAGTTTTGGACAGCCACTTCCTCAGATACAATGCTTGAAAGAGGGAGAAGTGCCTCTGTTAATCTTTTCACATCATAAATAAGTAAACTAACAAGAGTCCTGTGTGTTTCATCAAAGAATTTGTTACAGAAGGGATATTATAAAAAAGAAGGGGGAACTGTGTTACTCAGTTTTGTGTTGTTTACTAGAACTCTGTGAAGAGCTGATTTGTTCTGTCCTGCTTAATTCTTTTGCTAATTTTTCACATTTGGTCACACAAGGGGAAAAAAGCTGAGAGATTGTTTTCTTTTTCATGGGGACAGACAAAATTAAGATGCTCTTGTTGTGTATTTAATTCCTTATCAGTCTTTTATTCATCTAAATTCAAGAAGAAAAAAAAAGAAAGCTGGAAGAGATGCCATAATCTGCCTGGAGTTCAGGAACAGCTGAATTGACTTGGAATCCTAGCAAGGATTTTTTTCCAGAAAGAGCACAAGTTTATGTATGTTGCTTCCTTGATTATTTCAACAAAACAGTCTGTAATTACTCCAGCCCCTGCTTACTTCTGGGAAGTTTGTGCGATGATCATTAACAGACACACTCAGGACTGCAACCTCCCATAGCTGCAAAATTATCACTGGTTGCTAGCTTAATTTGTCCCTGAACTTTGTGAAGAGCAGAGAAGACACAAATTTCTGTTTGAATTCTGAGTATGGGTGAGATGTGGAAACCTAGAACGTCAAGGAAGATGCTGTTTCTCAACCTTCAGCAGTGTGTGCTGGGTCACAAAACTCGTTAAATGAAGAAGTCAGGCAAACTGGGATCTTGCCAAGCTGCCCAGCGTCATTTGTCAATATTTCAGGATTGGCTTTTGAGTCCTGAACTTGAGGAGGGAAGTGTGCGACCTTGCAGTCACTGACGTTAGACCTTTATGCTGTGTTTCCTCACATCCGAGTTGCTATTGCAAACGAAGAATAGATTTATAGGCTGAAGGGGCTTTGGACCCACCTTACTGGCCTCATTTGGCACATTCTCCCTCTTCCACTGCAGCCCTGGCACCTCCTGAGCAGCACCGTTACTGTTTCATGACTGATGTCAGTCTGGGCAGAAGCTGTGGCGCTGAACTGCTGTTAAATGCGTTCATAGTGTCCATCAAACTGCTTCCTTGCCAATCCACGCTGCAGAACTGCAATCCTAGTCCAGAATATGATCAGCCCCTACCATTCGTGTCAAGAGTTCCTTGTCCCTTTAGGATTTCTTTCCGTTTTGTTCCTTTCATCTCGAACTGCTGGCTTTGCCTGCAGTGCTTCTATCCAAGTTTCCTAAACTGTGGAGACCAGTTTAAGAACACACAAAAGACCAGGACACACTTGGAGTGCATAACCCTTCTCTGGTAGTGGTTCAATAAAATAGAGAGAATATTTTTCACCAAGCATGCTGATCTCTTCCATGCCTGCTGAAATGACTTCTCATGAGAAGCAGTCAGAGGGTATTGGTTTAACTGTTTTTTTTAGATACTACGTATTGCAAAAGCCTCATTCCTGGAAATTTGAGCTAATAAGTTAACAGTTTCATACTTTAAGGATTTGATAATCAAAGATATCTATAAAGTGTATATTTGCCCAGGTTAATCCAAAACCATCCCTGGGGGACTGGTATGGTAAAGTCTGGAGGAAGAGCTTCTGTCAAGCATTATTCTTTAGAAATAAATTATCGAAAACTGTAGTTATAAATCATAAAACTATAGAATCATTTTTATCTACCCTTCTAGCACCAGAATGCTTCTTTCCATGAGTAAAGTTAAGTGGCTTGAGTGTTGGTACTCCAAACCCTACCTTTGGCTAAAGAACATTGCTAATATTTTTCTAATGATACTGCATTTCAGCTTTTGCTTTCATTCAGTCACTCCTTCCACTACTATAACAGCATCTAATACTTTTCTCCTTCTTTGATATTCAAACGTTTGTTGACTTCAGTATATTCTTTTATTCATGGAGAGGGGAAAAAAAATAAATGTGTCCTTGTCCAACTGTCACTGTGACATTTGGCGTTTTCAGGATGTAAGAAAACATGTTGATTGCAGTGCTTCAGGAAATTCAGCTAAAAGCCATATTTTAGCTTCCATGTCAGTAACAGCCAGCGAAAGAGGAATGCATTCTTTTTTGAAGAGGCATCCTTTGCTTAGGCGAAAGGGCAAAAGCAGGTCAGTGCTTCCCTTCAGCATCATGCCAGAAAGCAGCGGCATTTTGGGAGAAACTTTTCACTTATCTCCACTCTCCAGAGACGTTTTACCAGTTTGTTTGACCAGTTGGTGGTATGTCGTGCCTCCTGGATTAGTTTACCAGCATTTCCTCAGAGGAAGTAGGCATGGCTGTTTAGACGGCTGCATCCTGCCATAGGAATTGAACTGCCTCTTATGTCTCTATATTGTGTAGCTTTATCAAGCTGGAGCTATTTCCATGTGGACGGAAAGAGTGTGACTAAAGATACGCTGCCACATTTGAATGTGACCTCAGATAGACCTTGCCTACCTTATATTTCAAGTCTTTGTAGTCTTTGAGGGTGATTCAAAAAGAAGGAATCCCGACCAAAAAGCTGGACCCTTTGGCCGGTCGGTTATCCTGGATAGACATAGACCTGAAAGGAGATTGTAGAGAGGTGAGGGTCGGTCTCTTCTCCCAAGTCACTGGCGACTGGACGAGAGGAAATGGCCTCAAGTTATACCAGGGGAGGTTCAGGCTGGATATTAGGAAGAATTTTTTCACCGAAAGGGTGATCAGACATTGGAACGGGCTGCCCAGGGAGGTGGTTGAGGCACCATCCCTGGAGGTGTTCAAGAGACAGGTTGATGTGGTGCTGGGAGGTATGGTTTGGTGATGGTGTTGCTTTTTGTTTGTTGTGTGGGGGTTTATTTTTGTCAAAATCAGGTTGACGGTTGGACAAGATGATCTTTAAGGTCCCTTCCAACCTAGAAGATTCTGTGATTCTGTGATTGCTTGCCAAGGCAGCAAGGAGATGGTGTGGGAAACTCCTTCTCTTCGACCCACAGTCCCCTTGAAATGATTGAGAAGTAGTACATTGTTGAATGTAAACTAGATGACAGCATTTTAAAATGTAAGTATTCTCAGACATAGAATGAAAGAATGAAGTGTCAATGTGCATTCATGGAAGTGGATTTAGTAAAGATTTTCATTTAGTTACTCATAGAGTGGAATGCTAGTGTTTCAAATATGGTTGGACTTGATGATATTAAGGGTCCCTTCCAAACTAGATGATTTTATAATTCTATGAAATTTACAGGTTTTGGATTGACTCTACTGCTACTTTGTGCTCCTTGTGTTTTTCTGCATTTTACCTTTAAAAATTGATGGAGTGACATCCTATATAGTTAGTATTGGCTCTGTCCAAATTATTTGTAGGCATCAAAGTAGGGAATACTGTTCTTAAATTTATGCTCATACTGGGTTGAGAAAACAGAGATTATTTTCTTGTTTTAAAAAATGAAACTCTTATTTCAAATGTGTGGACACCTTCTCATTGTAGAGTCTGTAGAACTGTAGCTCATTGCATGAGATAGGGTTTTTAATATATTTATATGTACGAGTTAATACATGTAGTACCGGACAAAAAGATGTCTTAAGCGGTGCAGGAATTCAAATCACTTCTTTTCAATAATACACTTATCTTATTCCATTTGTGCAAAAGGGACTCTCTAAGATACTCTTTTGAGTATCTTCTAATGTACAAATTGTCTTTATAACTATTAATGCAGTAAGAATTTGACTTAACTTTTTTCTAAAGGAAAGAATAGGAATTGGAATTAAAAACTTGATAGGAAAGTAAAACAGTAGGCTTGAAACTAGAAGTCCCTGCTGTTATCTCACTCCAAGTTTCATTTGGAGCTGTATCTCTAACAGATTTGGTGTCAGTAAAATCTCTGTTGAAATTATCTTGGATTATATCAGAATTTAACTTTGTTATTTTTGCCTTAAGAAAAAAACAATTTTTAAGGGTTGATACGGATTTGTTTTCATATCTATACCGTTTGATAGAAGCTCTTCAGCTGCTCATTATGTCTCTTGACAGTATTGAGAAACTACAGTTCACGTTACATACACGAAGTTTTTCAAGACTTTACGTTGTTGAGTTGCATTCAGTTTTGAAAACAAATAGTTTTGATGGGTTTAATATCTTCTTCTTCATTCTTTCCAGTGATTAGTGAGACTTTCCAACACAAACATCCAGATGTTTTCTAATTTGCTCAAAAGAATGTGAGAATTGGTCATATAGAAGGCCATATTGCAGTTTTAAATAATTCATCTCTGAATTTACAGATTAAAAGTTGATGTTTCAAACTGGAGTTCAGTTCAAAGCTAGATGCTGCTGGGTTTTATAATAAGCCATAAATCTCATTGGCTAGTCTATACATATTACACTAATACTGAAATCACAGAAGATCTTTAATTCTTTTAAAATTTAGATCAGGGAAAACATTTTGAAGTAACTGTTTCTCATTTAAAACTAACGTAGGAGTCTAAACAATGAATTTGGAATACTTAACAAAGGAGATGCATATCATTTGAAATGCTTGTTTTTATCTTTACTGCTTTTTCCATTGAATCTGTGCTGCTTCTGTGCAACTGTTTTCCACTGTAGAAACTCCATCCTGCTGCCTTGCTTCTCGTGAGCGTATTTACAAAAGTAGTGATGTAGCTGGGCCTGCCTCTGCTATTTCATCTCTCTCTCACAAACTGAAGGGTGGGTATGCATGCCAACGGAGCAAGGTTATTCAGATTTTTACATTCAAAATGTGTTTGTTTTTTCTCCTTCCGTTCATTTTCATTTCATTCGCTTAATAAAAATACTGTTTTGAGAGTAAACATCCCAAGCGAGTTGGAAGCTCGTTTGATATAACCATTGCCTTCCTGAGTTGCAGCAACTTCACGATACCCGATCTAGTTAGCTCTTTCTGCTTTGTAAAACAGGAAGGTGACTGTTAATCTAGTCTAATGACACCTGTTTGCAAACAGTAGGCAAATGAAATATGGAAAAAGAGAAGTGAAAAAATATGTGGGGGTTTTTTGTTGACAGTTTTTTTGTTTACATTTTGCTACATGATTATGCATTTTTTCATTTTGGGGATATGTTTTTTTGTGCTGACACTCTACAGTGCTAATTTGAATTATTTACCTATATATGTGCAAGTCCTCGCCTTTGTTCTTAAAACTCATAATATATTTTTAATTTCTGGAAGCTGCTGTTAAGCTATGCCTTTCATAAGCAGTTTTCTTCTAGAATGCTTTCCTGCTTCATATTCACTAGTCATGCGTATACTTTGAATTTGGTACATTGCTGAATGGCTTGCAGTGTTTTATGTCCTGTAAGAAGATTGTTCTCATATTTTTGTTATTTTTTCCTTTGTGGGGCATTCTGTAAAAGGTTCTATCTAGAGTATTTTCTCATCTGGCAGACCATAAATTCATCTTTTTCACTTGTTTCTGGGAAAACTGTGTATAAAGTAATTATAATTTACATTTCTGAATTTATATATCACAAAGTAGACATCTTAAAATAGCTCATCAGTAAAACTGGTGAATAATGGAGCTGGCATGAGCAAAATGCTTGGACTGATATTTGGGAAACATTTTTTCTTTTAGGAAGAACAATCTTTTTTATAAACCGTGATGTACCATTCTATTTCTTCCTTTCCTCTTTCCCCTCCCTCCTCCCACCACCAAAAAAAATAATTATAGAATTCATAAGAAACAGGAATAAAGAACAATTAGACTCTCAAAATTTATTATGATGATGTTTGAGATGTTCTCATTATATTCTACTGTTTACATTTGGCATATTGTTCCTGAATATAGACAAAATATTTCTTCTCTGCCTGGAGAAGTATGAACTTCTACCATGTCCTATGTCCTTGGAAGACAGGAGAGTACCCTAACCTTCAAGCTTGTTAAATGTTCCAGTATAGGTATCCTTCACTTTTTCCTGTTGCTGTTTGTTTTATTATATGCTACTTCAATATGGAGGCAGCAAAATAATAATTGTTTTGTAGCCCAAAGAAACATCTGGGTTGCTAGACTTTGCTCCAAAAAATACATTTGTTTTAGTATTGTGAGAGGTAGTAGTAGGAAAAACTGAGATCACTCCATGCTTCTATTTATTTTCTANTTCACTTTTTCCTGTTGCTGTTTGTTTTATTATGTGCTACTTCAATATGGAGGCAGCAAAATAATAATTGTTTTGTAACCCAAAGAAACATCTGGGTTGCTAGACTTTGCTCCAAAAAATACATTTGTTTTAGTATTGTGAGAGGTAGTAGTAGGAAAAACTGAGATCACTCCATGCTTCTATTTATTTTCTAGCATAGGGATAAGGCTTCATGATTAAGAGCTGGAAGAAGTTGGTTCAGATCCCATAATGCAGAAGGAAGTAAACACAGATTTCCCATTTTCTAGTACTTAAGGCACTGGATAAAAGATGACTTCCTATCCTCTCTGTTTCCATTAGAAATCAAGGTCCAAATTTGCAAATATTCTCCGACTAACTGAAACTTAATTTTTTTAGCAAATAGTTGTTTCCCTGAAAAAAATGCCCAGATGAGTGGAAATAACATTTTAGTGTCTAGAAAGTAAAATAATCCAAAGTACTGTGACCTAATTCTACCAGCTTTACTAGAGAAACTTTTTCATGTTTAACTAGTGAAAACCCATTCGGATCAAAAGGACTTAACTATACGTTCACGACTTTGCAATGTAATGGTTTTTTAGAGAGACAGTTATATTTAATTCACAACTGCTGCAGCGCTTGCCAGTAATTTCAGTATTGCTTGTCTTAGTTTTCAAAATACAATTCTACAAGAGAGACCAAGTGTGTTCACAGAATTATTAGAAGCAGATTGCTTTAATGAGCTACTTATTTGCATATACTTGTTTTGCGTGTATTTATATTAAGCTTCACATTTTTTTTATAGTTCTGTAGATTAATATATGTACAAATTCAATGTGCATCGGAACAAGAAATTAGTGTATCAAAATAAGAGGACGCCATAGATCAGAGTTGATGGTTTAGCTTAGTGGCTGGAAAAGGTGGGGATTTTTTTAGTAGATTGTGTTCTGGTAGCAGAACATTGATAGTTTCTGGTCTTAAAAAGGTAGATACCTGAGATTATCAATGTGAGTAGTTTTCAGCGTGTTTGTAAGCCTCTAACTCAATTTGCCTTATAGCTGTATTTACTTCTTATTTTTCCTGACATTTAAGCTTTAAAGAAAATAAATCTGGTAATACCTTTGATCTTACTGCAAGTCTCTTGTTGCAGTCAGGCTGGCACACATAGAGATAATAAATAAATAATCCCTGGTTTCTGTTGCAACTGTCGTAAATTCAGTTAACTCCTGGCGTTTTACCTAAGGAGGTAAATCGTGCTTCCTTTACTAGTGTTTTGTGGAACTAGTGAACTGTGCCTTTTGATATCTCCATAGTAGTTTTTTCTCCGTAAATATTTCCTAGCGCTTATTTGTATGTATCTTTGGGAGAAGAAATGTATTGAAAATATTCCAGGGGAAAAGATTTCCCCTTATATTTCCTTTCATTTTGATGTGAACGGAAGCATGTGTTTGATTTTTATCTTGAGTTCAGGTCTTTAATCCCTGTTTTGTGTTATTAAAGGTATCACTGCCAAAATATAATACTTGAATTATAAAATATGCTAAACAGGTGACCGAATGAATTTCACGGGAGCTGCTAGACCCATTTCCCCAGCAGGAAAATCAGACATGTCGTCGAAACACAGAGCTGACAGCAGGTCACCCAAGCTTGATGTGCGAATGAACAGAGCTGCTGCCGACCAGAAGAAACCTAGGAATACTGACGGTTTATCTGCCAGTGAGTCTCTTATGCTGAAATCAGATGCTGCAAAACTGCGGTCAGACTCTCACAGCAGGTCTTTGTCTCCAAATCATAACACTTTGCAAACACTAAAAACCGATGGAAGAACAACTACTGGTCTGAGAGCTGAATCTCCAGGGCCAGGAACCCGGTCGTCTTCTCCCAAGACAAAGACACTTACAGCCGTTAGATCTGGTGCTAGTTCTCCACGATCCACATCACCCCATGACAAAACTCTACCTCAGAAAGCACCATCCCCTGTAAAAACAAAGCTTGATCCTCCTCGAGAACGCTCCAAGTCAGATTCTTACACATTAGATCCAGACACCCTTCGCAAAAAGAAAGTACCCCTAACAGAACCCTTAAGGGGGAGGTCTACTTCTCCCAAACCAAAAATTATTGCAAAAGATGGAAAACCTGTTACAGAAACTGAAAATAGAGCTCCTTCCCCTCATGTTGTACAAGAAAATCTTCACAGTGAGGTAGTTGAAGTATGTACTTCAAGTACTTTAAAGACTAACAGCATTACAGATAGCACCTGTGAAGACAACACAGAGTTCAGAACTCTGGATGATGGTTCTAATAAAGTTCATTTCAGCATAGGAAAAGCGCCACTGAAAGATGAGCAGGACATGAGAGCATCTCCGAAAGTGAGCCGTAAATGTGCTGGTAGGCACACAAGACCCAAAAAGGAAAAATCTAGCTTTCTCTTCAAAGGAGATGGCTCCAAGCCTGTAGAGCCTGCCAAGCAAGCGATGTCACCTTCAGTGGCAGAATGTGCTAGAGCTGTATTTGCTGCATTTCTTTGGCATGAAGGAATAGTTCATGATGCTATGGCTTGTTCATCTTTTCTGAAGTTTAATCCAGAACTGTCCAAAGAGCATGCACCGATACGAAGCAGTCTTACTCAGCCCCCTGCAGAGGAAAAAGAAACCAAGTTGAAAAATAGACATTCATTGGAAATATCGTCTGCTCTTAACATGTTCAACATCTCACCTCATGGACCAGATATATCTAAAATGGGTAGCATCAATAAAAACAAAGTCCTCTCAATGTTAAAGGAACCACCTCTGCATGAAAAGTGCGAGGATGGAAAAACTGAAACTACCTCCTTTGAAACATCCAGTCATCACACGATGAAATCCAAGTCTCCTCTCCCATTAACGCTGCAGCACTTGGTAGCTTTCTGGGAAGATATTTCTTTAGCAACTATTAAAGCAGCTTCCCAAAACATGATTTTTCCAAGCCCGGGTTCTTGTGCAGTGTTAAAGAAGAAGGAAAGTGACAAAGATAACAAGAAAACCAAAAAAGAGAAAAAGAAAAAAGAAAAGGTTGAGACTAGGCCAAGGGGAAATCTTTTTGGGGAGATGGCTCAGCTTGCAGTGGGAGGACCTGAAAAAGACACCATCTGTGAGTTGTGTGGAGAATCCCATCCATATCCAGTGACTTACCATATGAGACAAGCTCATCCAGGTAAGATTACATATTTTTTAATTCCTATGTCCATCTGTTGAATATATTGCATACAGACGCTTTCGTATTAGTTACTGTTATGAAAATGTCAGGCTGTCTTGTCTTAACATTTTAGCACAGTTCACTATATAAGCTAAATTAAAACTTATACATGCTTACTTACAAATTACTTACACGTGTGTATGTAATTTTAAGTAGTTATGAATCTAAGCTTTAAAGATGCTGAAGAAAGTTGTTAGAACCAAGGCCAAAATAATGAGCTGACTTTACAGTAGCTCTTCAGAAACATGCTGTGTGTTACTCTTCAGGACTTGAAACTCTGCTGAGAAAATATAAAAAATATTATATTGGTTAATTAGAGTTTCTCCGTTGCCAAAAGATTTCTATTGATGTTCTACTGTGAAGAGTAGAAAAGTTTTATTTATCTGTTGTGTCAGCACTGGGTATCAGTGAATCTGGTTTTTTTGGTTTAAAATTTGTCTTAAAAAAACCAAAATCCAGTTTGAGTCTCTAGACAATGTATATTGTAAAATACAACCTCAGTCTGCTATTTTGCCTCTTTGTGGGGGTCCCTGATTTTTTTTTCAGGAGTTTCTTTAATTTTAGGAAAATGAAGTAAACCAGTGCTAGGTAGACATTATTTTAGGTAGTCAACTGAATTAAAAAGATACTTAAGTTTTGGTTTCTTTAGAAAAGGGGTCACTAATAGAAGGGTTTAGCTACTATATAGCTAGTAATAAGTAGGCGTGTTAAAGACAAAATTATTTCTGTTTTTTGTAGCTTGTAAACATAACTAATTATTTTTCCAGTTAGTGAATTTCAGGCTGATATTGTATGCACTCATTTTTGCACTACATATGAAGTTAAAACAAAAGTAAGGAGCCTTATTATCAATGCCCTGAGTCTGTCTGAAAAACAGTAATTGGCAAAGGAATGCACTTCCTTCATTTTTAAGCTTTGTTAGACAGGGGGTATGTTTTTTACATTTTAGATAATTCTGGCTAACATGTAATACTGACCTTACCATCACTTAGCTGTCTGAGCAGGGAGCTGTTAATGCTTTGGAGAAATTAATAGTAAGAACTTGAAAACTACGGCGTGTTTGGATTATTTGGATACTGATGGAACACATGGACATGCATCTTGTTTTTTAATCAGTGCAGAGATCCAGAAAAGGAGAAAATTAGGCAAGGAAAAGACAAGCGTCTTCCTTACCCCTCTCCATCTCTCCTTTACAGTAATAAGTAATATAATAATAATCCTTATTTTGAAATAACTTTTTTTTTTTTCTTCCCCTCATGTAGGTTGTGGCCGTTATGCTGGTGGCCAAGGTTATAATAGCATTGGGCACTTCTGTGGAGGTTGGGCTGGTAACTGTGGCGACGGTGGTATTGGAGGAAGCACTTGGTATTTGGTTTGTGATCGATGCAGAGAAAAATATCTCCGTGAAAAACAAGCAGCAGCGAGAGAGAAGGTATTTTTATCTGTTTCTCATATGGTTAGCTCTCTCTCTGTTTAATAGTACTGTGTTCACAACTTGAAAATAAGGTAGGGCCAGTTAAAAAAGTCAGCATTTCAGAATTTTTGGAATATCCGTTTATGTCATTGATAGGTTTAAAACAGTAAGATAGAAACTTTGCTTATTACTTCTTACCAGATTTCTTACCTTCAGATGGTAATGTTTTCAAATTTTTAAAGTAATTCTNTTTCCTCATGTCTGAGTGGAACCTCTTATGTTCCAACTTAGGTCCATTACCCCTCGTCCTCTCACTGGCAACCACTGAAAAGAGTCTGGCTCCCTCCTCCTTCAAACCACCCTTTAGATACTTGTAAGCATTGATAAGTTCTCCCCTCAGCCTTCTCTTCTCCAGACTAAACAGCCCCAGTTCTCTCAGTGTTTCTTCATAAGGGAGATGCTCCAATCCTTGAATCATCTTCGTTGCCCTTCACTGGACTCTTTCCAGTAGTTCCCTGTCCCTCTTGAACTGGGGAGCCCAGAACTGGATGCAGTATTCCAGTTGTGGCCTCACCAGTGCAGAGTAGAGGGGGAGAATGACTTCCCTCGACCTACTAGCCACGCTCTTCCCTATGCAGCCCAGGGATGTATTGGGATGTATTTAATCCCAATACAACTGCAGCATTGAATATGGTACCTAATTTTGTTGATATGTCAGTTTATTTAACTTGGAATTCTGTTTTATTTGTTTACTGAAATATGAGTACTGTTTTACCTTTGTTTATCTTTTCTTTAATCATCTTAATCATCCACATCATTGGATACAGCTGCCAAACCCTGGGCAAACTAGAATAATTTTTGATGGGAACAGTATGAAAGGGGGTGTTCTTACATTGGTCTTCCATGACCAATTTCAAATTCTTGCTTAAAGCATACAAATATGTTGAGGTTTTTAGATAACCAGAACAATGCTAATTTAACTTTATTTTTGGAACTAAATTTGTTGGAACTTTTTTGCACACAAAATTCATCCTGAGGCAAACATCAAAACTTTAAGCTGTTTATTAAAAGATTGCAAAGTTATAATAGAGGTGCCATTTTGCAATAGAAGACTTTTTATAACAGGAAGAATCAAGCAACTTTAGTATATGTGACATTGTCAGCTCTTCCTGTATAATTTAGTATAATTATACGAGTATAATTTAAAGTATACCTTTTATAGTATAATTTAGTATTTTTATAGTATAATTTAGTATAATTTAAGTATAATTTAAATGTACCTTTTAAAACTTCTTTAGATTAAACAATCTAGGAGAAAACCAATGCAAGTGAAGACTCCTCGTGCCTTGCCAACTATGGAAGCTCATCAAGTGATTAAAGCCAATGCACTGTATTTACTGTCGCTGAGTAGTGCTGCTGAACCCAGTATTCTCTGCTATCACCCTGCAAAAACATTCCAGTCTCAACTGCCCAGTGTCAAAGAAGGAATTTCTGAAGACTTTCCCATTAAAATGCCATGTCTCTACCTACAGACTTTAGCAAGGTAATTAAAGGAGGTTTATGAATGTTGATTTTAATACTCACCTATTTATAGTGTTGGATAAAAATGCATGTATAAAGTAAACTAAAACTTACATAGAGAATCAGGGAAATACATATTTTTCTATGATCTGTTCTTATTTCTCTTCCATTTCCATGATCTTGTTCAGTTTCTTAGACTGTATTTGCTCCAAGGGTCTAATATGCCCTGAGTAGCTTTTGGATGCTAAATATTTTTTAACAACAGTTTAGTTTCCGTCCAAAGAATTTAGAATTTCCTGACAAGTTTAACTTAGTGTGTTAGTTGCAGACGTATGTGCTGTTTTTCTCTCTTCACAGTTAAAAATAGTAAGAAGGAAGCCAGAGGACTTGCTTGGTATTTTTTAAGTAGATTTCACTGCAGTGTCTCATGTTTATGGTGGATAAACATTTGGGCCTAAAATACAAAATGAAAATTCCTAATGAAAATATTAAAGAAAGCAAAGGGTGATCTCCACTCCCTGTTGGTTGAAAATGCAATTATATTTTCCACTAATACTTGTCACAAGCAGTTTAAATGCCTTAGGTGAGGAGTAAATTAATAGCGTCGGCTGGCTAAATGTATTGGCAAAGCACTTTTGTCTAGGTGTGCATTTCAGGAACTTTTAATCCTTAATCCTAATTTTAAAATCTCATTTGATGTAGGCATCATCATGAAAACTTTGTTGGGTACCAGGATGACAACCTCTTCCAGGACGAGATGAGGTACCTGCGCTCAACATCAGTACCTGCACCGTACATCTCAGTTACCCCTGATGCAAGCCCTAATGTCTTTGAAGAGCCAGAGAGTAACATGAAATCTATGCCCCCAAGGTACTTCCTTGTAATTCTAAGTACTACATACAAATCCTAAAGCATTAGCATAACACCAATATTTATTTTTTATCTTTTTTTTTTAAAAAAAAAAGGAAAATATAGCTGTAGTTAAGTAGCTAAAGCATCAGATCAGCCCAGATCAATCTCTGAAATGGCAGCAAAAAAGCCAAGAACTTAAGAAGCTGTAGTTAGAAAAATATCTTCAGTGAATCATAGCATATCAGGTATATTTTTTTCAAGCGTTAGCAATGCAAGTTTGCAAATCGGATTTGAACTTTTTAACTGTATTGTAAACCAATTGCTTCTCTCTAGAAAGGTCTTGGTTTTACACCCTAAATATGAAAAAAAGTACAGAAATTGATAAGGACTCTTAGCATACCTCAGGGAAATCTATCCATAGTCCTTACTTCAGGCCTGCTTATTTCCCCATAGAGACAAATACAATTTTTCCAGAATCTCCAGAACTCCAGAAGTGGTCTAAAAAGCAATGGTTCGAGGATCGTAGCTGTTGTGAACTCCTTGGAAATGTAGCATTTTTTTTCCCCTATTCTTTAACGCAACTGACTGCAGTGCAGATTGATGGCCTTTTTTGAAAGAACGTCACTGTTATCCTGCTTTCAGGATTTCATTCTGAAGGGAAGTTTGAACAAGAGGGAGTTTCATTATCCTACATTTTTTTCAAAGCAAATGTTGCTGCTTCTTCCTGTGGGAAGTTCAAGCGTCACTGAAGAAATCACAACTTAAATGCTATACGGGACCAAGAGTGCTAGATGATTTCTGTCAGGTTAAACTGGTTTCTTATCTCATTAAATTTATTGTGATCTAAATCAAGGAATTACAGAGTTTTTGTTTTGCCAGAGGGGAAAAAAAAAACCACTCTTACTGTTAATTAATAATAGTTTGTAATCAACTTGAGCTGCTCGATGTTTTCAGATGTCAAATAGTGATTCCTCATTATAATGAGGATGTAATGAAGAGAAAACTTGCTTTTAATCTGCTTTTATTTCAATCTGTTATATTTTATACTGACTGCAAAAACAGTTTATTGGAATACTACAATCTACAATGTAGTCTTTTCAGAAATAGAACTTTTCTAACAAAACTCCTTAAGAGTGCATCGTATTGGTATATTCCTTTATTAAAACTGTGGACACCATGGTCTCCTGAGGCCTATAGGGACAGCATAAGCTCGAAGTTCTTCTCCAGACTGTAAGAAGTCCACTGAAGGTAAGGAGTGAAACATGTCAGAGGCATAGCCGTAGCAATTTAAAATTGCCTTTAAGGCTAATGATGTTAGAAACTTCTACTTCACATGAAGTTTGAAATTTCAGTTGGCTTGCGTGTTAAAAATTCACTCCATAGATGTTTTCACGTGCATTCTCAGGGCAAATTTGGTCTGAAACTTTAATTCAGGCATGATCTGAATGTTTGTATTCTCTCTAAAAAAATACTTAAATTACTGGAACTTTACCATGTACATCATTACATTTGTTTATAAAGCACTTGCATGCATTTTCACCATATGTAATTCTAATACGTGTTCCTTTTTTTCCAGCATTTAAACAGTTCTTAGGTACATAAGGCAAACTTTCATGCACTAGTAACACTGTCATTATGAAATGCATGTGTCATTTAATATTTATGTATAATTCAAGTATGCTCTATATATTCATTAATGGGTCTGTAACTTCCCTGATTTCTTTGTAGCTTGGAAACCAGTCCAATAACAGACACAGATCTTGCGAAGCGTACGGTCTTTCAAAGATCTTATTCAGTTGTTGCATCAGAATATGACAAACAGCACTCAATTTTGCCAGCGCGTGTGAAGGCAATCCCCAGGAGACGAGTCAACAGCGGGGATGCGGGTAAGAGCACAGACATCAGTAGCCGTGAAAGAATGTTCAAGGATATGGCATTCGAGTTGCGGTTCTCCTTGGAAACTGTAGACAAATATACATTTTTCTAAATACATGTGATGGCTTTTATTTCTGTTTATTAATAAACACCAGCTGTTTGTTAATCCGCACAGCAGACAGCTAAGGAATGACTGCGGTTCTGAAAATTGTGGTGCATCTTTTATGCTCGATTTAAGTGTTAAAGTGGTACTTTCTTTCTCAGTTGAAACATCATTTTTCCACATGGCTTATTTTTAACGCATTTTTTTCATAGAAAAAATGAACAAAAATACCAATTCTAAAGTTGCTATATTGCTTTTTATTTTTACTATGGCTATAAAATTAAAAATCACAAAGAATCTAATGCACACGTGTTTTTATGCTTTTGAATAGAAGTGGGGTCCTCTCTCCTGAGACATCCATCTCCTGAACTTTCTCGGTTAATCTCCGCCCACAGCTCTCTTTCCAAAGGAGAGAGAAATTTCCAGTGGCCAGTATTGGCATTTGTAATCCAGCATCACGATCTGGAAGGACTTGAAATAGCAATGAAACAAGCCTTACGGAAATCTGCTTGCCGAGTCTTTGCCATGGAGGTATTAATGTACTAATGGACCTTGTATGATTAGAAGATGACGTTTGTAAATTCTGTCTCGGATTTTTTTTTTTAAAGAATTTTTATATAGGTTAAAAAACAAAAAAATATTTTGTGACATGCAGTAAACCTATCCTAAAAATTCACTCCAAAAGTTATGAATACAAAAGTATTGCCTGTAAACCTTCTTCAATAGTATATCTGTTGTGTAGAAAAACTGATAAAAGAGTATTATTGAGGCTGCAAAAATCCATTATACTGTGTTCTTGTTTGCTCAATATCTTCCTGGTTTTACTTGCCATTCCTTTTTCAAAGGAAAGATCAATTGCTTCAAAAGATGCAAGAGGCATCTTTATTGAGGCCATTTTTTTTTTAATTTCTGCTAAGTTTTAGTACAGTTTCTTCTGAAATTGTATACAGCAAAGGTATTTTTCGAGTATTTGTAATGTGAAAATACAGGAGGATTTTCCAGATAAAGTAAAAAACACACCTCTGTCGTTAAGCACCACCCATCAGATTTCCAAATATCGAGGTGCAGAAGTATTGCAGCTTTTAGAAGAATATGAGAAAGTTACAATTTTTAAACTTTTTTTTTCCCCCCAATATATTGACTTTTTTGGAAGTGGCTGAATTGTTTTGATTAATTCAGTCAATGGCAGAGACCAAACAAGGAAACCAAATCTCAGCCTCCTGAGTTCTAAATTCAAAAGGATCTTTACTTCATTAACCAATTTGAATAGTAAGGAGTGCTGCCACCTCATCCTGTAATAATCTCTGAAAATACATAAGAACTTTGCTTTTTCATCCTTAAAGCTTTTTTCAAAGAGCTTATTTTTGTGTATGGTGTTCATGAATTACTTTGTTATGTCCCCTGGAACAAAGTTGTCATTTTAATAAACTGTTACAGATACAGAGCAATGTGTCTTGCTTGAAGACCTCTGCATTATTGTCAATCCAAAAGCATCAGTGAACTTCCTTACAACAATGGTTTAAGGAATTATTTTACTCCAGGTTTGCTTAACCAATTGATAACTCCTTGTGTGTATTTTATTTTAGGCTTTCAACTGGCTTCTTTGTAATGTCATTCAAACAACTTCTCTTCATGACATTTTATGGCATTTTGTGGCTTCCTTAACACCTGCTCCTGTAGAGCCTGAAGAAGAGGAGGATGAGGAAAATAAGTCAAATAAAGAAAATGCAGAACAAGTGAGTTTTGGCATTCCATTTGTAAATACGGTATCTCTTTTGATTCTGTAGCCAATTTAGAAATACTTTATTATGCATAAAAACAAAAACAAAACTCAAACAAAACCCCAAAAGAACAACAAACCACCTTAATCCTCTCTCTGTGAAACAAGAGCTTAATTATGGAATGAAAATTCTTAGTATTAAATTGTAGTTGAAATCTTGTGATAGTTATAGATAAATTGCTTTTTCTTCTGAATTTGCCAGAATTACAGTCTCTTAATGCATTATTTTTGTGAGTGTTCATAGGAAAGAAGGGGGGGGGAAAAAGCGCAAGCACATTGCTAATCCAGTAACAAAGAAAATTCCTCTTTGCTTTTTATTCTTCCTTTGCCTCCCAAAAAGAAGAGAGAAAAAAGAAAATATTTTTCAGAGAAGCTTTGTTGTTCAGTCTGCTGCGTCTCTCAGTGCTTTAAGAAAAGTCTATAGTTAATTCTGGAAATCTATAGTTAATTTAAGTAGTTAACTATATCAAAATAATTTTGTGTATATATATACACAACAAATAGATAATTTAGTGATCTTTAGGAAACATCTATAGTTCTGAAAATGTAGTGTGTAAAATGGTATAGTCCAAAATATCATTCTTCCAGAGGTATCTTCATACAATCTCTTCTAGGTTTAGATCTGTTCGAAAATGTTATCATGTCCACAATGAATAGCTCAAGAAATCGGGCTATTACTGTTAGTAAATCAGGGTAATTTTTATCACTTCAAATTTAATCCAGCTTTGAAATGCAAAATTCTGAAATTACTCTTTTCAGCGCTGCAGCCCTGCTACATTGCTACAGTTGTTTACAAAACAGCTGTCATCTTGCCCTGAATTTTATATGAGATATCAACTTTTCCATGTTACTGTACCAACATGTAGATCTATAATTCTACTTATTTTCAAGTGTGCCAAATTCTTGTATGTATACATTAAAGCTGATTTGCAGTAGTTCTGTGCATTGTATTCTGAATATTCATTCTGTGCTGGGCTCCACCAATTTTCTGCTGTGTAATAATTTCAACTGCTGCATCCAAAGCATTGCTGGAGTGAGGGAAATGTGTTCCTGCTGGTCAGCCTCCAAAATAAGAATCTTTACTATATAAAAGAATGAAAAAATACCATCTTAGCTGTAGTTTGCAAAATTACAGACTGAAAGATAAAGCCCTTTAGAAAGGAATGTTAAAATATGCAACTCCTGCTCTGGTGGGAATGCTACTTCTCTTTTGATATAATGAAGGGAGGACTTAAAATTCCCCTCGGTCACTTGGCTATGATGAACAATTTTATGGCCTACAAGAAACTGGCAACAGGTTTTCAGCTGGTTGTTAAATACCACTCAGGTGATGTATACTCAGATGACAACATCTTCGTTTGATAGTTTGATCATATGATAAAAATACTCATGTAAATATACACACACAGTGTAATAAATCCAGGGCAGTTTAGTGCTTTTCCACAACTGGGATTCTTTTCCTTATGTGAAATATTTTTACATGTTCTTTTAATATGCTGGGAGAGAGTGAGAATTCCCCGTGGTGAATTCTGTAAGAATAGGGGATAGGGATCTAGAACCATGAATGTTTTAACACATAGGATGTATATTTCAGGGCAGTGTGCTTGCTAAATAATAAATAAAT
>VXAK01014272.1:11600-40733 GCA_013399435.1 Arenaria interpres | reverse complement strand
AAAAAAAAAAAAAAAAGAAAATAACAGCCAAAGTTGTGTGCTAAGTTGTGCAGTTAAACCCTTTTAGGCAATAACAGTGCAGGACATGAGTCCGGGTGCCTGGATCTCAAACTTTATTTCCAATTTAAAACCATTCTGCAAAGAGATCAGATTTTCCTGATGAAAAGCCTTGAGAGTGGATGTATTTAATATCCACGTCTACATTCCACGCTGTGCTCAAATTTAATCTCATCTCATAACAAGCTTTTTAAATGACATTGACTCAGCTAGATGATAGAAGCATCTCCAACAGGATATTTTCCCAAAACAAAATAAATGAGTAACTTCTGCCGAGCTCCGCAGAGCAAAGGGCATGACCTGGGCACCCTCCCTCACCCCTGCGCTGCACAGCAAAGAGACAGAGGTCCTTCCTGAAGAAGGGGCTGGAAGGGACCTCTAGAGATCTTCTAGTCCAACCCCCCTGCCAGAGCAGGTCCACCCAGAGCAGGTTGCACAGGAACATGTCCAGGTGGGTTTGGCATGTCTCCAGAGAAGGAGACTCCACCACCTCTCTGGGCAGCCTTTTCCAGGGCTCTGACACCCTCAAAGTGAAGAAGTTCCTTCTCATGTTTAGTTGGAACTTCTTATATTCAAAATTCTTCCTGTTTCCTCTTGTCCTGTCACAGGGCACCACTGAAAAAAGACTGGCCCCATCCTCCTGACACCCACCTTTTAAGTATTTATAGGCATTGATCAGATCCCCCCTCAGCTTTTTCTTCTCCAGACTAAAAAGACCCAAGTCTCTCAGCCTTTCCTCATCAGAGATGCTCCAGGCCCCTCATCATCTCTGTAGCCCTCTGCTGTACCCTCTCCAGCAGTTCCCTGTCCTTCTGGAACTGGGGAGCCCAGAACTGGACCCAGTGCTCCAGATGGGGCCTCCCCAGGGCAGAGCAGAGGGGCAGGATGACCTCCCTCCACCTGCTGGTCACACTCTTCCTGATGCCCCCAGAATGCCGTTGGCCCTCTTGCCCACAAGAGCATATTGCTCTTGTTCATGGTCATCCTGTTGTCCAGCAGGACTCCCAGGTCTTTTTCCTCAGAGCTGCTCTCCAGCAGGTCAGCCCCCAACTACTCATATTTACAGATTATTTTTTTCTATGATGAGTCTGTTAACAAATACACGGAGTTGGAGAAAACAGTTGCTCCAAAGTTTAGAAAAACTTACGTTTCCTGACAGTCTTTCAGCCTTTTCTTGTTGTTTGTGCTGTTTCTACCTTTCTACATCCGATGGCTTCTATTTCCACGTAGGTTTTACCACAACGGGAGTGATTTGTGAATATATTTGTGGAGTGTATTATCGCCATGGCCATCGTCCTACGTCTTCAGTCCAGTGTCTTTTGTAAAATCACCTCTCTGCCTGTATCCCAAGTGATAATTCCCACATGAGCATTTGGGGCTCGTCTAAGACCCTGCCACTTCTAGGTGCTTGTTCTATGGGTTTTTTTCCAAAAATACATGAAATTATGTTAACTTAGGTTATTGCCTAAGCAAAGAACGCATTCCACCCACAAAGTTACCAATTTTTACCTTTATTTTATTAAAAAAAAATTTACTTAAAAGCATTACTTTGACATAGATGAGCCCATTCTCCCCACCCCAAAATTCTTCTTTTAATTGACTGTGACACCGAAATGATCTCAGCATGTATCAGCTCAGCAAAGACAATGGGAAAAAATACTACGAATGTAACGGAAAGGTTTTGATTATGAGGCATAGATATCGAAGTGAAGACTGCAATACTTGTATGCATGTCTGAGGAGAACCTGTAAGCGTCCTGGAAATTTTAAGGGATGCTCAGAACTGCGGCTGAAAACTGAGGGAAACTGTTGATGCGGAGGACGCCAATTTTTACAGGAGGATTTATGACAAATAGAGCACCTTCTAAGGCTTTTTATAAAGTCCCTTATCTTCAAAGAGCCCTCTTCCTCCTTTGTACTTTGGAAGGGAAAGTGATATAAAGCTCAGACAGCGATAGCATCCCTTTCCCATAAAATTCTCACTGCATTCACTGTCAGCTGAAGTCTTTCATTACCTCGGAACTAAATCATGTTCGCCTGATGCCACAGTCGCTTGCCAACACCAAGATGATAAATATTTGTATTTCTGTAGGCCTCAGAAGGGGCTTCTTCTGACGCAGCTCAGGGGGGAGCGGATGCGTTCATGTGCGTGTAAGAACACTTGGAGAGCGAAGCCCGTGTTGTCTTCCCCTCCTCTTCCTCACCACCCTCTCCCCGGATCACGGGGGGCTTTTGCTTCACGCAGCAGGTGAAAGTGGCGAGGAACCCCGCGCGGAAGCGCTTGTTCATGAAGCAGTAGATGATGGGGTTGACGCAGGCCGAAGTGTAGGACAACAAGTGGATGAAGGAGATGGGGGCCCCCGAGAGACGCTGGTCGGCCGAAGCGGTGTCAAAGGCGCGCCAGGCGTTGACGCTGAAGATGGGAGTCCAGCAGAGGAAAAACAAAATCACTATCACCATCAGCATGCGGATGACGAGCTTCTTGGCCACCAAGTTGGCAGAGGAGCTGCTGCTTCTCACCCTCTCTATTTTGCTGTGGCTGGTGACAGAGAGCTGTTGCAACGGCATTTTCTTCCTCCTCTTGGTTTTGTTGAGGTAGCATCCATCTCCATCCTCGTATTTGGCGCTGCAGGTACTTATTTTTCTTTCTGTGCAATAAGTAAGTCACAACTTAAATACTTTAAGTCAGTACTTAAATAGTTGGCAAAGTATCTCTGAGCAGTGATTCAAAATACAAAACAAAGTAGGGAGTTAAAATCTAAATAAATAACATAAGTGGGGAGGGACTCTTCATGAGTGAGTAGAGCCACAGGACGAGGGGTAATGGTTTTAAACTGAAAGAGGGGAGATTTAGATGAGATCTCAGGAAGAAACTCTTTCCTGTGAGGGTGGGGAGCCCCTGGAACAGGTTGCCCAGAGAAGCTGTAGCTGCCCCATCCCTGGAGGGGTTCAAGGCCAGGCTGGATGGGGCTTTGAGCAACCTGGTCTGGTGGGAGGTGCCCCTGCCCAGGGCAGGGGAGTTGGAACGCGATGGTCTTTAAGGTCCCTTCCAACTCTAACCATTCTATGACTCTAATTCGTGGCTGAACAACTGCTGTGAAGAAAGCACTGTCCTAATTCTGAGTCAGTTGTGTACCAGCTGCTCTGCACTTGCCACGTCCCAATATGCGTCTTGACTTTATACAAACTGAAGCAAAAGATGTACGAGCAATGTTTTATTAATTATTTATTGAAGATTATTTTCAAAATGATATCTATCTGAACTTGGCAGTTTTTCCTGTTGCAGTTTTTTACAGAAATGTTCCTCACCTATGGCCAGAAAAAAAACAAACCCTTGCTGTTTCTATAATAAGCAAATTAGAAATGTAACGTATCCTGCCTGTGCAAACAAGCCATAGGTGAGGAATTAATTGCTAGTGAATAATGGAACACGTTCAATCAACAAGTGCATCTGGTAGGTTCATGACCGTAATTGACCATAAAGATTACTTTTGCAAATAGAAAATGTTGCATTTCGTAGCCTCAAGATGACTGCTTGTATCTTTAACACCAACTTTGAAAACTCCAACTCAAACAATTAAATGTATTGTTACCTCGTGAAGATTTTCTCTGGCTGGCATCAAATTTTATTCCTCTGTAGAGTTCCAAAGAAATTAGGCCATAAGCAACCATCATTATAATCCCAGGTATAAGAAAGAGTATGAGCAGCAGGAAAGTGTACCTAAAGAATCAAAAGACAAACTGAGACCGGGGAACAGCACAAAACCAGAAAAAGTCCTTTTTCTTCAGGTGAGAATTGGTGGGGGCCGTGTCGTCCCTCAGCACAGGAAGGACATGGACCTGTTGCGGCAGGTCCAGAGGGGGGCCACGAAGATGCTCAGAGGGCTGAAGCCCCTCTCCTATGAGGACAGGCTGAGAGAGTTGGGGTTGTTCAGCCTGGAGAAGAGAAGGCTCCGGGGAGACCTTAGAGCCCCTTCCAGTCCCTAAAGGGGCTACAGGAGAGATGGGGAGGGACTCTTGATCAGGGAGTGGAGCCATAGGACGAGGGCTAATGGTTTTAAATTCAAAGAAGGGAGATTTAGATGAGATCTCAGGAAGAAATTCTTTCCTGTGAGGGTGGTGAGACCCTGGACCAGGTTGCCCAGAGAAGCTGTGGCTGCCCCATCCCTGGAGGTGTCCAAGGCCAGGCTGGATGGGGCTTGGAGCAACCTGGTCTGGTGGGAGGTGTCCCTGCCCATGGCAGGGGGGCTGGAACTCGATGAGCTTTAAGGTCTCTTCCAACTCTAACCATTCTATGATTCTATAGCTCAGCATCATTGCTGCTTGATAGCGTCACTATTTACTTACTCTGCCTGGACAGTGGGACCCAGAGCACTGTCTTCCCCCCTCACCCCTCTGCCCCTGTGCTCTCTAAATGACCATCAAAAGGGTTGGGTTCTCAGGAGGGACATTTGCAATCTCTGCAAGTTTTCATATTCTGCACACGGATGGACCGTGTCCAGGTTTTTCAGAGATTCATTGAGGATTTCTCCGAAAATATTTAAATTTACGTATGAGTGAGTGAAAGCAGCATTGAAGAGTGACAGCTGCTTTCTTAGCAGTGACAGCAGGGGCTTAGCAGACCACAGAGTGAGAGTTATTGCCGTGTTGGGTATCATTCCTATGACAAGGGAGAAAAGCCACACAAGTGTCACAATGTAAGCAGCTTTAAAATATTAGGTGGGGTTTTTTTTCCCCCCACTTCTCAACTAAGCAGGATGGCAGTGTAAATGTTTGCTGAAGGTTAGTGCTTGATTTTCAATAGCCTTAAGGCTACCATGAAATCCTGTTTTCCACCAGATAATTACGCCTTTGCTAACGACCCGTTACGTCTTACCAGGACTGCTGAATGAGGTCGCTGGGCCACAGGAGCCGGCACATGTTTGCCGTGGTGTTGTTGTACTTGGTAAAAGGTACCAGCTTGCTGTAGATGGGGTAGGGTGACATGATGGTGAAGGAGACACACCAGGTCGCAGCAATCACTTTCAAGGCGTGAGATTTTGTCTGCCAGACCCGGGACTGCAGCGGTTTGCAAATGGCACTGTATCTCTCCAGAGATATGGCCACCAGGTTGAATGTAGACACGCTTACAGAGACACCTATATATATATAAAATAAAGGAAAAGGTTATTCCCTTCCTTTAAATGCTCATACTCTTTTCAAATATTCTTGCTGACTTTTTGTATACATATATAAAATTAAAAATATAGCAGCCTATTTATAAGCTAAAACATATATAAATATCATACTGATAAAGTCAACAAAGAGGGTGTGAGCAAAGGGCCGAGTCTCCAGACTGGTTCCTGCTCTGTGCTTCTCTAACTCCAGAAGTCCAAGAGAAGAGATTCATTCTGTCAAGCCATCAAATTCTGACAACAGGGAAAGAAGACACTTTTCCTCCTAATTCTTCTCGTTGCTGCTGTGGTTTGTACGCTTGAGTTATCCCACCAAAATTCAAACAAGCACTTGAAACCCGTGGGATTATTATCCTGTTAATGACACTTTTGACACAGAAGTTCACAGTCCCTCTTCTATTGTTTTAATTTTTATAAGTGTCTTGCTTGACTGGTGATCTGATTTTCTCATTCAAGACAATTAAAGGTGTTACCACTTTTTTAATTAGGTGTTAATGGAGCTGCAAAGCAGGAGAAGAAATGAAGCAGAATCTTTGTCCTTCAAGTGCCCTGAATTTCTCCTGCTCATATATTATAAAATATAACTGGGTGGGCTGCGTTTCTGTCACTGAGGTGCTCCAGTTTATCACTGCAAGATTACAGGTATTTCTTCTTCACTTTTTCACAGATTTTTCTATCAGTGAATGAGCTTTTACTTAATTTCTGTAAATCTTCTAAGGCGGGTCAAAATATGAAATGCCAATATCTTTGCAGCTTGTTTTACGTAAATTATCTGTAATTTAAAATAAGTCTTAAAGTGAGAGATTAAGAGCACAGGTGATACAGTGGGTGCCAGCCTCTGTCTGTCAATAGAAGCCCCTGTGAACCTGAATTGCTAATGGGAAATATCCACATTCTGAGTCCTAAAATAAAACACCTTCGTAATGAAAAACTTTGTGTTTGAAAATATTTGACTGGTTCCCTCTCATGAAGTAATTTACACAGTGTGAAACAAGAGAAAGATGACGATGCTGGGGTAATTTTTTATGGCATTCATTATAATTGTTTAAACATGGCCTTTAGATTTATTGGGTTTATCTACAAAAAGATGTTGATTTCCCATTCGCACGCTTTCGGCGTGTACTTTCACATCACATCAAAGCGCCCAAGGGCACGGGGTTGAAAGGGGACCTGAGGTTTCTCCCAGTAACTGAGGGTTTCCCAAGGCAGCAAAAACTTTCCATAATGTTCTCCTTTGGGTTGTTTTTTGTTTGTTTGTGTTTTTTTTTCCTTTTCAGAAACAAGCAAACGCACAGGAAGTATTGGAAGTGAGACAAAATCGCTTACACAGACACACGTAATCCAGGAATTTTGAAACTCCTGGCTCTGCAACAAAAAGGGGCTATGGGAAGGCCTATAAAAGTGGGGGCTTCTTAAAGCCAGCCTCCGAAACATGTATCTGCATTTTGTGGTCTCCTGATGAGCTCTGATCACACCAGGCTCTAATTCCCGACTCCTCAAACGACACCTGCTTTGGCCAATTCATATTTTTTTTCTCATGTATCACCGCTACCAAAAACCCATGGGTGAATTCTGTCCTGACGATGGGGAAGGAAGCGCATGTGTCGGGTTCCTCCTTAGAGCTTGCTCAGACACCAGACTCCTCACTTAACCTGATCCCAACCTGACACTCCTGTGTGTCGTCCTTAACGTTTAGAGGTGCCTCTGAATTTTGCAGACCAGGCTGAGGAAACCAGAGCCACGGAGATTTGCACCACAAAGTTGTTTCTCTGTGATTTTGGCAACCATTCAGTTGCAGATGGAAACCACCAGCTCTTTAGCCAACTTCTCCCGTATCTCGTTAGCCAGCTCTTCAAAATGAGTACAAACTTCCAAGGCTTACCCATGAAATAAGTGGCAGTTTTGCAGACAGCGCTGCCGAAAATGAAATCTTTCAGCAGGTTGGGGATGAGGGTGAAGGGCATGCAGAAGACACAGAGCATCAGGTCGCTGACCGCCAGCGACAGCAGGAAGGTGTTGGTGACCGTCCTCATCCGCTTGTTCCTTATCAGCACCGTAATTACCAGGATGTTCCCCAAAACGCTGAGCAGAAATATCAAACAGTACAGCAGAATCCGAATTATCTGATGCATATCTGGAAATTGTAACCAGGGAAAAATCAAGTTATACAGCCCATACATTAGTATTAGATGTTCCATCCTTTAATCAAAAGGTAAAAGCCTTCCTGCATTCAGTTTTACTGAGGTTTATGTCTTTACACCGGTGCAAAAATCAGAGGAGGTTCTGAAATTCTGAAACTTATTCTGCTCTACCTGACTCGCACAGCGTTACAATCCCTGCAATACAAGGAACAGTTGGAGAGCAAAATGCAACTTCTCACAACCAGGTTGTGCACCCGGGGAGTTCCTCCTTCAGGCAGAAGTAAGAAACACCACACAGCAATCAAAAACATTTTAATACCTGGATATATATATTATTTTTTTTTCAGCCTCAGAGGGCTATAATTTCATATTGAATCACTTTCATACACGGTATCAGATCAGGTAACTCCATTGTCACTGAATTGCCCAAAGAGCAAAAAATCATGTTTCTCCAAGTCCTTAGCAGAGGGACTTTTTGCATTTTGTGTCCGACCAGTGCTACTGGTCTAGTTTTCCATTATATCCAAGTTTTGCTCTACTTAGATTTTTAACATGAAAAAACCAGCACACACTAAATTCTTTCCTGCTCGTTTCTCACCCTGAATTATCAGCACGCAGCTGATTTTGTACTCCCTCACAGAAAAAAACAAAAAGCCTTGTGTAGCTGTTTCTCTCCATAGCACCTCTGCTGCCAGCTAGAACTAAACCTGCCTGAATCAAAAATAATCTACTTTTCTATACATACCTTTAGAAGGGTAAGGCGGGTCATCCACGCAGTAAAAAGTGTCATTTTCCAAGATGATGTCGCAGAGGAAAGCAGTGATATTGGTACCGTTCCCGAGGAAGCTGGCATCAACTATTTCCATTCTCCGGGATCCACAGGTTGGCTTTGAGGAGGAAGAGGGTGGGTTTGTAACTATCTGCCCATTCTTTCCGTAAGCAAACACATTCCTGGACGAAATCTTCGGGAGAAACAGGGGAGAGGCAGTTGTGCGAGGAAGCTCTTGGAACTCTCCGTCAGGAGCAGCCGACACACAGAGCCCCGTTGAGATTTATTCCGGGGGGCACAGGAGGCGGTTGGGGAAAAGCAAAGCACGCGTGCACAGACACACTCACACGTGTGCACCCAGATCCACACACCACACACACACACAGAGCCCCTCCGGTACTTTTTTAGATCCACCCTCTGCCGTTACTGGCCTACTGTTGGGATTATAAACAGGCTAGAAAAAAAAGATTACAGCATTAACCCCTTGCAAGGTTGCCTCTGCTCGCATCTCTGCTGCGTTTCTCAGAGGGAGCCTGCGTTGCCACGGCCAGGAAATCACAGCCAGTGAGTGAGGAGAGTGATGAATCCCTCTCTCGACCAACAACGTTTGACACGGTAAGAGCAGCTGAATAAAAGGGCAGAGAAGAGGAAAACATAGTGAGGATGTCGCCTGCCTGACATGAAAATGACTCTTGCCGTCAGGTTTTTCTGCGCATTTTTCAGAGTGTGCTCGGAAAAAAAGAGGAGCTGGTACATTTATCTCCTTTGGTGAAGGACTAACTTCAAAAAAGCTAAAACTAACTAAAGCGCTGTAGCTGCAGGACCCAAACCCCAGTAAGTCAAGGGAAAGGCTCACTGATTTACATGTTCTTGGATCAAACCTTATGAAAGTGTGACATGAGAACGGTTGGTTCATAGTCTGTGGGCTTCTGCTTGTACAGAATCATAGAATTCTACGATTTTCACAGATTTTCTCAGTGCAAGGACCTGGATACCACTTGAATGCAAAATTGACATACTGATAGACCGCGGCACATTAGTTACCTATTGGTGTAAAACACAACCATCTCAATTGTTTAAAAGGAACTCTTTCCTCTGAGCTCTGCTTTTTGAATACATAAACATCATCCTCTCTGGTGTCCCCGCGAAGCTGTGGGTTTCTAACTTCCAGAACACAGCTTGTTCATGGCAAAAAATGTAAATTAATATTATAATCGAATCCCTGCTATAACTCAATTGAAAACGATTTTCACATTTAAAATCTCTTCTAGTTAAACAGGCAGAGCAATAACAGGTTCCTCACAACCGGTTCAGACCCCGTGAAGTTGATACACAAAGACTGGAAGGCCTGGATTTCTTTCCCAGTCTCTCCAGCCTTGCTCTATGGTGCCATTAACTGGAATGGTTACCTAGGTTTGCTGACCGAACATCTAAAGTTCTAATTTCTAAATTACCTTTTCTTTAGCAGGTAAATTCTATCTTTTCCATTTCTTTTACAGATTCTTGCAGTTTTTGAAAACCTGAGATAAAATGACTCCAGCTGGGCGATCAGCGAAAACGATGTGTAACTTGTCCCAGCTGAAAGAACCACTCAGTCCAGCAGGAGCCAGTTCCAGCTTCAGAGGTGAAACGTACCGGTAGGAAATGAATCCAGAATGATACGTTCTGCTTTATTTTTCCAGTCGTGAATCTCAAAATGGGAGAAAACCATATCGGAGAAATAAAAGTTAAAATTTGTTTCCATTTTTGCATTGACTGAGCATCAATGCTCAGTTCATCAGAACTCGATGATCTTGAAGGTCCCTTCCAACTCTAACCCTTCTGTGATTCTATGATTCTATGATCCAGCTTTAACATTAGGTACCAATCTCTCTGAAATTAGTTGCCTAATTCACCTTTATTTTTTAATATGTTTTCTGTGATTAAATTGATGGGTGTTACTACTCAACCCCTCTATTAAATGACAAACATTGGCCATTTAATTAAACATAGATTTTTCTTTGTTGTTGTTATAGTTTTGAATTTGTTTGTAATTATTCCAGTATTGCCTGAACGTTTTCCCTGACAATTTCAAGCTGCTACAATACCCCAAACAGCTGAAATGGCAGCCAAGGCAGGGGCTGATTTAGCAGTGGTTATGCACAGGAGAAGTAACGGATGCTTTTTGGAAAGGACAAATGAATTTAGGTTGATTTTTTCGCTTCTTCGTTGACAACCGCAAGTCATAGACTCATCTAAGCTGTTCAGACTTGTGGTTAACAACTTCTCTTTCCTTTGAAAATGACTTTCTGTAGAAGAAAACCCAACAACAAACCAACTCAACAACTTCTGTAGTTGAAGGTGTTTAAGTGTTTAAGGTGTCCTTCATGATAAGAATTTTCCTCTGTTATAAAGTAGCGTTCAATCTGAACAATTTCGAGCTTTAAGAGACCTTTCTGCATCAAAAGAAGCTATTATAATTATTTATAATTATTATAATGGTCTGACCTGGTGCAAAACACGGGCTGGGTAATTGTGTTTAGCAATTCCATCACTGAATTAAATAGTCTTTAATGGAGTTTGAGTCTTTCTGTAAGGAAGATGTCAAGTTGTTGTTCTGGGCTGATTCTTAATGTGGAAGAGAAGAGATCTTTCTGGATTCCTGGCCCCTTCTACTAGATCTGCAACAGAGAATTCCGTTTCAGTCGTTTCCAGTGGAAATTAGCAGGGTTTCCTCTATTACTTTTTACCATAGAAGTGTTGCTATTTGGGGTTGGTTTCTCTCTCAATCCACTTCTAATCTACAGTTTTTATACTGGTTGTAACGCTGTATTTTGGGGGTGGGATATTTTCCTGACTCTGATGAGTTATAGCTTGGTTGTTCCCATACCTTGAGGAAGCAGCATTATGCTAAAGGAAAATTCTTTCTTTATTTATGTTGTCAGGTACAGATTGAGACTATGAACTTGTCGTCTGCTGGGCTTCCAGTCTTGCTAAACTGGATTGCATTGAGTCTTCCATGAAGTCTCCATGATCTGGTTAAAAATAATCGTAGAATTGTAGAATGGTTTGGGTTGGAAGGGACCTTAAAGATCATCCAGTTCCAGCCCCCCTGCCCTGGGCAGGGACACCTCCCACCAGACCAGGTTGCTCAAAGCCCCATCCAGCCTGGCCTTGAACCCCTCCAGGGATGGGGCCGCCACAGCTTCTCTGGGCAACCTGTTCCAGAGCCTCACCACCCTCACAGGAAAGAATTTCTTCCTGAGATCTCATCTAAATCTCCCTTCTTTGAATTTAAAACCATTACCCCTCGTCCTATGGCTCCCCTCCCTGATCAAGCGTCCCTCCCCATCTCTCCTGTAGCCCCCCCTAGGGACTGGAAGGGGCTCTAAGGTCTTCCTCGGAGGCTTCTCTTCTCCAGCCTGGAGAGAAGAAACAGAATAAAGAGTTGTATGGGGGAAGTTACAAGGATGCTGTGGGAGACAGTCAGTGATCAGGAGAGAAGACAAGACTGGGGGAACCATTTCAACCAAAGAGGTTGCACTGGGGCTGTGCTCCTGTACCCTGTATCGTGACAGAGAGCGAGTTATCATCCTGAATTCAACTTCTCTGTACTTGTCACGATTTTGCCCTATCTGAAGACTATCAGGTTAGTTATTCTTTCCTTGGAGACAAGCTGTTTCCTACCGTCCATGAACAATGTGGCCCAGGTCTAAAATATTTTCTAGTTATTCTGCAGTCTTTCACAGATGCTAACACATAAAGATGAACCAAGAATTTAACTAATGACATATTGAGTTTTTGTGTTGTTTTTTTCCTCTGTTCCTTTCCTAATAATTCCTGTAATCCTGTTTGCCTTTTTTTTATGACTACTGAGAATTGAACTGATGTTTTCATGGAATAATCTACCCTAAGTTCAGTAGTCTCTCTCTTGCATAGTAATATCTAATTTACAGCCCTACACTGTTCATGAAAAATTATAATTCTTTTCTACTTTGCAGTGACTTTTTTTCTCCCCCCATCCCTTTTTCTGCAGCATTTATGAAAGTGATGAAGAGCTGTAGCAAAGCTTCAGTGGGACTCCATTCATAATTGCCTTTCATTCCTACTTTTAATTCCTCCTTTTTATTTCCAATCTTTTAATCACACTTCTCCCTCTTTCACTCCAGACCACGGGTTTTTACCTTGTCCATGATGTTAAATTGCTCCTGAACTCCTGCTTCCATGATTCTCCTAGTTCTTTCTGGCATGTAAATCTGTGCCAACTTTGCTCCCTCAGCCCAGATAAGTCTTCCAGGGCCTTGTGAGCATTGATTGCCATCATCCCAGGCCTTGGGAAGCTCCACCTGGAGAAGTGAGGAAGAAATAAAGCAAGAAATGACACAGCAGCTCAGTGATGTGGGTTGTGCCCATAGCATGAGGAAAAAAATGTTTTAAGTTAAAGAAACTTGAAGTTAAGTTAAAGAAACATGAAGCCTGAGGCGTGCAGGCAAGTCACTGAAAAACTCAGCATATATTCTACTGAGTTATTGAGACCTTTACTGGCATGACCACCACTGAATCACTAATTACTCATGGCTCACTGGCTCTGTGTCCACAGGATGCTCTTGGATGCCAGAACTTGGCTTCCAAGCACTTCCCTCTGACTGCCAGCCTAAGGCGAGAGTGCCTCTGACTTTTTTTGGTGGTGTTTTTTTTTCCTGGGGAGAGAAGTAAATCAGACCTTTCCATTCCACTTTTGCAGAGGTAGCCCAGAGCCATGTTTGCATCGCAAACTCACTTTTTCTGGACGAGCAAATTCAGGTGACATTTCTCAGGCTTGTTGTCCTGAATCACATATGAGCGGGTGGCTTCATCCTTTGTCATCCCTGTCTTCCCAATGCAAGCCCACTGGTGGTGGCAGTGGCTGACCAGGATGGCAGAAGCCCTTCACCCAGACCCATCCCAAGGGATGGGCCCGCTACAGCGTCAAGACATGCTTCCAAAGGACATGCCAGAAGACTGAAGCCAATGAGGCCAGCAGCCATGGCCTGAGGCTTCATGTAGTCAGCAGAAATGCAAAATGGACCAAACTGCCTTGAATACTTTTTGGCTTAGTCACGTTCTGTGCAGACAGAAACCGAGTGGAGAGCATGGTGGTGGGAGGCAGTGGGTAGAGCACAGACAATGAAGGGTTGAGGGATAAGCTCTGAGCCATGATTCACTCCAGAGGGTACTAACTTCAACCAGGAGTGACCACGGAACGCCATCTTGTGCAAATCCCAACAACTGCATAGTTAAGGTTTAAAACAAACTGGATCCTCTTGTTCCCACACTCAGATCTCTAAATCTGCAAGGTGGGGCTTTCCTCTACAAAATATTTGCAGATTGTGTGTCCAGAGATCTTCATCTGTTCTTACCATCCCCACCAGTTTTCCTTCTGTGAATGCCAGGCTTACAGGCTGGCTTGTAATTCCAAGGGTTTAGTTCCCTTGCAGCCCTTTTTAAACATTGACATCACATTTGCACAATTATTTTTTTTCTTTTCTCTGGCAACAATGTAGTCCTAAGCAAGAGATTACACATCATGTTTAATAATTTTACTATTTCCTTTAGAAGTTCTGGATGAATACCATCTGGTCCTGGGCTGAGCTGGATTCAGCGTCTGCTGGTTAATTTGCCAGACTAAATGAGTAAGAATTTGCTCTGAACTCTTGACTTCCCTTTTGGAGTGGGTTTCTGCATGAAACATATTAAGATCAAAGAGTTTTGTTTTCCTAGGCTTTTTTTTTTTTTTTTTTTTCGCATAGATTTACTCAAATGTAAAAACGTACAGCCAATAATCCTAATGTTTGGACAGTTCTGAGTTGCCTTTTTAGCATCATTTCTCTCTCCATTACATGGAGCTAATTGCATGACAGATCACTCTCCGTGCAGATCAGTTATCGTCTCATTGTCTCCCTGCAAGCTTTAGAACAGAGAAAAAAAGAGGAAGCTGTTTTAATGAAATGCTTGCTAATCACAGATGTAATTTTATTATTTAGGAGAAACAAAAACCCAAATGTCTGTCCCACTTGAACTTAATCATGCATTATCTGGGATATTGGAAGTTTTAGGCAAGAACTTCCTTTGAGTTGGCTGCTTTATTAACAACACTAATTTATTAATAAAATTGGCTTTGTTAATTAAGAAGTAATTTATGTACCATAATGTAGCTGTGTAGATAGTTTAGAGAAAAGTATACAAAAATATTTTTCCCTGGATTCGAAGAAGAGGCTTGCTAATCCATGATAACAAAAGAATCTGCTATTTTTCAATTTTTTATTTTACTCTTAATCTTTTTTTTTTCCCTGTAATGTCAGATACTGAACACACTGGCTTTGCAGCCAAAACAGTTGCTGTGCTCTGTCATTTCGTGCTATGTGTACAATGCTTTTCCCATCCAAACCCAAGCCACATCATTTTACAGTTGCCTCATTCTTTTTCCTGAAGAATAAGCATCTGTTCTGGTTTTTGTTCATTAATGTGACAAAGATCTTTGCTTAAATTTAAATAGAAACTCAACTTGTAAGACGACGAATTGGGGAAAGCTTATCTTTATCTTGTGTCAAATCTACAAATAATTTTGGGGGTGTTGCCAGTTCTTTTTTGTCCTGGAAAATGAAATATAATAAATGGATTTATACATATATATACATATATATATATGAAAAGTCATGGTCTACTTCTGTTCTCCCTTGCCAGGGTTATGCTGGCAGATGGCCACTGATTCAGTGGAGTTACTCACACACATACCAACAACAGGGAGATCTGAATCAGGCCACACTTTCGAGTGGACAAAATTCTCACAAAATTCTCAGGAACACGTTTCTTTTAAGCTTTTTCAAAGTGATCTGAGCTTGTGTCCTATCAGGGTCTCACAGTAACTGCAGTTAAAACCAGTTTATATGATACTCATTTGAACTTGGTAAGATAAGGATGAAATTTCCTTCAGAGAGCCCTGTTGTACCATCAGTGATTTCTGAAACAGCATTCACCAACTGTGGAGGGGATCAAAGGCGATCAACGAGCTCTTGCTCCCCCTCCAGTGCTTCTCCAGTGGTCGTGTATGACAGCGCTGTGGCATGTAGTTTAATAAACACCTGGAAGACTCCGGAGGTCTTGATAGATGATACTGCATCTGGACACATCTCAAGGTACCTTTTACATGACTTTGGGGGTGACCACTTTTCTTCCTTTAGAAGGGCCAGTTCATAGCATTTGAACTTCTTGGATGCAGACTTGCCCATGAGACACAGTATGGCTGGCCCTGGGGCCATCTTCATGGGCATCCAGTGAGCCTATCATTCCATCTTCCTGGGAAGAGACGAAACAAGGCTGTGACTTTTGTACAACGGTCAAGGCTCACTGATGAACAGGAGCAATAAAGCATAGAATCATAGAATTGTCTAGGTTGGAAGGGATCTTTAAGATCATCTAGTCCAACCATCAACCCAACTCTGACAAAAAAACATCACTAAACCATATCTCTAAGCACTATGTCAACCCATCTTTTGAATACCTTCAGGGATGGTGCCTCAACCACTTCCCTGGGCAGCCCATTCCAAGGCTTAATAACCCTTTCAGCGTAAACATTTTTCCTAATATCCAATCTGAACCTCCCCTGGCACAACTTGAGGCCGTTTCCTCTTGTCCTGTTGCCTGTGACTTGAGAGAAGAGACCGATCCCCACCTCTCTACACCCTCCTTTCAGGGAGTTGTAGAGAGCGAGAAGGTCTCCCCTCAGCCTCCTTTTCTCCAGGCTGAACACCCCCAGCTCCCTCAGCCTCTCCTCATAAGGCTTGTCCTCCAGACCCCTCACCAGCTCCGTTGCCCTTCTCTGGACACCTCAATGTCTTTTTTTGTGGTGAGGGGCCCAAAACTGGACACAGCACTTGAGGTGGGACCTCACCAGTGCATATTGTCTCTGTGAATCTTCAGGCCCAATTTCATAATCATGTTTAAAGGATTCAAGCTAGAGAGGCAAGGAAATAGCCCTGCACACCCTTTTGTGGGTGCTAGAACCACACGCCAACTTACCAGCATGAACACATGGCCCAGGATGTCACTTTTCTTTTATTATCTTAACACCATCAGGTGTTGGTACTGTCAATGGGTTCCTTTGAGCATATTTTTGGATGCTAGACCAGCATCAGTCAAAGGCAATGTTCACATGTTCTAAGGTACCTGAGACTGTTTTCTGAGGTACGGTCATGACACAGTTTGTAATAAATAGGTAAAAAGATCGGGGGCTGCCACCAGAAAGCCCCCTTAGATTATAATGTCAGCAAGATAAAGGTAGAACTGTTCTTGACACTACTGAGTTTCTTAATAAAGCTCAACACCAAAGGTTCCAGTAACGCATATAACAAAGGGTCGCAACTCTTTTAGCACTAGAGATTTTCATTAGTAGAACTCACAGAAGCATAAGAAAGAAGCCAGTTATGTCAACTGCACTCACTATGAGTTTCAATTTAAAGATGAAAAAAAATGAAGTGCAGGAAAGTCAAATATTTGGCAGAGGCCACGCAATGGGCTGGTGGAAGAGTCAGGAAGAGGAAGGGAGTCTCTTCAGATTGGGGCCAGTGCTGTATTTGTCAGACAGCTCTGCCCTCAAAAGAAGCCACGCTACACTCATAAGGTTGAGATCAAATAGATTTCTCCATTTCCGCAGAATTAGATAAAGAGATGTTAGTTTCACGACACCAACTACATCATTAAGGCACCGGCTGTGCAGTTGGTAGGGAGGAAATAGAGAAAGTCAGCTGATGTATTATTGGGTGAATTGGTACCAGCATGTCTGAAGCCAGGGCTTTAATTTAAGATTCCAAAGTTGATGTGTCCTACTATGTATGGAGAGAAGTTACTTTGCATTTATTTTGATCTGACATCTACATTTTTGGAGGAGTATCAGTTTCTGTAACAGACAACAAATACCTTTAGGGTAATACTATTGAAATTTGTTCATTGACATCTTAGTTCCCAAGAATCATATAATCCTTGGTTTAAGGGACCTTGAGCTATGGGTAGCAAGAGAAGTATTGTCTCTATGAGAAGAATACTGAAAACTACATTTACATAAGAAGAATTCATTTAATCAACAGCAGTAGTTCTTGAAAGCTTCAGTTTTTATAGGAATCATAAACGCCCTATGAACAGCAGTTGTCTGATTTGACATAAATTTGCACAAGAACTCCAACATACAATTTGCTTATATTTTGATTAATTCTCTTTTATTCAGTAGCTAAAGAGGGGCACATAGCCTCATTTTTTTCAAAGTAACTAACGGGCGAATTCTCTTATCAACAAATGAATTTTCAGTATGAATTTTAGTCATTTGAGACAATTCAGACTATGAGTTGCGGGTAAAGAAGAAGAGAACAGGAAATTAAGTATTTGCAGTAGGGTATCTGGCTATGAAACAGCTTTCCAGAGCTATTTCTAAATCTGGAGTTATATCTAAAAGCTTTAGGAGATGTTGCAAAATGTCTCTCCTTTAGAAGACCTTCCTACCATTACTACTGGTACGACATAGAGAGGTACTACCATCTATAAACCCCTACCATCAATCCCCACAAAGAAACAATACTCCCTTCTGGGAAGGGAGGTCCTTAACCCAAGCAGGATTTTGATCTAACAAAAAGAAAAGCGAATGATTGCCTGATGTCTAGAACTTCTCTGGTTTTCCATCGTCACGATTTTGCCTGGAAGGGTTCTCAGGCAGTGAGATGATGGCTTGTCCCCTTCAAATTCTGGGGCTCCTAGAACGAAAGTAGGATTTTCAGTTAGGCTCAAGGCTATGCATTTCGTTGTACACAATTAAGTATTTTATTGTTTGTCTCTTGCTCCTTTACTGTGACAATCTCCAGGCGGGTTTCTTTGGTTAACTGGAACTCCGCAGGCTGACAGTTTGGACTAATTATTGGACCAAGTAAGACGAGATACAGGGAGACCTTCATGAGCGAAGACAATTTACCCCAGCTGAAGTTCTGTTCTAGGTCTTCCTTTCTGGAATGTTTATCTCTGTTTGTAAATTAGCCCAATTGTCTTTGCATTTTGGACTTCTTCGATAGGTAACACGCTGTCCAATAACTGCATGTAGAAAGCTGCCAGTTGTAATTTTTTTGAGAAACTGAGAGAGGCGGGTCAAGCCCTCAGTGATAACAAATACTGTGATTTATTTCAACTCTCGCGCTGATCTGTGCTGGGAGTATCTGATAGTATTTCCGTATAGAGTCATTTCAAAATATTATTCAAACACGGAAAATACTCATTTCCAGAGTTTCACCACACATGGGCTGTTAAAAGACAGCATTATTGGCCTTACCTGCCACGCTTTCATCTATGTAATTCTTAAGAAAACACACTCCGAGGAACAATTGCCGTAGTTATTTTGGACTATTTGCCCTTGTTTATACAATATTACATTGTGCAGGGAGTTAATGTGACTGAAAGCATGTAAGTTTTAAATTAATTTTCATTGTTTAGCCTTTGCTTACATTACAAAACTGTTTTAAAGCTGCCAAGGAGAACACTCAACTCTCAAAAGAAGGGAGAAACAAAAGTCCAAGGACTGATTCTGCTGTGAGTTCTCTATGCTCACGTTTTGATAGAGCCTGGTTAGGATGCTGTGGTATCGCCAAATACCCAGGGGCTTATAAATCAGATAAGCACATCAGAAGCTGGATCACTGGGATTTAATCCTTGTATACAGAAAAGTTACGTGGTACACTGTCGATTTTGCTTTCCCAAACATTGGGAATCTGGCAACAAAGGCAGATGATTTTTTTTAATGTGTTTTTTTTTTGCGTGTGCCTGAAGTCATCATCTTACATTTGCAATTTCATGAGCACTGATTTGGCCCTTTCTGTACCCAACAGTGCGGGTGTCAAGCGTGCGTTGTACAGACACAGCAGTGCCAAACAGTCACAGGCCACGCGGACTGTGGCTACTGTGTCACTTCTCAGACACCTTATGTCTTCCCAGTGTTCTCCTTTTGCTCCAATGCATTCATTTTGCAGTCTTGCAATGGGGGGAAAACGAATAAATTGAAGTAGGAGAGGTATTTCTGATGGGACCGTGATATAAGATCAGTACCAATTAGTAGTTTATTTTTACAGGCTTTGTTCATTGGACTTGCTGGAGCACGTAAAGGGTGTTTAAAATATTTTAAGTGATATGCTAGTGAAATGCTCCCAGGTTCTACTCTCACTCGCCAGAGTACCAGAAGTATAATCTTGCTCAAACCACAACCTTACAGTGATCTTACCTCTTTAAATTTCTTTTACATTGCAGTTGGAAAGCCAGAAGTGTCAGCTGCAATTTTGTACTTCGTAAAGACAGACCTCCCCGAAGTCTTCGCTTAATTCTTAATGCCTGCTCATAAAAGTTGTTATTGGAAGTCAAATGGGAATGCTCTGGCAAAATGAAAAGTAAAGCACTATTTATTTAATTAGCTGTTAAACTGAGTCATTTCATACTGGAATATCTTGTTCACAAGACCTTATATAGAGAAGGCTGAAAATTTAAAATTGGATTCTATGGGAAATATTCAAATAAATTCTAAAAAAATCCGATCATGATATAAATTGCCAAATAAATCTTGATTTTCTGTTTTCAGATATCCAACCTGAAATTATAGGAAACGTTTGTTCTTCTGGTTTGATGTGTTATTAAATATCCAAGGCCTTCCAGATTTAATGCCGTTTGAGAAGAAATTGTCAGTACAAATTGATATTTCTTTGATGAAACCCAGCACGCTTATCAAGAAGGCAGTAAATTTCATTTCCCTGAATAGTTACAGGGGAATGAGAAACAAAACAGGATTTTTCCTCGCTTACACTTTTCCTGCCATCCTATTCATTAGCTGGTGCCTCGTTTGCTTCGTGACATGATAATGACTTCTTTTCCTCCGCTCCTTCTTCGATGCATCCTCTCGAGTATTTCTTTAGCTATTGCCCTTCCTACCTGTGTGCATTTTCTCTTTCTTTCAGCCAACTTAACTAAAACTGTGGATTTGCAAATAGCACCTGAATTCCGGGATGTCCATCCTTTAGGCCACACAACTGAGCTCTACTTGGTACCTTCCACGGGGTGTTATTTCCAGTTCTAAGGAGTAAGTAAACGGTTAGGTCTCCAAGACTTGTTCCTCTTGGGTAAAGTTATGAAAGCTAGTAGTACCGTACTGCATAAGGATATTTTTTTCCAAAAATATTCTAATTTTTTTAAAAAAAAGCATATTAACTCATGTCACCGTTCAAGCTCACTGAAAGTTGAAATTATCACGTGGCTATGGATGTTTGGGGGTTTTGGTGTCCTAAACCACTGCATAATGATACCAAAGCAAAGTGTCTCTCTAAATGAATATTTGATTATAAAACTGATATGCATACATATATTTTCTTGTTCGTATCCCTACCAAACCTGCCCTATAGGCTGTGTTAAGTCTTTGTCCCGTTCATATTCTTGTTGCAAACCTTTACAGTTATATTTGGGGAGAAAAATTAACTATGTTTTGAAAGTAGCTTCCTTCAAACAATCAGCGTCATCTCCTACTATTATTTCCCTGTACGTTTGCCCTTATGTGGGGGGACAGGGTTATGTGTCACCTCCTTGATCTAAATTTTTATTATGCTGCCTTTATTATTAATCTAATTTTGAAAAGCCTCATAAGTGAGAGCGGGCCCTCTCAGTAAGCAAATACAGCTTTGTTAAATTGTTTTACCAGCTTCATAACTTGTCTCTTCGCTTTCTTTTTTGCAATGAATACAAATAATTCCAACCTTTCTTCAGGCCTTTAGCACTATGACCTTTGTGAATGGTTTCTAATTTTCCTTCCTGGTCTTTCTGGGAACATTTGCAATATAGAATGTAAGATTCGATCCTGTATCCTGTTAATTAACAAAATAATAGAATTTTTTACGTGGTACCTCTGTCCTTTTTTTGATTTAGCAAATCTGTTGTGCATTGGAAAGATTTCTTCACAGAGCTCTAAATGGTGATGCAAACCAGAAAACCTGACCTCATTTGTATATTTAATTTTTTTTTGCTTTCAATGTGCAGAGCTTCATCTGAAATCACGTCATCTGGGTTTGTTTGTGCTCTCCAGAGCTGGGTACAATATTTCCGTGCCATTTTTCCTTCAAGCAGGTGTGTATGCTAACTTGTATTTTGGGGGTTAGTGAGAGCAGGGTAGCCTGCTATTCAACGGCTCTGAATCCAGCCTTCAGAGCTGTGCTTTATACATTTGCTCGTCCACCTCGCTGTCTCACTCTTTTCAGGTGTTTTCTTTGAATTCTTGTGCATGTTCTTCTTATGAATTTATTTCCACTGTAAAAACTCATCATTTATTTGTGTTTCGTGTATAGGCAATTCTTGTAACGGGCAGCATTAGTACTCAATGTTTTCACATAATTTTCTACAATAACGTATTCCTGTACATAAACAGAGAAACTGTGGTTAGAAATTAGGGCTCAGTCTTACCTTTTGACTTAATCTCTTTTGAACTAACTAAGCCTCTGCCGTGGGCCGAGATCTATCAGAGGAGACTCTATTCCGTAGTTAGTGAAGTTATTTATTCAGTGCCCAGTGCTCCCTCTTGGTGGTATAAAGCATTTGTTCCTACAAGGAGAGAAAAGCACCATCAGTGGAGACAAAACTGTGAGAAACTTGTCGAGGTTCTGCTTGCTGTGTTCAGTGCATTCAGCATTTCCATTTTTTGGTTTATCCTACCACCACTTCTAGCTTTCTTTTTAACAGAGCAGACGGCAAGTTAAGGAAGCAGAAATCACAGCGAAGGACATCTGAAGAATCCCAGCAATGGAAGTGATGGTCCTTGTGACCCAAACTAGAGAGCTCCTTTTAACAGTGAGGGTACCTGGTTCTCTTCCAACCATATAACCATCAGCAAAGAGTTACAAAAACCCTGTAAGCGTTTCTAGATCATCTTGGTTTATTCTTTGCTTCTGAATCTTCTACTTGAGAATGTAACGAACAAGCAAACCAATCAGCCCACTAATCTGTCATAGTGAACTAAAAACAGAAAAAAGGATGAATCCACTTTAATTGTCATCAAATCTTAATCTGAAGAATAAAAAGGGCCTCGGATTGATGGCCAAGGAGAGATCCTTGTTCTGCCACTGAAGTTTATAGTTCTACTTCTTAATGATTAAGGAGAAGGCAGCTGTGATTTAGACACTAAGTAATGCATTCAAGGTGACCTACTGATTGTTGAAGACTTGCAACACACACTGATGTGACCCTGTAATAATAAATGGTATATATTCCAGGCAGGGAACAAAAGTATAACAGATTACATTTTACACAGAAGATAAATTCCCCTACTGCAGTAAGTAGGTTATAGTACCAAGAAGCTATTTCAGTGGAGTAATGCTCAATACTCTACAGTACGTAAATAGAAAATTAGAGTTTCAGATGCTTTTAAATAGTAGGTATAGAACTCCACTACATACATTTTTGAGATATTTTCAAAAAGGGAATATTTTCTGTCACAGACAAAGTCCAAGTTCTGCTTGTATTTATATCACAAAGCCTCATGGAAATAGTAGGTTTGAAAAAGAGCAGAGGATCTCACCCTAGCGCAGCTATCTACTGATTAACTCTCACCTGGAGAGGTTAACCAAGATTCTTTTACAGAATGATTGGTTGCAGTCTTTAAGAACCTTAAAAGAAGTGGCTAATGCTGTGTGTGTACTGGGAAAATATTTGCTCATGAATGTTGTATTATGTCTTTTAAAAGGTTTGGATATGTACAATAGTTGCGCAAATTTCCCAACAGACTTGTTGATAGGTGAGTGTGCAATTTAAAATTAAGATCTAAAATATAAGTCACGCATGAAGGGCACGTACTACTCAGTATGTGAACCTTATACGTGATTCAGCACGTGTTTTTCTTCAAAACGGATCTAGATCAATGAACTCCATTTCTGGTTTAAGCCCAAGAAATCCTACACCGTGTAATTAGGTCCTAGTAGTCACGGTCAATGTATACATGGGATTTTATGAACCAGAAGATCCAGAATGTTACTGCTAAAGCCCATGTCGCTTGAACAATAATAAAACATGTGAAAAATGGACTAAATCTAATAACACTAGAAAAATTAGGGACTTTGTGCATGTTATTTTTTTACATATCTGATAACTCACAGTTGCTGCTATGACTCAGCAATGCTATTAAAGAGTACCAGTAATGGATATTATGACCTGAGATACGTGATCCTCTCTAGGGAGGCTTATGCCCATCTAAACCCAAGGTCTGGTAGGAAATTACCTAAAATCAAGAACCGAAGCAATGTGGAACTCCTAAACTAGACTGATAATCCTTGACGTCATTGGTAGTCAAGTCTAGCTCTCAAGTTCAGCCACATATTAGATAAAACATATTACTTCTCACGAACAATAGCCGGCCCTAAGAGATGTCTTCTGCCCTGATAAGCGAAGATACATCATCTCAGCTTCCTCCATCCTTCAGATTGCATCAGTGGTACTTGGGCAAAAATCTCATTACTCCACGGGAACTGAGTATTTTAAATACAGTACCAAAAACTTGTCAAAATACACCCTGTCACTTTTGGGCAGCAATTTGAATAAAGCTTGAAATTGATAAGGGTGAGTCACCGACAGAAATTTATTTTTTTTTGTCCCACCTCTCTGTTATCAGCTCCAAACTGTTATCATGGTTCTGATTGCACAGGGAAACCAGAGGATATTATAAAGGTGAGCTTGCAGGATTGGCCCATAACTGAGATTAAAGTTTAATATGCGTCAGTCGAATATAAAGAGCGAGCACACTGAGCAAAAGACTGAGTAGGATGTTCTTGGAAAGAACATGCTTGGATGAGAAATCCAGGGAGTAGCTGTTTGAACTTGATGCTTTAGTTCACAAGTCAGGTTCTATAACATCTTGAGATGGAGGATGGGAGTTATGGCTTTTAAACCCTCATGAGTTAAAATGGTTCCAAGCGGAGAAAGATGAAACCTCTGTTCCCCCAGCAGAGAGAGCGGCCCTAGGAGGAGAATTCATGAGTTGGCATTTCCAGCAGCAAGAGAACCAAAGACGAAGGTGGGATCAGGGCAGCAGGAGTGCTGGGAATGGCTTAGCGGAAGGGTGTCTTGGGAGCAGCTGACTCGAAGTGCTGGGATTTTGTTGACTGGTGGGATTTTGGGATTGGGACTGCTGGGATTCTATTGGCACTGCTGGGATTTTCTTGTCGACTTCCCTCCCCTATTATTCTGTCATACAAGGCAACTGCCTCCTTCGGTGATACCTGCAGACAGCTCTGGTTTTTATTAGGTCAACTAAAATAGTTTTATGGAAAAAGCCAAGCTTCCAGGCACTCAGTGCATTCTTTGGATGTTTTTCCTTTTTATTGACTGCATTTACGCTCCAGGAAATAAACTGGTCTACAGAATCGTTTGGAAGCATTAAGATGTACTTTGTCTTATCTGGCCTTAAATGTGACAGGATGATATATCTGTTGCTTCATATCCTTTCCTCTTCTCATTTCAAAACCCACCAGGGGAAAGAGGGAGAGAATATGGGTGAAATATTTCAGATACTGACTACGTAATTTTTACTTTCCCTTGCCGCATTCTTGAAGCTTTCCAGACCTGTGGTGGCAGATAAATGTAAGACACTTGGGATACCAGTATCAGTTAGAGCTGACTGCAGTAACGTGACACAAAACATGGTAAGGATGGGTATAACATCGTAGAGCTGTAAATGGAGGTGGGATACAATGGGGAAGAGAGTTCGGGGGTGTAGGACCCGTGAACAGAGGGGAAAAAAACCCCCCAAAACAGAAAAACAATGACACCTACACCAGACCTTCGGCTAGAACCAGCAAGCTACCTCTGGTATGTGCTACTGGACATCATAAAACCCCTCTACGCTGACTGTACCGCAGTTGCTTACTTGCAATTTAGAAGTAAATCACGATGAAAAAGCAGCAATTGTCAAACACTTATCACATGAACCAGGTTAAACCAGTCATGTGACAGCAGGGGGACAGGCCAAAGAGTTGGCTGGGGTTTCTGCCAACGCCTGTTGCTTAAGTGATATTTTCTAACGACGACCCTGTATTTCTCAGGCTGCTCTGCAGTAAGCTCCTTGTAAGGAAACAAAAAAGAAGCACACGCTTAAGCATGAGATTTCTCAGCTGGATATGGTAAGGATACACAAGAAGCTGTTAACGGCCCTCAGCGAGATTCTCTAAAGATTATCTTTTTATATCGCCTTGCTTTCCTAGTGTTGATCGGCATTTACAAGAAGTAAGTTTTCCTACCCATATTGGAGACGTCGCTTACCAAAGAGAAACCCCGTGCACAGGGGGAAGGAAGCCAGGGTGGAAACAGGCTAGAAAACCAGGGAATGATGAGTGACAGATGTGCACGTGCAGAGGGTAACAAACCAAAGGCAGATGTGGAGCTGCAGGAAATGACTCGCCTCCAGCCGACGTGAGCTTTTTCTCCTGTTTTGTTGACCTGTAGAGATAAGGATGGCTTTTGCAGACCTGCAAAGTCTTCTGCATTGCACGTGGAACTCGCCTGGGGTATCGTTTCCCCATATTCCCCAGGAGCAGGGGAACTCACGCTTCGAACCAGCGAGACATCGTGGCTTCTGGCCTCTGACCCAACCTCTGGGTCCCCGCATGTCACGCAGTCCTGGTAAATGACAGGCTCGCCAAGCACGATGTCAGATTGCCATCCCGGTGGCAGTCCCCAGGTTCTCTCAAAAGCTGGAAAAGAAAACGCTGCTGAGGACTGTGCCGGGCAAGGGGAGAGGGCTTCTCTTCAGTGTAAAAGCCTGGACTTCCAGGCATTGAGATGCAGAGCTTTGTGGCACACCGTTTTTCTGCATGTCCTTCTCTTAGCAGGTGAAGTTCCTACACAAACAAATGATCCTACCTAATAATAATAATTAAAAAAAAAAAAGCACACCAAAAAACCCAAGGAGAGGTACTGCTTCCATGTGAACTCTTTGCAGCATCTTATTATGTATGAGCACACAAAGCTATTACACTTCATATGCTCGCTCAGTTGGGGATGAAGGCAAATATTTCATTAATTCCCAGTACATAGAGAAAAAAAAAAATATGTGCTCGCTGTCACCCTTCTGTTGTGGTTTGGGCCGGACTGGCCAGTGAGATGAATATATGCACGTAAGGGCAGAACTGACAAAAAACTTGATGTAAATCAGAATAGATATTCAAGGCATCGGTAGACGACTGGGCATCTGATTTCCCCGTGCTCTCCATGAATTGAGAAGCGAGATCTCAGTATTTTGATTTGCCATAAGCTAAAGGTTTCTCTACAGTTAAAGAACTTTCATCTCTGATCTTCCATTACTATTCCTCTTTAAACTTCATTTTACCCAGAAATGCTCACAAATAAGTCAAAAGAGGTTGTAGACAGATGCGTTCAGGTGCATTTTTTTTACCTATTATATATCTAGTTGCTTTTTCTAGCAAGGTAACTGATGGCATCTGTCTTCACTTCCTCACATCTGTGCCACACACAGCATTAAAAAAGTTACAACCTGATGTTTCAGAATCTTGCACCATTCTTTGCTTTGCAGAGCTATGGTCATCCTCAGAGCTGAAAATAGTTATCTGTGCTTGGCTTTGGAGGTCACAGAACCATAGAATGATATAGGGTGGAAGGGACCTCTGGAGATCACCTAGTCCAACCTGCCAGAGCAGGTCCACCCAGAGCAGGTTGCACAGGAACATGTCCAGGTGGGGTTTGAATGTCTCCAGAGAAGGAGACTCCACCACTTCTCTGGGCAGCCTCTTCCAGGGCTCTGTCACCCTCACAGCAAAGAAGTTCCTCCTCATGTTTAGATGGAACTTCTTATGTTCAAGTTTGTGCCCATTTCCTCTCTTCCTAGTCAACGATCAGCTTGTCCGTGTTACCTCCTTGAACCCTCTTAGCTTATTTATTAATTGTTCCAGGATTTTCAAAATTAGTATTTCAGCTTAGTAAATTAGCTTATTAAGGGAGAATTTGATTACACAGTCCTGTTACTGATGCCCAGAGGAACACATTTTCCTGGAAGGATTAAGTGGATTGAAGTTCCTTGCCTCTACATCCCCCAACAAGATGTACATAGTGCCACATTGCTGCTCTGCTTAGAGAGCCGTGTTGGCTCCTGGTCCTGAGCTTGAATTAACGCTTGAAGGGGAAAATATTCCAGAGCACAATAAAACTTCACCTGAGTTCAGGTCAACTGCTGTCCTTGAGGCACGCAGAAAGGACCCCTGGGGATGAATTTGCTCTTCACACCACCTGGATGTGACACTTCAGGCCCTAAAAACATGCTTTTAAGCTGTCTCTCAAACTTTAATGATATCTTATCATCTCATATCCTGCTACCTCCAGCTAGTACAAAGCCACTTAAACCGCAGCTGAAGATGTTTTTAAGCTAATCTTTCTGACGGCACTGAAACGGGTTTGAAGCCCTTTCCCTGTCAGCTCCAGCTAAGAAGCAATTCAAGGAGATGCCGCTTCGTAGCTCTTGGTGGCAGCAGCTCACCTGAGGTGTGATACCTGGCTGTAAGGGAAAGCTTAGTCCTTCCCAAGGCAGGTTAATTAACCCCAAGTAATGATGATGTAAGGTATTATTTAAGCGGTGCATGCCCCATCCCTGGAGGTGTTCAAGACCAGGCTGGATGGGCCTTTGCGCAACTTGGTTTGGGGGCCGACAGGAAAGCCTGAGAGGGACTTTTCACAAGGGCATGTAGTGATAGGAGAAGAGGTAATGGCTTCAAACTGAAAGAGGGGAGATTTAGATGAGATCTCAGGAAGAAATTTTTCACTGTGAGGGTGGTGAGGCACTGGAAGAGGTTGCCCAGAGAAGCTGTGACTGCCCCATCCCTGGAGGTGTTCAAGGCCAGACTGGACAAGGCTTTGAGCAACCTGCTCTGGTGGGAGATGTCCCTGCCCACGGCAGCGGGGTTGGAACTCGATGATCTTTAAGGTCCCTTCCAACCCAAACTATTTGATGATTCTATGATTATTTAGCTCGTTATTGAGACACGGAATGTCCACAGCCAGTTAGAGCCCACCTGGCCTGGTGGCAGCAGATTGGTACCTGACCCCCATCAAGTTATAGCTACCACGCATGCTCAAGGGAAGGGTCTTCACCCAGGCAAGGGTGTTCTTGACCTATGGGCATGATTTTTAGTATTATAATGAAGGTACTTCACCTCAGAACACTAAGAATTGTCTTCCCTTTTCTGCCAAGTTGGCTAAACTTCTCAAAGCATGTAGATTTGTACCATCCTTGAGATCCTTATGCTCAATGTGCCTCCTCAAGAATGATATAATACTTCATGCCTGGATTAGGAGTTCTTTTCATCAGCTCATGCTTGATAAATTCAAGGATAGAGCCCTCATTACTGGTGAGAATACACATAAGGCCTTTCAACACTAGTTCCTAATACCATTTCATGGGTATGCTGTGGCAACTCCAGCAATCGCCCTGGGTGGCCGTGGCCCTAGAGCCATACACAGGCTTTCCTGATGCTGATTTCCCACCTCCTTTCCAGCAATGGCAGATTATAAGTGCTTATTCAGGAACCAGAAGCAGCCCCTGAGGTTTTTCACCACAGCTTTAGGCCACCGTTATCCACCCCGAGGCGCTGGGTGCCCCAGGGAGTTGGGGGAATCACGGAATCATGGAATTGTTGGAGTTGGAAGGGACCTCTAGAGATCATCTAGTCCCTCTAAAGTCCTTCCCCTCCTAAAGAAGCGTTGCCCAGAGCACATCACTCAGGACTGCATCCAGGTGGGCCTTCAAGATCTCCAGAGAAGGGGACTCCACACCCTCCCTGGGCAGCCTGTTCCAGGGCTCTGGCACCCTCACCCCAAAGAAGTTTTTCCTCAGATTTGAGTGGAACTTCCAGCTTGTTCCAGCTTGTGCCTGTTGCCCCTCGGCCTGTCACTGGGAACCACTGAGAAGAGTCCGGCTCCATCCT
>VXAK01014269.1:0-16461 GCA_013399435.1 Arenaria interpres | reverse complement strand
TTTAGTTCTGTTTGGCTGCTTATTTGTGATCTTTTCTGTACTCTCTATTCTCTATAGCGCTTTTGTTTTACTGACTTGTACCTTTCAAATAAGTTTATTACAAGAGCAGGTTTTTTCTTAAAATACTGTTTTGTTGTAGAAGTAGAATACAGCATTGTTAAAGGTTCATGTATCTGTGTAGTATCCATCAGAATCAGAAAATGACAGCTTAGCATGTAATTGTGACAGGTTATGATTTATAACAAAGCTGTTCCCTTCTCTAAGTCTTGTGGATGACTTGACTTAATTTTTAATTCAAAATTCAGTTGACTTTCTTTTTTCTTTTAGGTCTGAGTTCTAAAATTGTTTTTTTTTTCCCCATGTTTTTGTACACAAAAGTCAGTTGGCTGGAGAAGCTGAGGAAGATTCCTGATTGTGTAAGGGGATGGGGAAATGAGGTGAAAGAGCATGTGGCTCGCAGTCTTCCGTTCCAAGGTGGTGTGATTAAATTTGATCAGCTTGTGTAAAGCTGATTGCTTATGTCTTGCATGGAGTGTTCTTAAAATTATCAGTAGCAATCTGACGTGATCTTACAGTACTGATATTCCAAACAGATGCTGAAAGCCACTGCTCAGTGAAGAATTTGGCTAAGCTGTTGGTGTTTTACTTGCTTTTTTGAAAAATGTTAAATTTACATGTAAATTTGGAATGGGCATTGGTAAGCTTTGCAATACATTTTAATATGTATACTTGACCATTTAAGTGAATGGTTCTTGTTGGATTCCAAATCTGTGTGACTGGCAAAAAGAATTTCTTCCTTCTAACTTAAGCTGGTTTCAGCACAGTCTAAAGTGCTGTGTATTTAGTTGACCGAGGATTATAGAAATGTCTGGAATACTTTTGCATTTATTTGAAATGCCAAAGTTACAGCAGTCAAAATTTTCATGCCTCTTTTTGGCAATAGAAATCTTTGCCATCCACTTTATGTTGAGATTTCTGTTACGTTGGAAAAGGATGAGCTTTCCCCTTTCCTAATATAGATACTCAAACATTCTACAAAGATTTTCTGCCACTTTTACTTGCAATCCAATTCCTGTTTAGGCTGTCTTCACCATGCAAACAGAAATGTTTTTATATTGCTTCATGAATGAAGTTATCTAGCAGAAGTGCTCATATACTGAAATAAACTGTATCTGGGCTTTGGACGTGTCTGTGCAGAAACGTCAAAATCACATTCTTAACGGACATTGTTATGTCATCTAGTTTCTAGTGTAGATCTGACACTTCAAAATCATAGCAGAAGCTAGAATTTTGGGCTGCTGCTGTGGTCACACTTTGTTTCATTCATTTCATCCTGTGAATTTTAGAGTACAGCTTTGTACTGAATTCTTAGAGCAGCTGAAAGGCAATGTCATTCTTGTCCAAAAGAGTAATGCTGTTTACAAATTGCCAGTAAGTGTTTATGAATGGCTCTAAGTGTCTTACAGCCTTTTCTCTTTGCTTTCTGATTGTCTTCTTTTTCCTTTTTTCTTCCCTATACTTTGCTGTCTAGTGTGTATCAAAGAATTTCCCATTTGGATAGAAACAGCTTGTTCCTTAATGACTTTTGTATTCTATATGTGTAAGCTTCTTTGGTTGTTGCAAAAAACCTAAAAAACCAAATAAGCAATAACACTTGTCTTATTAAGTATGTCCTGCATAAACCTTTGTAACGTCTGACCTCTGCATTCTAGTAAAAATACCCCTCTCCTGACTAATTTCTGAATGCTTGTCTTTATCATCCAGGATTGGAGAAGAATGCATCTGCTTAAAGGACTAATTCTAAAACAGTGTCCTTTTCTGCCAAGCTATATAAATTAATTTAAGAATTTGCACGTCAAGTAGCTGTTTAAGTGATTTGTCTTTATTGCAATGTCTGCTTGTTCGGTCTGGTTTGACTAATTGACTAAAAGGGATGTTTTTTTCTTAGTAAGAGGGGAAGTTATCTTTCACTATCTGGCCTTTTGCTTGTCCGTGGAGTCAGAAATTAGACATGTATTCCAGATACTAATTGGTAACTTTTTCTGCGGCTGACGCAATCATTTCTATGAAATTCAAATTTATTTTCAGTGAAGAATTTTAACTGGTAATGCTTTTTATAGATAAAGGTTAGCACTGCTTGGCATTTTTGTCTATTCAGTGATGTGTGCATGGCTCTGCTCAAACAAATGGATCTCAGTTGTGAATGTTCAAGGACAGTAACTCTGTATTTATATTTTTAAATTTGAGTNNNTTTTAAATTTGAGTGATGATTTGTTATATGAGAATGAACAACCATATTTCTAGAAGAGGCATTAGCCTTGTGTAATTGCAGGCATCAAATTTAGAACTGTCTGAGCAGGAGCACTTTGTCATGTGCTGGAGGCTTCATTCATCACATTGAATCTATTTCAGGCATGTGAATTAGGTACATGAATATAAATTTTGAAAGCTTTTTTTTCACCCTGCTACTGCTTCTCCTTGATATTTGCCTTACACTTGAAAATGATGCTTTCAAAGGAGGGAGATTAAATAATCATTACTTCTATAATGGATTGTATAAATTTGTTTACAGTAGGCACAGCAAGCATTTGTACCACTAATAGCAACAAGCAATTACAGCTCTCTTGTTATTTTCCTAGTTAGAATATATGGCTTTTGGGCCATAGAAACATCAACGTACAAATGGTATCATAAATACCATTTCACAAAAATGCTATAAAAGATACTTTTTGTGGTTAGAATTTGTTCTTATCTCAAATCCTGGCTGATTTAATCTTCTAAAACATCAGTCAGGTAACACAAGCATTTTGAATTCAGAGTGTTAGGGAGGGACAAACACAGAAGCACCTGAATGGTTCTTTTCCTGTACAGTAATGGTTGAAAATGGCTTTTTTGAAGGGTGAGAAAAGATGTTAATAGGTAGGATATGGTAGATACTAAAAGTGAACAAAACTACATAGTTAGATAAATTTGCAATGCAAAGCTGTGTTTGGGTATTTATAATAACCACATTAATGGAACTTTAATGGAATTTTGTCTGCAGCTGTATGTAGATCACAGGATGAAGTTTTTTGAGAGAATATAATAAAACTGTCTATCTTTCAGAAGGCTTTGTTTTAGCCAGCCTTTCTGTTGCTCTCTTGTTATTAAATAGATCAGTCCCAATATCTGTTAGAGGAGGAAAACTGAATTCTTAACCTTTCTACTTCACAAGAATTTGCAGAGGCAGTACATGTAGGTGCTTTAAAAAGCAGGATTGTCTGGAAGAAACACTGTCTAATCACTGGAAGGTACGGAGAAGTGCCATACGCTTTTTATCTGAGTTCTTGATTCTCTATCTTTTCCTTTTAAAAAATTATTTTTTAACTTTGGAGATCAAGCATTCCTTGTGTGTTAGCCAGCACAAACTATCACACTGAGATTTTTTTTTTTATTTTGTCTTATTAATGTTCTTTAAGATAAATGCCAAATATATTTTGCATAAATATGATGGATTTTGGTACTCAAGTTGAATTTTAAAGCAACAGCGCATTTTAAAGACTATTCTATGTTGGTTTTCAGTTTTTTCGTCTCAGGCTGGCAATGATGAATCAAGTAGTGATGAAACTAGCAATCAGTCCAGTCCCACAGTACGAAAACGTCGGGCTAAGAAGAGGCTGATCTCCAGCTCTGAGGGTGAGGGTGGGTCACCTGCTGAACCGGAGTCTGAACCTCCCAGAGAAGAGCAGCACAAACGCCAGTTCAGTAGCGGCCTTAACAGATGCATCATACTTGCTTTGGTGATTGCAATCAGCATGGGCTTTGGACACTTCTATGGTGAGTTTATAGAAAACAAAATATATAGAATTAACATCATACATAACAAATATTTTTTTATTGTGACTTTTTTAATTTCTTGTTTTCTGCTAACAGTCTAAGTCTAAAAATGAGAAAAAGCATCTGCTAATGTATGGTTAATATAGGAAGGCCCTTCAGCAGTGCTATTGTATTTAATTACTTTTAATTAAAAAGCAAATAAAAAATAATTAATTTTTTGTTGCCCTTCCAGATAGAACTTACTTTTTGTTCTCATAATGCAGTGCGTACCCTTCATTTTTCACATCTGTTCTTCTGAAATAACTTTGTAGTAGTGCTTATCATTCCTAACAGCATTCACAGAACTATTTCAGGCTTTTGTTCCGTATGTACTTACCTCGTAAGTGTAAGAACAAGGCGTGTTTTTAACTGGAGTTCATAGTATCAATATTTTTCTCTCTCCAGTGGAGAAAAATACGCTGTATTTGTCCTTGCAATTCCAGAATGGTTTAGGGAATTCAGGATAGCAGCATTTTTTCCATGTTCAATGTGGTGCCTTAAGCATCACACAGATTGTTACTACATTTAACAAATCAGAACTCATTACAGATCTAAATCTACATAGTGTAGTCCTGATCTTCTAAGATACATGTGTCACAATAAAAATGATAGAGGACATTTGTTTTTAATAGTAACTTTTCCTGAGTGGATTTAGTTTTATATCAAAATGTGCCGTCTTGAATGAAGTGATTCAATTTGAGACTTGGAATATGATTCTGATTAGATTTTATTTTCACTGATTGTTAGGAGTCTAAATTTTAACATTTATTTTGAGTTTTATACTAATTTTCACTTGACCCTGATTTTTTTTTTTTTTGTTCTTAGGTAAACCTGAAGGTAAGAATCATGAGTGATGTATTGTGGATGATGTGTTTGCATTCAGATTTCCTTTATAAATTGTGCGTGTGTATGTGTACACACGCATCCATATATGTATGCATACTTACAGTAAAAAAAAAAAAAACAATAGTAATCCTTCAGACTTTTTTATGTGGGATTATAGGAGTGGCTAATCCAGATGTGTAAAATACTTTTTATTTAGCAGCTGCAGCTAGTAGTAGCTGGTGTAAAAACTAATATATGTTGGCTTGCTAGAAGCGGAGAGGAGCACAGGGCTAGACCAATGCTTTGTGGTGGTCACTTGAGGTTTCACTTCTGTTAGTTATTTTACTGTGTTTAAATTGGGGTCAATGATAAATATTATCCTTTTAAAGAACTTTGATATCTACGGATGAGAAATAGATTTTGGAACTGCACTCAGGGCCGTATCTTTATTAAGGAATTCACTTTGCCTTGTTCATTCATTGAATCCGTACTTCTAAATTAAAATTTTCATTGCTGGTGACAGTGCTGACAGCATTCTCAAAAGAAAGAAGGAAACTCTCTGTAGCTTTAGTTTTTGCTTCTACAAGTCAAAGTTCTTCATGTTTATGTGATAACTAATCTTTCTACCACTAGAAAGGAAATTAAACCCTGCTTTCCTGAGGTGTGTGGTTTTTTGTTTTTTTAACACAAACTTTAAAAGAAAAATCATCTCCCTAGAAGACTACTTTGCATTTTTTGTGATTCAACTTGGAATGAATGTTTTCCACTACAGTCTTTTAGTGCTAGGCTAATTGCCATGTGAGAAGATTGGAAAGGGTTACTTCTTATGAAATTACTTTTTTTTGGGGTGTGGAGATGCTAGAATAGTGTTTTCTCTCTAGCTAGAGCTCCAGGACCCCTTTAAGACTCTTGAAGATGTAGAAAGCAACTAGGATTAGCTTTTAATCAGTAACTGTATCCTAATCAGTATTAAACTGAGTTAGCTGGCTTTATGATGCTCTAGGAATGAGACTGAAAGAGGGCAAACTTTCCAGGAAAAGCTAAAGTTAGGAAGTGCTTGTCAGAAGAGTGTCTCCTTATAGACATTCAAGTATTTAATTTTTTTTCTTTAACCAGAATCTGCAAAAGGAAATATTGCTCTAATGTTAGGGATTTGGATAGATTGTTTAAAGAATCTGAAGGATACTGTGACCTAGAGTCACTGGAAACACAAACCAATTGTTGAGGAATGGTACCTCACTACAAGCATTTTCAGTGTCTTTGGTACCCCTTCTGTGTTGCTAAATGTGATTTTTGCTTACTGAATCTAAGTTATGATTCTTGATAAGCAGAGAAACAGAGTTTGAGTTCTCAAAATTACAGTTTTTCTGTAGTTCAGGTTCCTCTTAACGTGAACCCTTTACACTAAATGATGATTTTTCAGAGGCAGTCTTCAAATTCTTAGGGTCAATTGACTTCTATGTTTTACAGATACTTTTGAAGATATGAAAAACAATTTTACTGTCAGTATATTTAAGTTCACTTATGCAAGGATCTGTGCTTCCAACAAGTGTTTATTATTACTCTACAAACTTAAAATCATTACTGTAAAAAGGTTTCTTTCCCTTAGCTGAATTGAACTATTGAGGTTCAGCTTGGTTTAGTAGAGCATTGTCTGTTTTGAAGTTCATACTTGACAATATATTTAATAGAAATCAAGAGCACAAAAAATTCCTTGGTGTAATACTGTTTCTTCTGTTTAAGAAGAAACCCCCACCCCCTTTAAATACAGGAATAGAAATCTGCCTATGCTGCATTGGTTTTGAAAGAAATACTTAAAACTTGCAGTCGACATCTGCTGTGGAGTCAATTCAAGATAATTTTAAAAGCAAAGAAATAAAAACTACATCAGTGTTAGGATTTACAGAACACGTATATAGGTAGGGCAGTACCCATAAAGAAGTTTTGCTTGATGGGAAAAAATTAGTGGCTAATATAATGAAGATATATTTTTCAGAAAACTAGCATGTCGCAGCCTTTATCTGACAATTGAAAGACCGGATATTTGCTTACTCTTCACTCATGGATAAGAATGGCAAGACAGGACCTGCAGATACTTGCTGCCTTGTGAGCAGTGCATAATAATGGTGTTCCTGCATGAAAGTTTAAATACGGTGTTAAGATCCTCTTATTCATGTAACCTGACTTAACAGTAAAAGTTGTTATTCTGAAATGGATAGTGCATAGATTAATGATCTCCCTTTTACCCTGATTGGCTTGCATGTTACTAAAAAACCGACAAAAATAAATCACGCACACTCCTTCCTGCATAACTTTAGTTGTTCTCTGATTTTTGTGATACTCCTATATAGTGTTCCAAAATTCCTTAGTGTGTTATCATCAAATAGAAGACAGCAAATTTTGGGGTCTTCTTGAGAAATTGCTTATCATTGAAAGAAACAAAATCAGTATGTAAGAATCTGGTTTTATAGTCTTTATTTTGTTACAGCTAAACAGTTACTAGTAATACTGGGCAGAAATTGCACACTAAGAGTGCTTTTGAATTTACAGACAAAATGAAGATGATGTTTAGTTAGTCTGTTCCTCTAACTACTTAATGTAAGTCAGACTATCAAAAGAAAGTTTTTATCTTTGTAGGTACAATACAGGTCCAGAAACGTCAGCAGCTGGTGACAAAGACACGTGAATTAAAGGATATGAAAGATGACCTTTACCAGTGCCAACAAGAGCAAGGAGAAAACGTGAATCATAAAGTGGGGGTAGGTATTAATTTAGCTGGAAGTCATTGGGTTATTCTGTCATTACGTGTGCAATTTACACGAAGTGAAATTAAATTATCTCACAAATTCATTACATTTTTTTCTTTAGGAAGTTCTTTCTGAGAATGTATTTTTATCAAATTTGTTATTAGAATGTGTTTAAACATACTGGGGTTTATGTGTATAGTCTCGGAGTTACGTGGACACAGAGACTGTTTCTTTCCCTGTGACATAATGCTGGGTTATCATTAATGAAGGCAGCTGAAGTAGAACATGCTGGTAACCTACAGGTTCCTTTTTTTTTAGTTTTCTTTTATGTTGCTGATAGCAGCATTTAAACATAATTCAGTAGGTTTGGTTCTAGAGTTTGTCAGGGATGCCAAGAGACTGCAGCGATCCTTTTGTCTTAGGATATAGTTACATGAACATGTGTTTTCAGCAGCAAATTTGGTTCAGAATCAGTTCCTCACTTTCTGCCCCAGCTGTTGAATGCCCTTGCTTCTGGGTTTGCAGCCTCTAAACCCAGTTTGCTGAATGTAAATCAACAGCAAACATGGATGTTTTAACTTTCTTTTAAGACGGATCAATTCACATACCCAGTTTGCTATCCTTCAGCTACTGAAATCAATATAAGCGAGGGGTGATGATCTGTGGTTGGAATGGAGAGCCTCTCACGTGGTCTTTGTTGCCAAGAAAGTGTTTGTTTGTATATCCAAGATAAACAAACTAGCTCTATTTTTGTATCCTGCTGCAACGTGTTTCACTGTATCCAAAATTATAAGTAAACACTGTCTGGGCTACTGTGGCCTTTCATCTTTCTAGCTGAAATTGTAACAATTCTAATTGAAGTATTTTTGCTTGTTTTCTTTTTGTTTGTACTAATCACTCAAGGGAGATCTTCCCTCGTGTTTGGCCTCTACTGAGGTGGAGAAGAAGTCCTTTGAATCTCAAAAAAAAAGTCTTGCTGCAGAAAATCAGCACTTAAGAGAATCTCTAGAGAAGGAAGAAAAAGCTTTGGCCTCGCTTCAGGAAGAATTAAGAAAGCTAAGACAACAAATCAGAAACTTAGAAGATAAAGGTACTAGCACTGAGTCTATTGTAATGGAAAATCAGAAACTACGGGAACATTTGGAAGAGGAAAAGCAAAGAAACCACAACTTTCTTAAGCAAAAGGAAACACTTTTTGCAGAGGCACAGATGTTAAGGAGAGAACTGGACAAAGAACGTCACGTTACAGAAGCTCTAAAAAAAGAACTGGAACAGTTAAGCTCTCGTCAAACACCTGACAATGCTGATGATGATACATTAAGAGAAAATGAAGAAATAGAAACTCTGCGAGGAAGACTAGTAGAACTAGAAAAAAAGCTAAATTTTGAGCAACAGCGCTCTGATTTATGGGAGAAGCTGTATGTTGAAGCGAAAGACCAAACTGAAAAACAAGAAATGAGTGAAAAGGGACAAAAGAAAGGTCCTAAAGGGCAAAATAAGACAAAAAAGAAATCAAAGGAATCATTTTTTGGTTCAGTTAAAGAAACATTTGATGCTATGAAAAATTCCACGAAAGAGTTTGTAAGACACCATAAAGAAAAGATTAAGCAGGCTAAAGAAGCAGTGAAAGAAAACCTGAAAAAATTCTCTGATTCTGTAAAGTCTACATTCAGACATTTCAAAGATACCACAAAAAACATCTTTGATGAAAAGAAATCAAATGATAAAAGACATGAGGCAAACAAGAAAGCTCGAACTTTTTACCGAGAACATAACTCCTATGAAAATCTGAAGCACGTGCATTACAGGGGACCTAACATGCCAAAAGAATTCAGAGATGGAAGAAAACATCAGTTTACAACATTTGAAAAAGATACGGATTCACAGAAATGTCTCAGTGATCCTTTGTGTAATAGAAAGCATCAGTTTGTCCTAAAGGGCTGCTCTGGTATTTTTGAGTGTGCTCATCAAGAATTCATTAGTCTCTTTAACAGAGTATCGGATCCTATCAGGGTGGATGAATTTAATCGGCTAATGAAAAAGTATTTGCAACAAGTTGTACGTAACTTTCATCACTGGAGAGAACTAGAAAGTTTCATCAATAAGTTTTTTCATAATGGGGTATTTATACATGACCAGATGCTGTTCACTGACTTTGTTAACGATGTCAAGGATTACCTGGAAGATATGAAGGAATACCAAAATAATAATGAAAAGGTTTTTGACGATTTGGACAAATACATCTACAGATACTACTTTCATTATGATAATTTACCCCAATATGGACCCAGGTTTGTTTCCATGTTTCCTGAACTTGTTAACAGAATGAAATAGTCTTTGTAAAGACAACTAGTGTTCTTTTCTAACAGGTGAACTTCTAGCATGTATGTGTATATACATATATCCACACTAGAAGACCTTCTGAATGACTCAACAGAAATACTAGATTGTGTTATATAAAGAGGATCTGTAGTACCTTTATATATAAATTTTGTGTGTGATCTCAGTTTAGAAGGCACTGCAGATCTACTGTACGTAGCCCAATCTAATATTTCTAATGAGTTCTGTAGAAAACTGTGTAACTACAAGTAGGATTGTGTTAGACTGAGCAGCTATGATTGCCTAGCTGATGGAATGAGTAACTAGTTCAGGAGAAGCACTACCTAGGACTTCCTTGGTGTCCTTCCCTGAATGAGAAGGTTTTTGAATGTATTTGAGCAGTCTCAAAAGTCCTGTTCTGGCAGGTATATTCCGTGCTGGCTTTTCAGGGTTTTCACTACTCTTTTAGAGCTTAGTTAGTCTGTGTGCCCAGAGCAGAGCTACTCAAATGGTAGGCTTCAGTTCACATCCTGACCCTGACTACGTTTTGTTCAGACTTGCTTACAAAGGTCCTTGGCATGAATTGTTTCCTACGTTATTTTCCTGTATCTACTGATATTCTCAGGGCTTCTACAGAGCGGCTGAGGTCTGCTGCCTGCCTGGCCCAATGGAGCTAGATGTGGTGGACTGTTTCCACTGCATAGACTTTGGTGAAAGAAAATTAAGCAAGGAGCCTTAATATATTGTGTGGAACTTGCTCTTTCTGGAACACATATGTATACATTTTATGTGGCTTTTATATCATTACTATTACAAATCAACTACATAGTCTCTTGTACTAATGTTTATTCTGATCAGGTAAGAAAAAATGTGATATATTAGCTAGTTTATAGTGCAGAAGAAGTTGTCCTTGTAGATACAACAGAGCTTTTCCCTGTGCTGGTATTCAGTGCAAAGCATAATATTTAGATCAAGGTCCAGTTCTTCTTCATCAGGTTTCTGTTTTGGACTTCTGTTGTTTATTATTTAATGTGTTTTATTGCAGCAGGAAGTCTGAATACTTAACTACTTTGGGGTTACTAAGTATTAGTGAGCTAGTACTTTCTCTTATTAAAAGTCAAACCATGAGGACAATGTTCCTATTACCAGCTACCAAGCAGCCTTTTTAATGTGTAGTTTTGGCAAACACATAATTTTATGTTTTTATCTCATTAATTTAAATACTGAATTTTTGGGCACTTCAGTTCTGTTTGCAGAAAAACGGAATTTCAAATTAATTTACTGGTCGCTTTATACAGAAGTTTGTATGTTACTGAGGATGGAAATAACATTAGCTTAGCAAAAGGGTAGAGACGCTAGTCATATGGTAACAGCACGTAGTATAACGGGACTGTTTGCATCAAAAACTGCAACAGGTGAGCAAGAGTGTTTTGTCAGTGTCCCCTCTCTTTGTGTAAATGAACTTACTGTACATGAAAATTGCTGACGTGCCGGTAACACAAAGCATGCTTTCCTAAGGGTCTGTAAACTTTTCACTATTTTGATAGAGCAGAATATTAATAGAATAACCAAAAAATAGATTGAGACCTTGCTCAAGCATCACAGTAGGGATAATCAAACAGATGTTGACCTAGTTTTATTCCAAAAAGAACTTCGGGCAACCAGCTACAGTGTTTTTATTTTTAGAAAGGATTTATTTCAAATATACCAACTTACTGATGATTTAAACAAACAAATAAGCCCTATGTCTATTTGGCTTACATGAGAAAGGGCTACTTTTTAATACTAATTTTGTTTTCTTTTCAGTCAGCCTCAGCATGTTAAAAACTGTTCTTGACAATGTGATTGTGTTTCAAAATGCTTTTAGAGATGTTTTCATAAGAGTAGTAATAAGCTTTTGTTTACTCCTTGCAGTCGACCTAAAAGGCCTTCTTTTACACAAACTGAAAATTCCAGACATGAAAAACAAGCTCAGAAGTACCACCAGCGTAATAAAAGAGAAGGTAAATGGCATAAACATGGTCGCACTAATGGAAGACACATGGCAAATCTTGAAATAGAGTTGGGGCAATTACCCTTTGATCCAAAATATTGAGTAATATATGGTAAAAATAAGATTAGAATTAATAATTCAAATCATCTCTGGAAACTAATTTTTTTCAACCAAGCAGCAAGATGCAAGTTTTTTCTCTAATTTGATTTTTACACGTTTTTGTTAAAAGGCGGAAGTCAAGCTTTCTAATTTGCATATTCTGTACTGTTGCTTTAAGTGTTCTTTGGAAGTGATGGTAGTTTTGGTGCCAGCAGTATTGTTGCAGAAACCAGGCATGCGATGACTCGTGTATGAAAGATATGCTTAATTGCATTCCATTAGTGTAGTTCAAGCTTGAGTCATGCATAATGTACCAATAATTAACTCCAATGTTTGATATACTAACTTCATCTCATCCTTCAAAAAATAGGTCTACATTATGGTAATGTATTTGCTAGTGTTTTGTAATTTTACACTTGCTTCTTGTCTTTTGGGGGGGGAGGTTCAAGAGCCTGTTGAATTGTGAAGAATTTGCTGTGCTGCATTCTAATCAGCTTGCCGATTTAAGCACTTGAAATGTCTTGCATATCTGCATATTGTAGAAGAAAAATAAAGAGACATTGTGGGTAAAAGTCTTTATTTATGAAACAAACCTGGCATAGCTATACAGTTCTATAAAAATGGTCCATTCTTGTCTAATTTCTTATTGTTTAAATAGTCATGTGGTAACTTTGGTCCTCCTGATGTTTACTAGTGTTTTAAGGTAGGTCAGCATCCCCCCACCCTGCCATACTGCTACTGAAGTTACCTTCAGGAACAGGTTTAGATGTTTCCAGACAGCCAGTGGCTGCAAAATCAGCCTTCCCCATTCAACTTACCCGGTTTCAGACTCACTACTCTCTCCTGTCTGCAGTACAAGATCTTCCAAGCATAGTACCGCTAAGCAAAACTGATCTCATTAGGTCTTAAGTCTAAAAACTGATCTTCAGGTATGATTCATTTCAGGTTTTTTTCCTGTAGATGTAGATGTGGCTTCCAACTCGTCCTTGAGGTACATGAGTGTGAAAGACAGTGGCTGTTTTCTCATAGCCCCTTAAAGCTAGAAATGCTGATATTTCCTGTAAATGAACATACATTAGTTTCCACAGTCAGAAAGTGTAGTTGGGAGTATCAGAACAGTGTTCCAAAGTCTTCTGAAAACCATCAATTCAACTTTCCCCTGGAAGTTTTATCCTTTATTTTAGGAAAGACTGCTAGAAAAAGAGGTGCCTATCCGGTTTGATCCTATCTGGAGTGGATATTCACCAGAGACTGTTGTTTGAGTACATGGACTTCATAGAAGAATTGGGGGGAAAAGGTACTCTGGCTGCAGGCATTTTTGCTTGTCATTGTTGTTAACAGGTGTATGGTCCTAGGAACAGACTGCACATTTGTTTAAATATGATGTGAGGAGAATTCCATAAAACATTACTTTATGGCATATGGAATTTGCACAGAGGAGAGGGCATACGTGAGAGTTAAGTGTATATCAATGCAATAGTATCTATACTGTGTTATGGACCAGAGGGCTCAATTTTCATTTATGCTGCGTTTAAAAAAGTTGTTGACAAAAATTTTCAAAAATCCTAACAGTAACTCTCCCTTAATTTATTTTGTAACTTGACCTCAAAAACAGTTTGTTTCATCTTGTAGTTACCATACCTGTTCTAGCACACTGAAGAAGATCAAATGACTGGGTAATAACGTATCATTGTAAAACTCCTTATGAAGCCAGGCAAGTGGGTTAGAGTAAAATACATCTGCTTCATCAATATAGCTCTGATTTCCGGTTAGGTCTGGGGGACACTGAAGGAATCTCATTTTTAGAGGACAGTGAACATGACTAGGGAGAAAAACAAAACAAACGCTTCAGGATAAATTGACCATTATCTAAGATTTGAAATGACTCATTACTTAAAGATACCTCAGTTAAAACCAAGATTGAATAATTACTTTTCTCCCCCAGTTGTATTTTCTTCCCTCTGTACTTCGTATGAAAGCGAGAGTGGATTCGGCTTTAGACTGCTGTGACTATGTTGTTAGCAGTTCACAGAAAGCAGATTTGTCTTAATAAAAACACTATCTGCATAACATCAGTTTATTAAAAAGGTACTTTTCCATATCAGCTTCACTGTTTATATCTGCTTGAACGTTTTGTTTACTTACCAGGATCTATTGCAAACTTTTTGGAACAGTGACTTCAGGCATTGTATGTTGCAATTACATGTCTTTACTCTCTAGCAGCAGAAATAAAGGTAAAATTGAGACATTTTGACTGTAACAATTAGTCTTTAGTTTTGCTAGAAAAGTTACCATAATGAGGCAGCATGAACTACTTTTCAGAAGTCATAAGACTTACTGCATATCCTCATACAAAGCTATTTTACAAAAACTGAAAAAAGCTTAGATGCTGACTTTTATTCTGTGGTATAACCATTTGGCTTATTTTCCCTATTCATTCTGTATTAACTGTGTGAAAAATCAAAACTCTTCCTGTATCCATCTATCCATCTCGATTTATTAAGCTTAGGAAAAAAAAAAAATATTTCTGCTTAAGTGTATGGATTTTAACGTAATACACTGTTAACTATTTTAATACCTGTAAAATGGAGTAGAGTGGCATGGCATCATGAAGAAGACGTGTGCTTGTGACCGGTAAGAGTTAGTACAGAGTTGCTGTACATGACTCATAACATCAAGAGAGCCTCGCTGATGAATCAAGCCTGTGTACAGGGCTGGGACTACATTTGATAAAAGCAGGAAAGTTGCTGCAGATTTCTTCCATGCTTTCAGGTGTTTCAAAGAATATCCTAGAGAAACATTTGAGTAAGTTTTGGAGATAAACAAATACTAATGTTCCACATAGTATTTTTGAAAGTACCATAACTTAGTGGAAAACCACTACTTGGTTGGTAACAATATTGCTTTGAGGTATTTTAATACAATGTTCTTTCAGTCTTTACTCTTTAAATGGAAATTCGAAGGTTAGACTTTGCCCTTAGTAACTCTTGGATTTAACAGTAGATGTTAAGGCAATACCTGCCTTTTGAAGTACAGAAGTTTGATTTCAAAGCCAGTGCTTTGTCTGTTTAGAGCTTGATTTGAATCTCTTGTGAGAGAAAAATAACCCATTCAGTAGTTTGGATGAATGATATGTGGCGACTTACTGATGTGTTCTGATTTACGCATGTCCAAGTAGAGCCAGAATAAATGGTAACTACATGTGCTGTGGTATGGCTGTGGTATTCTTTTTCTCCAACATGCTGAAAGCTACAGCATTCCCTTATTGTTAGTAATTTTTGAGCTGCTATCCTTGGAAAAGCTTACTCCTCCATCTTTTCCCATCCCTGCCCTTCCTGAAGGAGCTAAGAATAGGAAGAGGCATTTCTACTGGTAGAAATAGCTGTATAAACCTGCTTCTCACAACCACAACTTAGATGAACCTGGCACAAAAGACAGCTCCACGTTGCAACCAGTCTGGAAACCCATATTAAGTCATGTGCTTCTCCGTATTAGGAGATAAAAATATTTTATGCAGCCTAGTTCTGTGACCACCTTTACTGACTGACAAGAAACAAGTTAGAATAGGCCTGTTTCAGAAGTAACAAGTAAGTTAAATTAGTCTTCAGTTGGTCTGTTCTGACAAATTGCATATCTTTATCTCGGATGAAAACGAAGTCCACTAATTAGTCTGTGGTTTAAACATGAATGGAAACATTCTATTATAGGCATTTTTTTTTTTACTGCTTTTGTGAGACACTCTTAGTTTACCTTTAAGTGTGCTTGGAAATAACTTTGAAATTCATGTGGTTTTTTTCTTTTTTTATTTATAATATTTTTGAGCAATTTAAAGACCACTTTGTAACCACTGAGTTCTCAGAAATAACTTTTGTAATTCTTTTTACTGAAGTATCCAAACACGATAATTAGCTCTTGATAAATTGAGATGGGCTCATTCCATTATAGACATGAATGCTTAGAGGGATCGTAACAAAAACTAGTGGTCTGCTTGGAATTTTTCTGCATGTGAGGTAGAACTGGTTCATCTTAAATGTGCTACTGAAATAAGCCAAGACATAGCGTGTATTTGATCTTAGCAGAGAGCAAAATTATTGAGATTCCTACTCTTCTTTAGATCAGCAAAATAGGTCAAAGAAAATCCCAATTTCCATTGATTCGTCTGTTTTGAACTTGCATTTAAACTAAAGCTATACAGCTTCATGTTCTAGAAGTTTTAATCTTTTGTTTTTAACTTTTCAGCATACTAGACTTTACGCCGTTTTACTTTTCCTGTAGATACACTAGTGTAGTTAATACCTAGTTTTGTAAAATAATGAAGTTCTTCCTTATTGGGCTCTTTTCTGTGTTTAAAAGAAAAAAAACAACACCAAAACCCCACAAAACAGGGAAAAAAAGATAAATGAATACTTTAAAAGTTTCTGCTTAAGATTTTTCTGATACTTAAGTTATCAAAAGCAATATGCTATCTGGTTTAAATTGTGGATGGATTCTCTTTAATTTTTAAGCTAACCACGTTAGTTTAGGGGCCTTATTCCTGTTTTAACAAATTCACTTTAGGAAAGGATAAAGTTATCACATCAACTGATCTAAAACTTCTGTGGGAAGTAGCCTCCAGCTCGTGGT
>VXAK01014264.1:0-22785 GCA_013399435.1 Arenaria interpres | reverse complement strand
AAAAATATCTGTGCCAAGTATGTTAATATTAAAAAAGAAAGTGGTGAATAAATTGATATTTATGCTAATATCCGCCAGAGGCATAGTTTGGAAAGCCAGACATTTATGAATGAGAACTAGAAAACACTCATACAAAAAAGCTGGAGTATGTGGAGAGATCTATTGCATCATGCATAATCACACAAAAAATATTTTAGCCTTAGGTATTGTGCTACATATTTCTATTTAAGAAAATCAAACTTTATTGAATTATGCAAAATACTATCACTAATACAGTGGTACATTTGGGTTGCAATGAGATGCAGGCATACAGACAAAAAGAACAGGAGTGGATCAGAAGCAGGGAATGCCAGTTTCCATGCTGGAATCAGATTACTGCCAAACAAGTGAAGATCTTCTCCATGGATTTTTTTTCTTCCTTTTTAAGAGCACAGTATGAGAGGGGTATTATGGCAATTCTTGAACCTACAAGCTAGAACTTGTGGCCACCATGCTCAAACCATATTCAAGTAGTTTCTAATTGGCAGTACTCTGTAGTGCCATTGGTACAAGGGGAACAAGTGGGAATATGCAGTAGCCCTAAACTTCCTACATAGAAAGACCTTATGCTTAGCAATCCTTCCTTTCCAGGCATTTCTTTCTGAAAGACTAGCAACCCAATCTTTCGCTGGCCGAGAAACAGAGAGAATATGTTTTGTACTGTACTACACATGTCTTGTTGCAACTAGTGAAATATAGATGTAAAATCTTCCAGGTGTATTTCCTGAGGCACAATCTGTCCAGATGGAGGAATGCACCTCTACACCCCTACCTGGTGTAAAGAAGTACTTCAGAAAAACGATTTACTCCACAGCATGATTTTATTAAGTCACCCTGATAAAGGCTATTCCCTGTTTTTAAGATGAGACAATAGGACTGGTGAAGGACCAGGCAGTTAAATGAGGACTAAATTGACAAACACCAGGAACAGATTTAATGGAGTGAATAATGGGGCTTGAATCACCTGCTGTGAAGCTGGCAACTCACACTTACCCTCCATTAACAGCCAAGACTGGACTTGTGGCACATATCCCTTCTTTTTCTGGAGCTACAGAACTACAAGGTCACCTTTATCAGATGACCAGAAACAGAGGTATGACCCACTCAGTTTGAGGCTTTAACAAGCCTTGAGAAACGTGCTTCACATTTTAGATGCTAACATTTGTGATTGCGAAACCCATGCTACCTCAGGCCTTGCTATTAGTTTACAGAAGTCAGGGGGTTCACAGAAATCTGTCATGGTTGCACTGCTAATCAAAAGGAAAGAGAGTAAGTAGACTCTTGAAAATATAGGAGAAAGAATTTAGAATTTCAAAATTAATTAATGCAAATGGAAAAGTATCTTCTGCTGCTTTCTAAATTTAGTCAAGACTACTAACTAGCAAGAAATCAAAGCACAGAAGGAAAGCAAGTATGACAGAGATAAAGAGTGTAGTTGAAGACAGCACCATCTGTTTTGTTAGCTATATACCAAAGGAAGATACCACCCTGGTAGCTGGAGAATAGGATTTAAAGGGGCATCCAGCTTGTGGATCATTCTGATGGGTACCCGTTCCTCCATGGGTATAGATTTAGCCAAGTGCAAAATATACCTACCTCAGTTGTGCAGCATTACTTCAGTCATGCTCAGAGATCTGTCTATGGAAGTATATCTAAATCCTACTGCTGCTAGATAATGAGATGGTTACAGATCTGAGACAACAGAGATGAGATTCACCAAGTGCTCACAGTAATAGCAAAATATATACAACTGTATTAACTTTACCAGTGATTTCACATGAATATCAAAAAGATTGACTCAAAATTATATCTTCAACTTTGACAATAGCTGGAACTTGGTGAGAGATTTCAGCTAAGGGACATCAGGTACCACATACTCCAAATGTGATGCAATTTTTTGTTGTTTTTCCTTCTCTTGTAAGACCACCAATAGCTACAGAATCTTGTAATGAATATTGCATATGACTGTTTTCTTACAAATGAAAAGAAGAATAAAACCTGCTGTTTCTTGATGGGACAAAATCTTTCCACTATGACCTCATGCTTTCTTTACCAGAATGATTATATTACACTACCAGATCATCATGCAATTCCAATTAAAGAGATGAACTGTTTTCTTCATCAGATGAATTTTAGAAGCAAATCAACAGCATACAAGGCCTGTTTCAACTGTGGAAAGACTTCAATATTCTGAAGGCAGCCTTACTTCGAAAATGGATTCTTCTGCTATTCATACTCTAAAAACTTAGCCCCCCATTCCAAGCCTAGATTTTGGCAATTTTTGCTTTACCTTTTCAAATTAAAAGGAACTAGCAATCTAAATCCTAAACCAAAGAACTGCAATAAACTCTATTTTTCCATTCTCTAAAGATTGTGCTAAAACCTCTAGCTAGCTAAAGGGGCAAAGATGACTTTGAAACATTCTAGACGCACTGACACTTTACAAAATACAATAAAATAAAGGATGCCAAGCAAAATTAGAGTTTTAAAACTCAGACACAGTAATACAAATAAGTCAATCTCAGGGCAGAAGAGAAGTTAAAAGATATAAAAGATGGCCTCTTCTACCACATAGTTCTTATATTGTTCATAAAAGTGATAAAAGCAAGGAGATAAAAGGACATAAGACCGAAATCTTCAACTTCCAAAGACAGCCTCCATCAAAAAGAGAAGGTTAAGGTTCTTTATTATGTTAATTGCTTAAAGCAAAAATCTATATATCTATACAAAGAAAAAGAGAGCTAGGAAAATCACTATTTTTCAAACTTGCTAAGTTAGCTAACTGCCATTCTAAGCATGACACTAAACATGAAATGAAACATTAAAATAAGTATCTGTGTTCTTCAGAAAACTAGTCTTTCTGATCAGTCAAAGACCTGAAAGGATACTAAATTAACATGGTATGAAAGGATGCCTGAAGCCTCCAAGTCGACATATTTAGGGGCCATTTGCACCTTTACTTTACCAAGTTCGTTTTATTATAGGCAAACATTTCATTTCTTCAAGTAATCCATTAGTTTGGGACAGGTCCAAAGTAAATGTAGCAGAGTTCCTTCAGGGAGCATTTCTTCAGCACAAGTCAGACAGTGATTTATTGCATTGCAGAGGAATCTTCCAAGAGGAGATTTGAAAGCCTGATAGTTGGGTCCATTGAAAACTAGATCTGATGACACTCCAGAAAATATACTGCCCAACATCAAGGAAGATGATGACTGGCTAGGTCTTTCCCTGCTCTAATTTCTGTGAGCTGGCCAAGTGTATGTGATTGAACTTGAACTGAATTTAATACATTTCCATTTATAGCAGAAAGGGTTTTGAAAACAAGAGGCCAGACTATTCAGGAGGTATTTATAATAAAAGCACAGGTATGTAACTTCCTTAGGAAAGGTAATCCTGATAGAATATAATTTCATCCCCACATTTGATACTTAAAACCTAATTATACATTCAGCATGAAACAAATGTAACGATTACTGAATTAATCTTAAAGCTCAGTATAAAGAAATCCTCTAAAAAACCCAGCAGAATAAAGCAAAAACCTTAAATAAACTCAACAAAATAAAAGACCCTTTTCTCCCAAAGACACTATTCAGCCAAATTGCTAATTTGCCACTATGTTCATGAACCCTGGAATGTATCTGAATGGTTACCACCAGTGTCTCCATAGTAATTCATCCTATCATTTAATTCTAGCATTGAGTGTGTTGCTATGGAACCACTGGTGCTAGCCATTCAGATACATTGCAGGGTTCATGAAGATTCCATACTGTTAATGATCAGGCTTTGTTCTGTAAAATTCTACAATGGAAGAATAACAATCTAGTACAGGGAACTCACATTTTCCTCTCCCTACTTCCTACCAGTATACTTGTTTGCAGCACTTTGCCCCTTAGTTTGTCTGCTTTCTCTACATAAAAGCCCTCCAAAATTTTCAGGCCATCGGAAGATTTTGCATGGTTAAATGACTGTGACACTAGACTGAAGTCATATCAATGCACTATTCTAGTTACTTTCTAAAGTCCCTGGCCAGTTTGTTCTCCACTTAATTCTCTTTATCCAAAAGTTATTTAATTGCACCAAACATTCTGAACTCTCTAGCAACCCTTTTCTGACATAAGACAATAACATGCAACACTGAATGAATATATTTCAGAATACAGTTAAGTTCTTTAAAAGATCTGGCAATATCCTCCCTGTTGTAAATCAAAACACAATGACTCTTTGCTTGGAATTTCTGAGAGCTGAGAGTTGTGCTTATCAAGTAATGATTTGGTCCATTTGGGAAATACTGTCTCATCAGATACCCTTTCTTTTTGCTTCAGACCAACCACAGATTCAGCACAATTTTTTAAGCAACTTCTAGGCAACACCTTTTTGGTGTAGTGACAACTGCTGAGGTCATCACTGTACTTGACAAGTTACAGAGATTCATACCCAGCTATTTGGAAGCAAGAACAAAGGATGACTGATGCATACTTCAATTAAATATGTTGTGCAGGTGGAAATAAATGATAATAAACAATAGAGTACAGTGTGTGGATATTACTATTAATCTATTGCTTTCCCATTCTCAGATTTCAGACTGCATGATACTTAGGTCTGATGAAGTTGGAACAAAATAAAGAGGAATAAAAGCATTCTGTACAGTAATGTCACACATGCATCTCTATTCTAATTGCGTAGCCTGAACTGCCCACAGAAACCCCCACACTGCTGGCAAACTGCCAAATTCAACAGATTTTTTGCAGAGCCTGGACACACATGGTAGGTAAAGATTACCCAGTTAAATAAACCTTGTTTAGACGTATATCACAGTTACTTGGACCCAGAAAGGGACTGATATAATTAAAATGGAAATGGAAATACAGCATCCAGCTCCAAAGCTTGTAACTTGAAGTCCATAGGTCACTCCTACCCAACCCCCGATAGGAAGGGAGAGGTGATGGAAGAGGATGCAGGAGGTTGACCTTGGTTAGGTAGGAGAATGGCACAGGGATCAGGATAGCAAAGTTCAGTAAGCCTGTAGAGAAGGGTAGAATTTAAGGTATGCCCTCCCTTCGTAGGCTGGCTAGGTCTATGTCTTTATTCACAGCTTGCTGGTTTTGTGAATCCCATTGTTAGATTCTTCCTAAACTTTATTTAGGATAACCTCAGCACTTAATTCAGGGATGAAGGGAACCTGCGAATATAAAGTAGGCATTGAAATCCTCTCTGTTGCATCACCCAAATCACAATTTGAATCTAACGCTTAAGGAAAATGCAACAAGGAAAAGAAAATCCCAATACAGCACTTCAGGTATCACCAGTTAAGACACTGATTATAAATCAGTGTCCAATAAACCTACATATGAGAGCAAAGTCAAGGTCTTAAGGTCTTGAGACAAATCCAATCATTTTAAAAAGCAAATATTGCACTCCTGATGTTGCAATGATGTGACATGCATCCTTAGGCTCATTTAATGGAACATCGCAACAATATATTCCATCATTTTTCCAGTTTTATGGTTGGTAAGTAATTTTCATCTAGATGAAGTCTCAAAAAACACATAAAAGAATTTAACAGCTGAACTCAAAAGATGGCATAGGGTGGAAATGAGTACAGAGAAGGAAAGTTTTTTAAGTCAGCACTGCTATTGAAAGAAATGCCAAAAAACCCTAAAACATTCGGTATTTGATTGTTTGCTCCTTTGCAGAAAGAAACACTGCCTAAATCAATGAGGATTACACTCAGTTAAATTACTTCTACCTTTAAAGCTACATCACCTTAGACAGATGTTTCTTTGATGTTCTAAAAATTGTCCAGCTTTTCAGAATAACTCCATTACCATGTTGTGAACTTGCCAGGAGACTACAAAGGTATGCAATATCAAGACAAATCCTATTCTGCTGCTTAGGTGCAACTCCGCAAACATAATTGACTATTTCACTAACAAAATCAACCACTTCTTTGGGTTTTGTAGTCAGTGCTGGAAATACACATTAATAGGCTCTGCAATCATATAATTTGTCTCTTTCCTCTATGCCAAGTATCAGTTTCTTATTCTGGTCTGCAGTAATTCAAAGGCTTGGAGATGTAAGGCCAGAAGGGACTATCTGATCACTGTGACTAACGCCTGCATACTCTTAGACTTCAAAACTTCTTACAGTCACCCTGTATCTGAGCCAAGTAAAGTATAAATGACATTTCCCAAAACTTTTAGAAAGACGTCTACCCTTGGCTTGAAGATATCTAGAGATACACAAGTTTGGTCATTTGTTCTTCTATTTCTAAAAATTTTAGTAGATCTTTTCCTATCTGAAATAATCTTTCTTTCTTTTCCCCCCATCCATCAATTCATCTACATCCAGTATTTTACTTCTGTGAAGGTTCTTTGCATATGCAAACTGAACAACATTTTAAGCAAGTCATTATGGTGGACAAGCCAACCACATTAAGTTGTCCAATTCCCAAAGTTACAACAATTATGTAGCTTTTATCTGAATCATTTCCATTTTTGCAATATTTGATTTAGTGACTAAGCACCAAGATGGTATGTGATATTCCAGTATATGTTTCAACCAAGAGCATACAGAGAAGTAATATCACATCTGTATTCTTATTCCTTTGTTTACAAACCAAGACCTGCACTGCATTTATTTTTTCTAGTTTTGCTTTGAGAGCTCATGTACAAACTATATCCCTACTTCAATAACCAGAATCTTTCAAGGCTGCTGTTCAACTATTATCTTCAGTTTCTGCCTCCTTGAGCCAAAACTGACACTGAAACACACAATCCTGGCTAGCATTTGGCCCAGTGTTCTCTCTTCCCTCTCTCTTAAGAATTTGTATGAAAACATCAGAGATCAAACCAGGAAAACAATCTAGCTACACAGTAATCTTTTCATGCTGGCTTTCAGCTTGATTAGTATCCCAGTCTGGTAAATCATGCACCCTCAAAATTGCTTTCACTGATATAGCAGCAGATGAAGCCCACAGATGGGGACAATCTGCTGCACACGAAAGGTTCTTCTGTTAAGACATTTGTATTGCAGCATATATTTCCTAGTTCTCTATATGCCCTGCATTTCTTTCTTTTCCTTCTATGTAGTTATCTTTACCTTTAGTTGTATTATCATTGTTTGCTGCTCTACAATATCATGACTCTGAAAAATTATAATAGCAATCGTTCTACACTCATTTCTATATTTCTAGCACAAGTCATAAGAAACTCTACTAAAAAGTTAATTCAATGACAGCTCTCAGTTTATAGTAATTTCTGAAATTACTATAGGCAGCCAGATTTGAATCTGTTTGTCAGGTACTTTATCTTTGCCCTATATTCCCTTTTTTTTTTTTTTTTTATTCAAATATCATATGTTGACAAATCAGAAGATTTTTGAAGGTCTAGTCTATAAATTCTATCAGATATCACCGTCAAACTTAAATTTTCTCTAAACATGCAATCAGGCATTTTGAATTCATTGTTTTCCATCTAGACTGGTTGTCATTATATTTTTAATGCTTTATTTAATTTTGCAAATAACAGTTTTAAAAAAATCAGCATTTCTATCTTCTAGAACTTATTCCAGTACCTAAATAAGACTTGTTTCATTTATTTCCTTAAAAAAATTATCTATGTGATTTGATAGGCTGCATCTCCAAAGATAAGCAAGTAGGCTGCTTTAACAAGCTGCTTTTTTATCATTTAGCAGACAATCCTATAATTCTAGGCAATTCAGTCATTCATTTATTCTATTGCATATTCATCATGCTGGTAGTATTGCTGATGTCATTATTTCAGATTACTATTACACAACATGTTAAAGAGATCCATTGACTTCACTGGGAATATTCATACAAAGTTACACATAAACTCATGGATAGCAACAAGGAAATTGTTTCTTAGTTCAGAACGCAAAATGATTCAATCAACCCTCAGAGCAACAAATGGAAGCAAACAGAAATGGCACTTCTCCATTTTTTAAATCTTTTAGCTATTCAATTTTTTTCAAATTAATTTAAAAATGTTACATAACAAATTAAGATATCTGATTTTACCTTTCTCTCTGAAGGGGCTCCCACAAACTGTGTGTGTTATCACAGGGCAAAAGAATAGGCCTTAGAAAAACAACAGTAAAACCCAAGAGCATTTTTGCTATGGCTGCTGAATTTAACAATAAGATATTCGCTGATTCCAGTGGCAGTTGCATTAGGCTGTAGATGATCTCTACTCAGGATACTCAAGGAGAACAGCACCAATTGTTTGATTTTATGGTTCCTTTTCCTTGTTTGCTCAGTCTGCTCACAGACTGTTTTCAATAGATGTGCAGTATATATAACCAGAAATTATATATATAATGAGCATACAACTATATATGTGCACATAGTTTTATGATGAGGCTTATTTTTCTTTTGATCTACAAATGAGTGCTCTCAACTGATGCTACTGTTAAACAGCTTTGGTAAAGTATAAACATAATATTTGAAGCAGGAGATTTAGCTAGTCATCCATTACAGAGGGAATGTAATCCCTGGGCTATTTTATTCATATTCTACATCCTTCCGAAACACTGAATTATATTCTAATAATTCACCAATAGTCACGGCTAATAATCAAGCACAAGTATTCATTCTTCTTCATCTTGAATAGATTTTGAATCTATAGTCTGATCCCAACTAATTTCTGTGGACTCCAAGCTTTGTCCACATGCATTACACTAAAGAACAGGAGACATCACTGCCATCAGTGGTGGCCAGAACAAGCAAATATTTGCAGTCTTTCTAAGCCATGCTAACTCCTGCTTAAGAGTTGATGGGAGTTTGGACGTGACAGTACTCCCAACTTAGTTAAAACATTTTAAGTATTTATACATATTCCTCTTCAAGAAAGAGACCAAGAGATGATTTTAACAACCTTTTCCCACAAAGATGAGTTTATTAGATGGACTACTGTTCAGTCTTATTTCAAAGTAGAAAAGCACTAGCCTATTCAAACCTTACAGGTCTTCACACAGGAAACAGAAAAAGAATCAGAGTGCTAAAACACATAGCAGCAAAGCCTAGGAAAGTTCCCAAGCAAGATTTCAGATTTCTTTAAAATTTAATTATGAGGAAAAAAAATTAGCTTTTGCTGTCTTTTATTTACTTCACATAAAATATCACCAGTATGCTTTCAGTCTGTTCTGTTTTGGAATATAGTGCATGGAGACCCATGTAGCTAGACACACAGACAGAAGGTTCTACAGGGTCCTGAAGAGACCAGACTCCATACACTGTAATGTAGTGTAAAGGCCTCTGCCCTGACTTGACACATCTTGAACTATGCCTCTGATGCAATGGATGTGGGAGTTCCTTTGAATTAAGTTCAGGGGCCCTGTGGACCTTAGTCAATTGATGATATAATTTTCAGTCAGATAGAATAAATAGTAACAACAAACAAAATTATCATGTATTTAGGAAAAGTTCTGTCTCAAAATTGGCTCAAAGCAGGCACCTGAGAGCAACTGAACAAGTTTTTAATGGTGATCTCTTGAGCAATCAGTAAAAATAACCAGTCAGATCACACAAAATTGAGTGCGTACTAACTGTCCAGAGCCAAATTTAATTAAGACTGGTTAAATTTTGCAAAAGTTTTCCACTTTACAGTGTTTGACACAAGTATTTAGAATGTGTACGACAATACATACAACTGCTGACTGTCAGGGGCCCAAGTGCCCTCAGTGCACTCAGTTTATGACTGTGAGAACTTGTCTACAGCAAGAAGTGGTTTCTGTAAACATTTGTGGTGTTTCTTGGAAAAATTCCAATTTTGTTTTGTCCCTGTTGATATTTACCTGCTACCAGTAGAACTAGCTGAAATAATTTTGCATGTACGTGCATTTGTACACTTGTATTTGACACAGCTCATCAGAATACATGGCATTTCTAGCAGAAGTTGTTTACAATTGCAGAATACTCTCAAATATGGCATTTGATGGTACTTAGCATCAATGAAATAATAAACATACACAGGAAGAACAAATAGGTACAACTAAATGAACTCACATTGTTCTCATTTTTAAAGTAATTATTGTTCAACTTCATTGAGCATGATGGCTATTCACATACCAGTGTGACAGGTTCCTTCAAATGCTTGACATAAATGAGTGGATAGAACAAATGAATGCACTCCTGCAACCTTCCTCCCTCATATCTAAAACAATGCAGCCCATTTAGCTGTAAATGCTCCTTGGGTAACTTGTACCCAGCACAACCCCTAATGTGCTGTAAATCTAGTAATACATGACTGATTACTCACCTCATCAACCTGAGGATCTTGAGCCTGAGCAGCATTGGGCACTGGGGAATCACAGTCAGGGCTATAATGCTCACAATAGTCATATGCAGCTCTGGGGTCAGCTATAATCAACAGCTGCTGGATCTCACCCTGCAGAAAAGCATATGCAGATTGAATAACAAAAACAAAGGGTTGTCTACATTTCATCAGAAATACAGAGCTTTCATTCAGAAAACAAAACTAGGCATGTAATACTTAGAAATTATATTAACATTTGTGGTTATAAATAACATATCTACTTAATTGCGGCTGCTATTCTGAAACACATCTTCGCTATTGTTCACGTGGCAAAACAATGCAAATAAATACTAAATGGACTGGGTCAAAAATTCTGGCTTAAAATGCTGTCTGGTTTGGAGAGGAGAGGGTGGGAAGGTGTAACTTCTGCTCTGTCATTTTCATGCTGTTTGTTTACTTATTCTCTGGGAACCAGTCTAAATTCCTAAGATTTAATTCAGGGCACTTCCTATTACCAGCATGCAGCTCAGCATGCTAGTGATCAACAGTCTAATTCTGAGAGTTTGCATCACATCTGTAGTCTCAAAGAAGGGAGAAAATACAATAAAATAAAAAAGGCTGTTAGTTATTGGAATAAAAAAAAAAATTAAGTAAGCATCATGTAAATACACACTATAGAATACGTTCAAATAAAAATTTCAACAGCTAACAGCTGTTATTTTCATCTCCATTCCCATATATCATGTGTAGAAATAACATCACAGTAAAGAGACCCACTACTAAGGATAATAAAAATGGCTCTGCAGAGATTCCCTACAGAGATTTTGTATGTTTATCATATTCCACGGAAAGCCGTCTGGTATCCAGTGCATTTCTTAACATAGTGGTACCGTTTAAACAGTGTTAGGTAAATTCCTGCCAAAATTTCCACTATAAATTTTCTCATTCAGGAGCTTCTTATGCTGTCTTAAAAATCAGGTTGTTGAATATTGGCACATGTTCTTGGTCAAAACCCATTAACTTCAAACTCTCACTATTTCCCCAGAAGGGGAGATTTTAAAGCCTTTATATATTTCTAATGTAATTTTATTTTGTTTTGACCGAAAATGGGGTGAAGAAAAAACTTTGTCAGTATACCTGTGTATGTTTTGTCTTTAAAGAGAAAATATCGTTACTGATGGAAATATACAGCTGGGAAAATTCACAATTATATCAATATTTCCAAAATTTCTTTATATCTTAACAGTAGCTGTTAACAAATTAACGAAAATGAAGAATATTTTAGAATAGTAAAGAATAATTTGTAGTGCTCTTTCCTTTCAAAAAGAAAACTCACAGAAAGAAGCAAAAACCTCTCAAACTGAAAAAAAAAAAATCAAGTAACTTCCTGCAATTTTCCTAGTTTACAAGATTTTTTTACTATTTTATTTAACGTAAAATATGAAATACTTAGTTTCTAAGCACATAATGGCTATAAATTATAAATCTGTTTTTTACAATACTCTTAACTCATGTTACTTTATAGACTCATGTGTGTCTCAGATTAATTTAGAGATGGAATTTTTTTTTTTAGGCTTCCATTCCTGCCAGCGCTTCTGGAATGTCTCTTATTTTCCTTAGCTCACTAATACTTCCTGATTTGGATATCTTCCTACAAAACCTGCTATACATACAAAGAAATTCCCCCTTTGATTCCTTACATGACTCCCTCAAGGGTTTGAGTGCTTTGAGAGGTTTTTGCAGTCATTGTCAGCCTGGGCTACGCATGCCACATCTCCAGCAAAGTGTTTCCAAAGTGCTCTGCCCTCCCTCTTTCACCAGCCAAATTAAAACTAAGTGAAGCAGAGGAATAAGTTGGAGAGAATTAGCAACTGTAAGACAAAAGAGGTAACTTTTTTGGAGCAACCATTAGAATTATATGTGTAGAACCCCTGTCCTTACCCTGATGAGCTCAGGTTATTGTCTTGCTCTATGTCCTTGAACATACATGGCTTTTGGAGATGCCCGTAGAGATCATCATATATACTGCGTGCCAGCTGGTGTGAGTAATGCCAGAACTGCTTCTGAAATTACTGTTATTTAGTATGATATGCTAAGAGATCCCAGGTGGGGGAATATAGCCAGTATTCTGGAGTTTGCTTTGTGCTGATCTTGAATGTCATGGAATTTTGGCACTAGGTTTTGTCGGATTGTGTGTTTGCAAGAAGCACTCAGCATGCTGTTACCACTTGGCTTAGATGTCCCTAAATTGGTTAAAGCTGTTCCTGATCCATTGACTGTACTTCCCAGCCCCGCCTGTCTGTCTGTCATGGGTCCACAAAGAGGGAAGCCCTCAGAAGTCTTGCACAGTCTAGAGAAATTGCTACTGGCTATTCATGAGCGAGAAGTTTACTGAGGAACTGATTGATTCTACATTTGGCCTCTCAAATGTTAATTTTCCTCTTTTTCCTTCAACATCTGCTATAAAAATATTTCCAGTAAATTATTGGTTTTCTTTTTCTATTTTTTATTTTTATTTTTGTCTTTGCTAATTAAATGGCTTCGAGTATTTGTATGTGATGTATTGGCAATGCTCTTTCACTATTCAGTGAAGAGCTTTCATTTCAGATCAGGTCAATCATCTCAGCACACAAAATTCCACATATTATTGTGGATTTCATTATTGTGATTTAGTTATTGTTGGTATTTGTTGGACAACTCTACACTCTTTCTCTTTGAGAATTTTTCACAGAACAATTTCAATCTTCACAAACACATTTTTTAATTTTAACTGCTTGACTTTGTGAGTCTGAAATAGAATCATATAAAGTTATTTGCGAATAAACTACAAATACTTAATCTGACAACATTTCCTGACCTGGAGCCATAAATTAGGCACTTAATGATATACCTGTACAAGTCCCAAGAACTTTAAATGAAAACATGGATAAAGGGAGTCATGGGCTACTAAAAATTCTAACAGTGGTCTCTAAAACAACACTGAGGTATCTAAACATATATGCCTATGTGCATAATGTTATTCTTATAGGAAAATTGCAGGAAAAAGGAAGTCTCACAGGACAGAATGATGAAAGGAAGAGAGGGAGAACAAAGGTGGGGAAGGAGACAGGAGAACAGAATATAATTTACAAATATACCTGAGCATTCTTGAAGTACTCTAAAAAGTACATAGAAAAAAAAAAGTACAAAACGCCTCTATCTATATAGATAGTTCTATTTCCTTCCCTGTGAAATTGTCATGACCAACTTTCTTGGGAAAAACTGCTCAGGTAATTTCAGAAATTTAATAGATGATATATAGCGTGCTACACAAGACAAATGTTTGACGTCTCTGCTGAGCCAGCCTTCCACCACGTCAGAGATAAGTGGGATGACAGTAGAAGGCAGAGGCGAAGAACTTGGGGTGAGGTATCAGATATACACAGCCACTTTTTCATCTTATTAGTTGTAACAATGTATACGCCTAACTTGTCCCCAAAAGTGCTAAAAGTCTATTTAGCACTTAATAAGAAAAAATGTGCTGCCTTCTAACAATTTTTTATCCTGGATAACACTTAATGCAATGAATTTAAACAGTGTGTATCAGATATATAACATTACTGGCATATTAAAGATGACAAAGTTGAGAGCTAGGTCTCTGCCTTAGTTGCCCAGAGGTGAAGGGGAACATTCAGCAAATTTTTCAAGCATACCTAACATTAAGCATACAAGTGCTGCTTGCAAGTAAAATGGGTCAATTTGTAGTCATAATATTTAGTTTGGATCATATATACTTTACTGAAATAGACACTAAGTTGTCAAAGCCAACACATAGCTCACAACGTCAATGCATACTTGAGTAATTCATCTCTATATGGGATAAAAACAGTTAAAGTCTATGAAGATTTTAATTCCTCTCTATTTTGGGAATGCATTCATAATTAAAATCAGAGGCTTTTGAATCAGCTTCATGGTTATAAGAAAAAAGCAGCCTGAGCATCATAAAATATTTTGCCCACCAGTTATGCCTAGCATGTAAACATGGCACAGAAAGATTACTTCTGTAGCACTGTCCAAAAAAGATACTCTACCAAATAAGCTATTCTTTGCAGAATCCTCCAAGACTATTAAAAGAAGTTACTCAGATCTGAAGAAACATTTGCTTCTTTGTGGCATGCCACAGCAAATTTGGAGAATCAGGCTACAGAGCTACGAGAATATCAGCTGAATGCCTGCCTGCTGGAACAGCTGCACAGACATTCACTCAAATTAACCGTTCTACAAGGAACAGCCCAGCTAAGAATGAGAAATGTGTGGTGAATTCAGTAATAGAAAATGCCCCTGTGAATCTCACAGACACTTCACAGCGACATTCCAGAATAAAAGAGTTTATGTGTATGTACGCTTCCAGTATTTGCTGAAAAACACACTTCACTAAGTACTAATACACAAGATGGGGTATGTACGCTGAAAACATAGCCTCTTGATGGGAAAACAGTTTACAACGCTTTAAAAAAATAGCATTGACTAACAAAAAAAGAAAACGGAGACCCAACTTGCAGGAAAGCAGTAGACTACTAAGCTCTCTTTCCAATTTTACTGACTTTCTCTTGATGAAATTATTGCTTTGTTTAGCCTCATGGTAATAATTGCTATATTTGATTCCACCTTTTTAGAGCCTTTCTTAGATTCCACAGCAGAAATCTGAGTAAGGAAAATCTCTGGTTAAATATGGTGTCAGATTTTCTCAGTGACATAAATCATTGAGGGCCTGAGAAGTAAAGAATGAATTATTTTATCATTATAAGCCAGAAATGTTAATGGTTGCTTATTATCTTAATTGCGACTTCATAAGAAGTCTCGGTATTATCTCTCTTCTTGAAACATTCTCTTTTTCTTTTAACTATGTAATCTTACTAATTCTTTCTAAATATGGTGCATCAGAGAAGTACAACAATAAAGTAGTCCATACATAGTCTATTTATCAGCCAAAAAGTTTGTATCATTGATAAAAGATCTCTCTACTATCACCTGCCAGCATTGTTAAAAAGATAAAAGTATGAATTCTTACAAGGCTGTAAAGGCACTATATGGAGGAATCAGTGCTCAAATTGCTGTTTTTTCCAGTAGTTAAAATTTTATGGTCTAGTTCCCTAGTTCTACAAGAACCTCAGACAGTTCAGTTCTGGAGACAGATTTTTGGAATATCTCTTTCACAAGAATCTTAATAAAACAATAACCCTGCCCGGTGAAAGTGACCTTTGTCCAGGGAATACCAGGTAAGCATTACTTGGGAAGCTCTGCATAACCCTCTCCACAGAAGCAAGCTTCACAAATTAATCAAAGCATTTAAAGAAAAATAAATTTCAAAGAGCAAGTGATCTTAGTAGTTGCACAACTAGGACGCTACATAACAATGTGACTGGACCAGAGTTGAGAACTCAAGCTGTAGTTTCTTATTGCAAAATAATGAGATTTTCTAGCATGATTTCATCAGGAGAAAGCTTATTGTTCTTCTTCCAGCTGGAAAAAAAATAATGAAAAATAATGCAGCAATTACTTAAATGTCTAACTTATATATTAGAGGTTCAGAAAGACTTTCCACAACTACAATGGGAGGAATAGTACTAGAAAAATACTATCCTTCTGATTCATATTCTGGATAAAATGAGTACCTTTTATGTGCTTGTAAGGATAATTAGATTTTAAAGGTGACTACCTAAATGGTGATAAAAGCCCAACAAAACCAGTAGTAGGCACTACATCAACTCAGGAGAACAAAATCAGTATCTTTCATTTTCACAGGATGGCTAAAGCTTAAGAATTCCAGAGTGGACTCTTCAGTAAATCAGCAGAAACCCTAACCTGTGCATACGTGCCAACTTTCTCTAATTAGTTATGTGACAGTACAACCATAGACTCCAAAGAACAAAAGTCTAGACAGCCTGGATATTATTACTATAGGATTTAGAAAAACCTGCTGCAGAATTCATTTAATCTTCCTGCAAAGATTCAAGGGACTGAAGAATTCCAGGGGCCTTTAATATAATATTCCATATCCCAGGCCCATTGCATAATATAGCTAGAGAAAGGTATTTAAAGCCTGCCAGACTTAAGCACTGTAAAAGCAATAAATTGTGAAAGCAGAATTCTGTACAGGTCAAAGTTTCCATAGTTATCAATGTCTTGATCCTTTGAAATTCCATGGTTATAGTAGTATTTATTCGGCTTGGTTAAGGAATATGTTGATATACAAATTATAATTTTTAACCTTCAAAACAAGGTTGTTCACAGGCCAAAGTCTACTGCAAGTCTTGGCTGAGAAATTAGATTTTATTACAATGCCTGCATGTGTACATAACACATATATGCAGACACACACACACGACCAAGGACATTCTATTCTCTTGACAAAAGACCTGCAAATCTGTTATATTGTCACTTATCTTTGAAGTCTCACTTATAGCTGTTCTTTAAAACTTTAATGTTTTGCACACAATATTAAATGAGATCATAATAAATCCTATCAGCAAGATTTGCTGGAGCTGATATAACAGGCAGCATTTTTAAGCCCAGGTTGTTACTTTTAAATGTAATTACAAACAGTTTAGTTAAATGACCATTCCTTTGTTTCTTGGGAATATTCCTTGAAAGTGAACTTGAACTCCAACAAATTACCAGTTTTGCTTTTTTTTTTCTCCTCACTTCCTGGTTCCAAAAATAAGAGGGAAAACAGAATTATTAACTTTTTTTCATCAAGCATAAGTTTGGAAATACTATAAAAAAAGAAAAAAACACAAAAAATTTTTTTCAGATAAAAAAATTAAAACCAAAACAAGCTAAATAGACAGCTTTTATAAAAAATGCTGTTTTTTTATTAGGTGCCTCTGAAATAGAAAACTTGTTTGCTTTGCTTTTATTTTTCTTCTTTCTTTTTTTCCTCTCAGTGCTGGAAGTTGGCCACTTCTCTGGTGTTGATAGCTAGAAGGTTGCTTCTAAATATTTTTGCCTGGAACCTACTGCATTTTTTGGTTTCTGTCCCATTTACATTAATCATTATTTTCTAATCTGACTGACACTAAACATTTAGTGGGTCACTAGCAATTACTAAAGGTGATGTATAATGGGAATCATTTTGGCTACATCTACATTAGCTCGTAGTGCAGCTCAACAGGACAGTATGAACTAGAGGATACTGATGACACATCATTCACACTTCATGTCTTTGAGGGAATTTTACTTTGGGCTAGCTTCCCTATTCTACTTTAGCTGTACAGCAATTTTGGCTACTCAGTGAAAGCTTGACCCATTCTGCTACTGCTACTTTCTTCACGGAGTATGCAAACAAATGAATGGCCATTCTGCACTTGCACACTTGGACTTCTCATGCTTACAGAGATACGTGAGGGATGGTTACTCCTGTGAAGGGATCTGTAAGTTAAGTCATACTGCTATCAAAGTATCATCATTCTATTTTTAACTGCTCACTCAGGCTATTTAAAGGAATTCTATGTTGTATTTAAGTGTATGAATGCTTTTTTTTCATGAACATGGGTTAAAGCCTAGTATCAAAATCTAAACCCTTTATTAACAAGGATTACTGCAATGATTTAATCCCATAAACTGTGTGCAGTTAAAGCTTTCATTGGCTTTAAGAGTCTTATATACCTCAGGTTTTGTCTTGTTACACTCATTTACAGCACAGCACCTAAAAATCATTGTATTGGTCTGACATGTTGGGAGTTTTGAAGGAAGAAGTCTCTATATGGAAATATCTGCATAAAGATTCTGTCATTTATTAACTTATTCTAAAATGCTTATTATAAAAAACTGTTGCATTGTTCACACCAACGGTACTAAATGAGGAGTGACAAATCCTTAAAACTGGCAAAGAATAAAAAGATCCCTGCTATTTATCAAACATTTAAGCTACAAACATATTTCAATGGATACAATTCAAAATTCTTTTACTAGGTGCCATGTACCAGCACCTGAGTAATTTTATTTCTTTTTTAATTTTTGTATGCTATTGTAGGATATCTACTTTGCAGCAAGCACTTACAAACCAGCCCTTCTTGCACCATGTACGTAAAAACACAGAAGACACTAATTTCAAATGACACATGTAAAAGTTTGAGGTATACTGTATCAGTCTTTCATAAACAACCATTTACAGATTAGTCCAACTGATATAAATAGATCCACTTCAGTGAGCAAGTGCTTAGCAGTGTAAATGAAGGTCTCATAATTTGGCAGTTGGTAATAATACAGTTTCTAGACAGCATAATTTTATTATTTTAAGACAGTCACTGTTTATAATTTGCTTTCAAGCATTTGTACCAGTCTGATGTTTAATACTTGCTTGTATTCAGTATCTTGTTTGTGACATTGTATTGATTTCCATATTAATTGAGCATGATATCATAAAATCTCAGATTAGCACTTAATTCATGAATGAACTTCAGGCAACTCCAAATAAGAATTTCCGCATATAAAACACACAACCACCCCCCAAGATATGGAAAATACTTAAGATATTTTTTTTTTCTTGCTTTTAAAGCTAAAACAGAAGATATTTCTGAGAGCACTACTAAAAAATGCCTCTTAGCTTTAGCACCAGTGGGTAAACTTACCAAGGAACATTATGTTGTTGAATATACAAAAATAACAAATTAGTTAGTCATTTATCATGCTCTTAGGACACTAATCAGCCCTTTCCTTCCTCCAGTGGTGATCTACCTGGTCTCTGGGCAGCCAGTATGCTTACTTACTCAGAAATTACTGATCATCAGCATAGGAAATTAACATCAAAGCAGTAATGTGAAACTGATTAAAATGTATGCATTTAAAATTTCCCAGTATACTATAACATATTGCTGTGTTAGCAACACTCAGATTGCCATAATTAAAACAAAGGTGGGAGAACTGTCAAGAAAACAGAAATTAATACTAGGAACAGAAAAAAGAAAAGGTACTACCCAAGAATTTAATTATTTGTTTTTTATAACCAATTTAAAATATACACTGATAGAAACAAAGAAGAATATTTGATTCACTGTGATGTAGCACTGTTTTAAATTAAGTGTGAAATATTCCTCATAGGAGTAACATTTGTTTGGAGGATTCTAAATGAATGGTTCATGCAAATATGTTAGAGCAATACAACTGAAGAAGTAATTCTTTTTTCCAAAGATGCAACCAAGTTTTCAGAAGGTCAGGATAATGTCATGTAATAATATCTATTTCTGACTCATGTATGTATGCAAGAATTCATAGAGGTTTAGATGTACTCTCTAAGGGAACAGGAACATATGATGTATCTAATTGCTTACAGCACTGATTCCAACAGTGCTGAACTCTGCTTTCAATGGCAGTGAATTACATGAATGATGCCACTGGCTTTTGTGCAGTTGTGTTCTGCTGGATGAATGGGTTCAGGACCAGAAGAAGCCCTGGCTTCTCCAACTAGTTGATCACTGAAGCTTAACGCTTCATCATATTTATCTACAGGTTCATCATTTCCACATTTTGAATTTTCATGTAGTTTGAGGAGATTGAAGAGTGCTCCACAGTTCATGTGATCAAATCATTCACTTACTGTGACTAAAAACACCATTATTACTCAAGTTGAAACAGCCTTTGTGATGCATGGATACAATATGCTGTGAATTCCAACAGGTAGGTATTCCAACTCCTAGGTATTTCTTTTTATGTGCTTCCTACACGCAAGTTAATAAAGGCATCAAATGTCATACAGAAAGCCTGTCTTACACAGTTTTAAGTCTTAAACATTTAAATCTAATGTCATGGCTAAATAAGTTCATTTCTGGAATTTTCTGCACATAGAATAAGACACATTGTATTACGTGTTTCTTCAAAGTCTGTTGTGGTCTCATGATACAGCAGGGTTCACAACACAGAAATACTACCAAGGAGAGCCATGGAACCACCAAACATCATTCTGTGCTACCAGGAATAAGCTTAACAGAACATTTAAGAGGCAACCAGGAGACTTTCAAGCAGGAGACAAATGTCAGGGAACAGCCCCAAACTTTAAAAATTGTACCAGCAGTAGCTAAAGGAAGGATAAAATCTTGTTAATGAAACAAAAAGGATGCTGTTTAGAGAGTAGAAAAACATGAGATAAACTCAAAAAGAACTACATTATGTTTTGCTAGGCCAGACTTTGAAGGACACATCATTAAAACCATATATGGCACAGTACTTTCTTTAAACTTTCAGGGACATTCTAATTGCCTGTTTCCAACATGCACATTTCTAGATAAAGATTCAAATAACTGAACATAGATACATTTATATGTACCCATGGTGGTTGTACAGTAAAAGAGAAAGCAGAAACCTACCCCCAAAGAAAAGACTGTAAACTTCTAATTTAGGTAAGAGACTTCAAACTAAAACTAAACCTCCAGCAATTGCAAGAACAGCTTTAAAAGAAAGTAACTGATTTTTTCTGAATAAAGCAAGAGAAAAGGGGTGCAATCAGTTAAGTAAGGAAACCTAATCCCTGAAGGAATACTGAAATGTACAGAGATGTTACAAATGGTAGAAATGTTGCTGTTCTCAGTGCTGAATGTTAAGGTTCAGCCTATAAACTGACCTTACATACAGCTGCATGATTTCTTTGTGTTCAAAGGAGGGCAACAAAGTGAAGGGTCTAGAGAACACACCTTATGAAGAGCGACTGAGGGAACTGGGGTTGTTTAGTCTGGAGAAAAGGAGGCTTAGGGGAGACCTTATCACTCTCTACAACTACTTGCAAGGAGGTTGTAGGGAGATGGGGGTCTGTCTCAGGAAAACAACAAGTGATAGTACAAGAGGAAATGGCCTCAACTTGTGCCATTGGTATATTAGATATTAGTGAAAATTTCTTCACCAAAAGGGTTGTCAAGCAGTAGAGCAGGCTGCCCAGGGAAGTGGTGGAGTCACTATCCCTGGAGGTATTTAAAAGATGCATAGATGTGGTATTGAGGGCCAAGGTTTAGTGGTGGACTTGGCAGTGTTAGGTTAACAGTCGGACTCAATGATCTTGAAGATTCTTTCCAACCTAAATAATTCTATGATTCTATACTATGATTCTTTTGTGTGTCCAAAGCCATATTTCTCCTTAGTGGGTCTCAGCTGGAATTGAAGAAGTGACTTGCCATGTCAATGCAGGAGATTTTAGGAAAAAAAATTGTCAGAGGATCACTAGCTTACTTTTTTATCCTTCAACACATGACAAAAATCCTCAGACAAAAGTGTTTTTATTTATGTAATTGTAGCAAATTCTGTTAAAGTTCTATCCTCATGTCTGTGCTCACTTCACACAAGTTTGACTTCATGAAAAACGCACAGTTATTTTGGGGGTTTCTTCAGTTAATTTGCTAATACTGAATTTTAAGTATCCATTTCAATTTGCTAAGTATGTCTTCATCCAACCTTATTGACTCTTCCAACAGTTGCTAACCAGAAAATAATTGCATTCTTTCACATCCCTTCCTATCTCTTCTTCTTCTGTAGGGCTTGAAAGAGGGGAGGGAATCGTATATACAAGTGCAAAAGGTATAGATGAAGGAAATTATCACTGAGAAGGAACTGCTAGAGCAGGAATTATTTTGCCTTAAAATAGTTACTCTTTATCATGACTCAAAGTTTCATCTTTCTTTCTGAGTAGCTAATAACCTTTGTTACATACGAATGACATAGCAGGAAATTTTTAGAACTATCATTTATTTATCCCTTAGATAGCCTATGAGCATTCTTTATTCCCATGGGAATAGTCTTAATCTCTCTTTAAGAAGATTTTTGGAGGATTTAATATTTAAAACTGTTTAAAATATAGAGGAAAGATATACTATCATTATAGTTAACAACTTCAGAGATGAAAGGATCCTAGCGTGCTTCTCTTCTATTCAACGTTACTTAATGCAAACAATTAAAACAAGTATCTCACTTGATGCACATACCATCAACCACTGTACTTATTTTCAAACAGCTATTTTTCAAAAATTAATGTTTAGTTACAGTGCACTTCCCTCCTTGACAACTTTTAAAATGGTTACATTTTAAAATGGGCCTGTTGCCTTAGTTTCTATTAGAATAAAAAAAACTCTAATAAAATATCAGTTCGTCTACTTTTATTGCATTTTTTGCTGAATTCTTTTTACTTATGTGTATTAACATTGCACATATTTTGAAAATTTATTGCCAAATGCACATACTGTGGGACTTGGTTTCTGACCTAAGAAAGAAATACAAATGGAAATTGAAAGTAATTATCCCTGTGCAGACCAAAAAGCCTTGTCCCACCCCAGATAAGGCACCTGTGGAATTCATCTTCAAAATGAAAATAATGTCCCTCAGATGAGCAAACTCTGTTGGGGACTACAGGTAAATTAGCCTGTGAATACCAAACATATCCTACTGGTTGACCCATTAAATCACCCCACCCCAGAAATTTCCCCATTCAAAAGTTGCATGTTCCATCATGTCT
>VXAK01014261.1:29839-42066 GCA_013399435.1 Arenaria interpres | reverse complement strand
ACTAAGATCTAAAGGGCAGTCACTGTTATTTATCAACTTCCTGATACCTCTGGGCACCAGAATCCTCCACTTTCAATGGAGGATTGAATGCATACACTTGAATGAGTAGCAGCTACTAACTCAGCAGCAGGTTTTAGGAGGATCTGGGTTGTGAGTATTTGGACAAGAACCAAAATCTGCATAAGCAGAATGCGTGTTTGACTGAACTTACTAATTCTGAACCATTTGGTTTGGGGATTTATTTATTTTTCATTCAGTATAGTAATAATTTTGCTGTATTTCATGTTTGTTTCTCCTGAAAATTGCCTTATTCAATGTCTAATTGTTGGTTAAGCTTCTTGTATCATGAGAACCAGTAGTAGTGCTTGGGGTAATTTGTGTGATTTTAGTGGGAAATGGTATGTCCATGCCATATGTTGCTGTAAATCCAGTAAGCACTCTCATTCTCCAACTGGCTGCATAATTCAACAACAGAAAAAACATGTCTCAACTCTTAGAGTTTTCCTTAGAAACAGGTCCTCTCTCCTGAGGACCTGTCAGGAAAAGGTGCCCACAATGACCATGTTTCTGCTAGCTATCTACAGAAAGAATTCCCTACTGTGTTTTCATTTGTTAACCAAAGCTACAGTATGCTTCTACAAAATGTATCTCTCTCCATGGCATCACTGTATAGGAAAATTAATCAGAATCTGGAGTTTTCCAGTGATCATCAAGCAAGCCAAGCAGGAAAATTTTTGTGCTACTTGTCGATAGGATGAATCCATCTCCAATAGGATGAATTAACAGTTGCTTTCCACTGTCTTGCCTATTTCAAATAAACTTCCACACCATTCCTCTCCCTTGGACCCATACATCACGCTTACCCAATCACAACCTCAGCCTAATAGAGATGTCTCAGTATAGTAACTTACGACAATTCTCTTAATGTGCTTAGCCAGAAGGGTATGCAGTTGGCAAAGGAATGGCCATGAATTAATACTAATTCATTAACTTATGGCTTAATTTTTGTTCTGATGATAATAAATGTATCTATTTTAAGATGTACAGAGACTGCAGTTCCGCCATCAAAATATATATCTGTATTTTTTTAATCTTGTTAAGATCTAAGTAGGGAAAAAGAAATCTTTGTCTTATTTCAAGAAAGAACATTCTATTCAGAAGCCTCCTATCTTATCAATGAGAAAAGATTTACAGTGAGTCAGGTCATAACTTTATAGATGTTGTTAGTAAGTAAACAAGAGTGCATCAAATCCCTGTTTTGTGGACTAGATCAGGAACAAAATGGCTATTTATTGCTTACAGCTTCCCAGACTGCATTTCTAGCCAATAGTAATAGTCTTTTGTAGTTTAGGATGCTTTTTCTGTTTTGTCTCTTAGTTCATTACACACTATATCAGTAATGTCAGAAGTAAAGGGCTATAAAAATTTAAAATTCTGACACGCGTAAAGTCACAAGGAGGAAAGTAGAAGAGAACTAAAACCATTTGAGAAATTGTAGTACAATTAATTACATTTAAAATGAAGATCCAGTTAAACTCATTTATCTCTAGCAAGAATCACAGAATGGTTGAGGTTGGAAGGGACCTTTGGAGGTCATTTTGTCCAACCCCCTGCCCAATAGGGCCACCTAGAGCTGGTTGCCCAGGGCTCTGTCTAGGTGTTTTTTTAATATCTCTGTGGAGGGAAAATCCATGACCTACATACAAAAATTCATTCTTTGCAACACAGACAGATTTGTAAACATAAAGCGGAGTATGAAATTGCTCTTTACACATCTCCTTTCTTTGTTCTATGCATACTGAATTTTTGTACCCATTCTTTTCATATTGGCCAATATGCAATAACACAGCTAATACAGAACCAGAAACTCTTTTCTAATGAAGATTTTTATTTGAAATAATTAAATTTACTAACCAAATCTAGTTAAGTGTATAACTGTGAAAAAACCTGTGTCCCATCTGAAGTTTAGAAAAGAAGACACTCTGAGGGCTATCTACATCATTTACTAGCAGAGCAGTCCTCTGCCTTCTGTGCTATTTAGGCACCTGAATTAAGATGACTTTTCTGCTGTGTGCCTATGTAAGTGTAATAAATAAAGCTTTTCCCATGGATGAACCTCCAGTAGCTTTGTTAAACCTGATTATCTACCTGGAAACTGGCAAATAATTCCAAAGCTCAAATTGAAAATATCAGTTATTTACAGTACAGTCCCTTTTTTCTTTTTTTTTGTTTTATATTTTGGCTTGGGGAATATTTTGGTTATGACACGTGGAAAGTTAATGAAGCTTGGCCAATGAAAAGATCATGCTCTGTGATGTAAAACTAGGATTTATTTAATATTAGCTCTTACAGCTACATATGGTCTGTCTTATTTTTAAAAAACTTGCTCTAGTCTCCCAAATTTTGTCTGTTTCTTTTTTTAGATTGTGGCACCAAAAAAAAACCTTTTTTTTCCTTTCTGTCCTTTCCAACTTTTTTTTTTTTAGTACAGCTTAAGTTTGAAATTCACTTAGGAATCCTTAATAAAATTGAACGCTTCAAAAAGCTACTGCAGTAGCTAGAGTACTTCTGCAACTTTTTCCTCCAGCATCTTGGAGGCTCTTTGCATAGGATCATGACTTGCCAATGAGCATTGAAAAGTCAGATCCATGCTAATTAGTCAGCTTGATCATAATAGAGAAATAAAATCACATCGCTATGTATTTGATCCTACAAAATATCTATGATGTTTTTAGTTTTAAATAATACTTTCTGAATTGATTTGGATATTATGTAAAATTGATTCATCTATGGGGTAAAATTTTAGCTCAGAATAAAATTAATGGTAACTTTGCTTTTACCTTCAATGGAATTGGATTCTACTCAAAGTATCACAATTATGCATAACAGAAATCAATACAACTGCTTACTTGATCTTTGGTTTTTGATGAAGAAGAGCTTTAGTCTCTCTTTAAATGTATTTTCATTCATATAGAATTCAACTTGCACCCTGAAATAAAAAGGAAGTATTAGAATTGAATATGAAAGATAGTAAATTATTTTTTCAAAATACTTTATTTCCCTAATCATCTGTTCCTTATATATAACTGGAGGAGCATATAGAAAGTGCTCAGCCAAAAGCTAACTTGGGTTTGAATGACTAATATTAAAAGATTAAAAAACAAAACAGCAAAAAAACCCAGAACTGGAAAACTTATTTAGTTTTTCCCCTTTACATGCAGAATCATTTTCATAGTACTTGGACACTCTACACTGCAAAATCAGAAGCATCTACATTTTTGGTATTTTCACTGAAGATTATTCTGATATCTGCAACCTTGCAACGAAGAATTCCTTGATGTTCAGGTTAAACTTTCTACCTCAGTTTAACTCCCTTCCTGCAAAACTGATGTTTTTGATTCTTCTTTCCTCTATCTTGTTCATATCTCTGTTAAGCATTCATGTCTCAGCTAAGCGTTTGCTTATTTATGTTCACCTTTAATCAAATGCTCATACACCAAACAAAGCACCCTCTCTGAACTTCATTTTTGTCATAACAAAATATTGAGACTTGAAAGCAAAAGTATATTGCAATCATACAACACTGTACAGAAAACAACTCCCAGATTATATTAAAGCAATAACAAGATCTTTTTTTCCACCCTTTCCCACAGATTTGCAGAATGTATTTCATGATTCAGTCCCTCATTTCAGTCCGAGTACAACTCACACAACAGTTCTACAGACCAGAAGAGAGAAGAAAACTGTTGCAGGGTTTGGCAAGGGGTAAAGGTGTGCATTAGTTGCACAGAAAAAATTAGGCCATTCCAGAGTTGTGGAGCTGCACTGCTTGCTGTAGGATGAGTGCAGCATTAGTTCAATTTCCAGTGAAGTCCCTTTTCTACCCAACTGATTGGATCTCTCTCACCAATCCCAGTTCTCCTCCAGTAATGAAGCACTCTACCCAGCACAATTTCTATGACTTCTTAAGTCAGTCCTCAGTTCTACTATTGCTAAAGAACGAAATTGTATCATAAAATTGAGTTACTTCCTTATTTCTCACTTTCTCTGTATACCATCATTTGTTGCAAAATTGCACATGCCTTTTCTGTTCATAGGCATATTTGATCTTTATTTGAGCATTTCTTTTCAGCAGTCTTTCTTTCATCAAATCATTGTACTTCAATTACTTATTCTCCCATGTACTGTCATGTTTTTCAAGCAGGACCCTGACTTCAGTTTTTCCCTTCTTGCATGCAAAGCCTTTGTTGGAATAATTTTTGTATAATCTGATGTTATCTATAGGCTCTCTCTTCGCTTCAGATACTTGTCTAATACCATCTATTTCTGTACACATATGGAATTGGAAGATTATTTAGTTATTGACCCAGAATAGATCTCAAGTAATGTAACTTTTTCATGCTTGCTTACTTAGCACCAAAATTTTAAGTATATCACTTTGTAGGACAGGGTCAGCGCATCATAAAAAAAGGCTCTCTATGACTCGCTTAGTGAGGTCAGTTAATTTTACCTAGTCGCTTAACTGTGGTGTGGTTTTTTGCAGTGTTCCTCATAGAATGGAGAATTACACTGCTTCCTCTTCAGAGAAAGCAAAAAAAAAAAAACCAAAACCAGCACTCCTTATTTTTTTCAGAATCTTTAGTGGAACTAAGCTCTATAACTAACAGAACCTTGAATTTAATTCTGTGCAATGCCAGGTTTGACACAGCAGTAGAAGCATCCCCTACCCTAGACCAGCTGTTCTCCCTTATCTGGCTCTACTCCTTCTGTGATAACATCTCTGAGCAGCTGGAAATAAAGAAGAACCCACCCACCTTCTGCTTTTTAAACTAGGAGTAGCTGCAACTGCGTTATTTCGAGGAGCTTGGGCCCAGAGGAAAGTCCTAGAAACTGCCAGCAAACTAGAGGAAAAGCCCATCAGATGAATAGCAGCTTGCTTCTAGGCTTTTATTGAGCTTAAATATAGATAAGTGATATACTGTTCAAGACTGCACGAGTCACTGCCATTAACAGAAGTAGAATTTATATAGCTGGTAACCTCAAGGCAAGTTAAGGAAGCATGTCCAGGAGTTAATTAGTAGGTGAGCAGGTCCGGGGGGGGCCTGAGCTCTGATTCAGTTCTTTTCAGCACATTTCCCAAAGTACTTACTGTTATTAATGCAGTGACAGCTTTTAGTGCGAAACATTTCCCATGATGTGGCAGCTGCCACATCCTAAGTGTATATACTTAATCTTCAAGGACATATTTCAGTAGGTAAACAAAGTGGCACGAACTATTGAAGTAAGGATGTTATTTAAAATAAGCACAGCATCGGTGATCTTTTTTACACATTTTATACTAAACTCTCAGATTTTTCAGTAAGAAAATTACAGTAGTCACTTATCCTGGAAGAACAACATGTTAACAGTAAGCCATGATTTAATGATAATGAGAAAAAAGATGTGGGAGCTAATCGCCCTCCTATCATTATGAATTGCTCTGATAGCCTTCTAACAGCTGTCTACTTCTCTTTCCTTAGCAACCTGTGCTCACAGTAGACAGGGATTCCACAGTGCAACAGTTTCCATGGCAAAATGGATTACGAATGCTGCTAACACCACTTCTGTGGCTCAACTCCTCCTTCTTCTTCCCCTGACTTTTTTAAACTTAAGTAAAAACTATATTGACCTTCTACATTTGCAGGAAATACATTACCATGTATTTATAATCAATATACACTTTCATGATACTCTGGCTGTGAGAGAATATTTCACCTTGGTTCTTAAAGGTTACTATTTACTAAGTTAAGAATGAATGGCTGAAGGAACCACTGGCAGGGATAATGACAGAAACCTCTAGATACTGTTCCTTCCCAATACTCTGCTTTTGATTTTTAGGGAGAACACTCATTCTACTTGAACCTTTGTTGTAATATTTTAATTATTAAAATCTTACCTGAAGTATTTGCTCTTTTTCTTTTTCCCACTATGAAGTGTAACCTAAAAAAGGACTATTTCAGGAGTGTAACACAAGTAAATGCTGATCCTCACTTGCAATATTAAGATCATTTAGTAGCAGTAGCAGCTAAGGGCTTAAACAAGCTTTTTGTGGACTTAAGTACAAGTTAGTAAGGATGCTTTGCATGAGTGAAATTCATTGCCATATGCTTATATAAAATTTGATTATTCTGTTGTAGGATAAATACTACTTGGAATTTGATTCCAAGCAAACAGTTTTGATGAAATGGCAGACACGCAGCGCAGCACGGGGTGACAGTATATGTGTACACAGATCATCTGGCCTGTGGAATAGGTTTAGGGTTTTTCTATAGTTCTCGTGTAAGTAATTTAAAAGTGCAGTTTAAACAATACGTGCTTCATGATTTTTATCTTCCTGTGAAAGACAGTTGGAGTTCAGTCTACCCTGAGCAAAAGAAAACCAAGCTGAAGGACTAAAACACTACTCCTGGTTACTGGAACAGAAATGTCTGACGAACATAAGGATTTTGTATATGCAGTCAGTTAATCACTTCTGACTCTTTCTGCGTACGTGATAGGCATTTAATGTTCCATGAAAAGCTGCTTTTGTAAGTTAAAGGACAGGTATTGTGCTTTACTGATTCTTGCTTCTGCTTCATTGAAAATCCACAAATATGTGGCTGATATACCTGTGGCAAAGACTGAACTTATACGGTTTTCTTGAAAACACAGTGTGGGGTTTTTTTTTTAACCTTCTAAAAATTAAATACTGTTAATAGTGGTCTTCTCTAGTTTAAACCCAAAAAACAGTGTTGTCAGTGGAATCTTTGAAACTGTAAGACTCATATTGAGGTACCCAAAGTACAAGTATACATTGCACTCTTCTAATTCAGTCAAGATGTAATTTGAGTAGCACGTTTTAATGTAATACAAAGTACAACAGGAAAATACTAATTCATGCCAAGGACACTAATGCAAAGCACTTTTCATGACTGTAAATCAGTGGGACCGATCTGTCCGCGCTCCGGTTACTTAACTAATTTTATCTGCATTTTTCCATTGCTATTTACAATGTCATTCTAACTCCATAGCCACATTTTACTACAGTAACAGTATTACCTCGCACCATCAAACCTACAAATTGTCTTTCTTCTGTGTTAGAAAATAGCAGATTTGGTAGCAATAGCCCTTCAAAAATGAAAGTATTAGTTGGATTTCTCACTATGTGCATGCTTAGAGTTGTAATTGTTTATGTTTACTAATTCTTGACACTGGAATCAGGAAAAGATGTTAACTGTACAAATGGAGCCAATCTGAAGAAAACTACATTCATTTATTTAAAATCCATCTTTATGGGGAGGAACATTTAATCTTTTTCCTACAAAAAGAGCCTTGTAATACAGACACAATATGTTTTTATTCGGATTTGCCAATCCAATATATGTGAAATCCTGTTAGACTGCAAACCTGAAAGTTCATTATGTAGGGTGTAGACAACTGCTTAAAAGTGAAGCATTTGAAGTACTAGAGTGAACTGCCACTGTCAGAGCTTATTTTACTGAAAAAAAAAAAAAAGGAAATGGGCAATTTTTTTTTTACAGCTTTTAATAAAAGATTAGTATATTTTAATGATGACTGGTAGCAGCTCTCCTTTGGAAGTTTTGCAAGTTCTAAGATGCTCAGAACTCTGATTTGTTTAGATATTCACAGAGAAATTGTTATTTGACTTTCCAGGCCTGCTTGTTCCACCAGAATCAATATGACAGATCAAGACTGCTTGTAGAATGATACCTCATCATTTTGTGCTGAAAGAAATGGCAATAAGACCAGTACTTTTCCATTACTGGTTCTTGACTTGGGGAAGGCTTCTATTTGTTTGTGGTAGTAAATGGGTCATTGGTTGCATAGGTTGCGATGAACCCTGAACAGAAAAAAGTAAAATAAAATAGCAGGTCACTGATCTCTTCCTCTTTAATTGTGATGCCCTCATTCTGCTTCCGCTCCCTGTCTCCTAGCCCATGAGGCTGGGTGTCCAGGGAACAGCTAGTTCCACTGCTAAAGACCGACGCAAAGTAGGTGTTGAGCACCTCAGCCTTTTCCTCATCCTTCATGACTATGTTTCCCTCTGCATCCAATAAAGGAGGGAGATTATCCCTAATCTTCCTTTTGTTGTTTATGAATTTATAGAAACATTGATGAAATCTAATATTTGCAATATGGCCCTGCATTTTCTTAAAGATGATTTCTACCAAGTGTAGGATATTTAAAACTGACAGGAAAAAGGTCTTTTATAGATAGGAAACTTTATATTTTTATTATTAATAAACTAATGAATATTTTCAAGATTGTTTTCATGTAATACTGTCTTGTAGACTCTTTATAATATCTACCATTGTGAATGTATATAGTAGAACGCAGGTTCCACACCTTCTAATAATTGCCATTAGAAGACACAAAGACATGTCTGGTCATCTTAATACTTAGAGTGTACGTTACAACAGCTGTGTCTGGGCATTTCTTGTATTCTTTTCATTATGGGTATATTTATTTAGAAGTTACCTTCTGAATCAGTGAATCTGAGTTAATCTGTCTAGTGAGGTTTTTCCAGACATACCTACATTCGCTTGATTATGTAATTGGATGTTACCATAACTAATGGATTTATAGAGATCAGGTGTCACCAGTGTCACTGTAAAAATTCTCTGTATCAATGAAGATAGAAATAGCATGAACTGAGTTCAACTTAATCACAAGTTACAGAGTAAAGGATCAAGGATGCATAAATAACCTTGCAGCTTAGAACTGTATATGTGTTTAAACTCTAGGTACTGTATCTTTCCAATAACTGCTGCTTGTTTTGATTGAAACAAATCCAAAACAGCATCAGAAAATAGGCCAAACTGTATTTTTCAGGTTGCAGTTGCATAAAGTAAAAATTTACACCTGCAACCACAAGAAAATAATTTCTATGTAAAAGCAAACTTTTTGTTTACTTAATTTTTCAAATGCCAAAATGCTAAAGATTTCAGCCCTTAATTAAAACTTTCTTCCTTATAATTTCAATACTATATGTGGATCTATATTCTTATGTATATAAATACAAGTATTTTAAAATTGGAATGTGAGCCAGCTTCATGTTCTTTTTTACAACCAGCTGCCCTCAGATACATAAAACTATCTTCATGAAATCTATACAGGCCCATGGCAGCAATATAACATTACTGCAATAGCAATATGAAGTGACATTATTATTCAAACTTTTCTGTGCAAAATACCTTTTTCCCACTCCTTTGTGGGAAAGATTTTTAAAAGAAAACTGATAGCAAATGACTGAGACCCAGTGGTAGGTAGTATGCATGCTATTCAATCAAATACTATGCAATACTTGCTCAAATTTTAATCTCTGTTCACCAGGACAATTTCTGTGATGCTTTCTTAAAATTATTTTTCTGTACCAACTTTTCTCTTTGCCATTCAACAAACATTTAATTCTTGTTTCAAGGGAAAGGTTGCTTTGCTATGAAGTAATGAAACTGCCTTAGGAAGAGGACGATTCATGTGCCTAACATGCCCTGTTCCTCTATCACAACTACATGTCCCTATCACTTGTCGATCTTCTAAAACGAAAGTTAGAGAACAGATCCTTCTCCTACAACTACAATATTCTATTAATTGAATCTATCCTCTCTGTGACAGGCGATGCATATGCAGGGTCAAGCAGCTTGCCTGGGTACCCCACATACACAGCATAAATGAATTAGAAATTACTGTTCTTACATGTTCAACATGCCTCAAATTGTTGATTTAAAATTTAAGTATTTTCTGCTACAGTATTTTAATGCTGATCATTGCAAAGCTTCTATTTGAAGCTATTTATTAATGTTTACCAAACTTCTGCCTGTTGTAACATTACCAACTAATTGTCACCTCAGTAACACTCTTGTTCTCTCTCAAAAAAAAACCTCAGTTATTTCCTCTTAGTTGTGTTCCCCCTTTAGTGTGTCGACACTGAAGACAGCCTGTAGCACCAGGGGTAGTTTTAGGAATTCTTTGTAGCCCTCCATTTACTTTCTTGGCCCCAGTCTCTTTCTTTTGGTCCTCTGAGACCTCTCAGCTCGCAATTTACTCTTCACTGTCCTCTCATTCTAACTCCTTCCTATTCTTCCATCCAAATTTTAAGAATATTTCCAAATCCTCTTTAACAGTTCCTGTTCTCTAGTTCCTTGCAGAATTCACCCTGTCTTGTCTTCCTTTATGTACTACAGAATTTCACTATTTTACTTGAAAACATTGAGGAAATTGCACATTGTCCCTCCTGTGGTTTCCTTTCTTTGCTCTAATTCCCTACATGGACCTCTGCGTTCAACACACCTTTCTTGTTTACACTCTCACTGTCTGGAATGTTAACTCAGGACTCAGTTTTCCTTCCTTTCCTTTCCTTAGTAACTAGTCCTTTTCTCCTTTGGAAATTTCCCTTCCTTCTCATCAAAGTCTCGTTCTCTTATTTTTGTTCCTGCTTTTTCTCTTGCAGGAAGAACTCATTCTATCTCATAGCACCATCACCTCTAACCACAGTCAAAACAGAACATACAGCCTTCTCTCTGGGCCTCCTTCCACGTCACTGTTAACAATTTCACAGTTCCTTGTCACCAAGAGTCATTAATATAGTGTTACCTCTGGCAACTTCCCATCTTTCATTATCCATCTCCTCCTGTCACTTTATCTTTTAGCTTAACAGTAAAACTAAAGGTCATTCCTTTCCTTCTGAATTCCTAGTGTTCTAAATCTTGGCCTGTGCAACGGGTATTACCTCTGGCCTTCATGAGTCTTACAGTCATTATTTCATGACCTTGAGAAATATCAGTCTTTTGAGACTTTCAGCTTTCCTTTCCTTGTGAATTATTTCATCAATTTTCAGCCTAATTCCAGTACTGCACACTACAATAGCCCACAAATATCAAGGCTTTTATAAATAAACTCTGCAGAGATGCATAAACACCATATGGGCCCTCTTACTGTTGGTGCTATATGGTCCTTAAAACGTACTTCTTTATCAGGCCTATCAGAAACTTAACGGTGACCATGTATGAAAATATCCACTGTATGTTCAAAATAGATGGATGGCAGTGATGGAGTTGTATCACTCCTACTCCAACACTTAACATGTGATGTTATTTTACTAAGTTTGGATTCAGTTTGCATTCAGTTTGCATGCTCCCCATTTAACACTTTTCTCTTACAAAGCAAGCAACTAAACACCGTGAGGGACATTGTCATGGAGATGATGTTGATAAAGATAGAAACAGGTGTTCAGACAAATAGGAGCCTTAAACTGTTCTGGTAGATTTTGTCATCTCTAGACTATTAAATAAATAAATATTTTAAAGACTCATTGCTCACTTTAGATATGGCAGTTTACAGGTACACACACCTTTCTTACATACAAAAAACCCAAATACCTGTGAATGAAACATGTCATCTTTGTTTAGGCACAGGAGCTACTTATTACTTCTTTTTTTTTTTTTTTGTGGGTGTAGTAATCCAGGATTAAAACACTGTGTATGCATAGGTCTCATGAGAGGAAGGATGAGGCCCAGCATGTCTTGACTTTAAGGAAATGCTGAGCAAACACTCTTCTTAAATTTGGTCCCTTGCAAGTGACTTGAGTTAGCCTCTGATGACCAGAGAAATCCAAATCACTATTGACTTAAATTCTACTTCTCATGTGTAAGACAACTGTACCTGACTATTCTGTTACTGCTCTTCTGTAAGTTATCTTTTTCTTCCTTCTTGTGTCTCAAGACTGCATCTTTTCAAACACAGAAAGTAGAACAAAGCTGAGAGCTGTTTGTACATGGTATCATCACAGATTAGATCGCTTATCTCAGTTTTATTTAAAAAAATATGAAATTAAGATTCAGTTTTCTGAAAATGCAGCAGAAGGGAGAAGGGAAAATAAAAAAGAGCAGATGGATGGCAAAAAATCCAAAAAAGGAACAAAAAATCCTTTGTGGGTGAATCCCAATCTGTCATTTTTAAGTATCACATGACCACGTGTGAAATATAATTTTAAATATAACTTTATTAATAATTTACCTGAAACACAGAGCCATCTTCCTAGTAGGTCTGATCCAATACCCACTTAAATCAATGGAAAGATTCTAGTCATTTAGCATTGAGTAAAATAATCATATACTAAACATATTCGAACTAGAAATTTCCCTATTGATTTAAGTATTTAATTACTCCCACCCCTCTCCACCTACCCC
>VXAK01014261.1:3240-29795 GCA_013399435.1 Arenaria interpres | reverse complement strand
CAAAAAAAACCAAAACCAAAACCAACCCATAATTTTCTTGCTATTTCAATTATACAATAGATTTTACAAAAAAAGGCACGTAAGTGTGAGACCGTGCATATTGATTCTTCCCTAATATAATTCCACAGCATTTTATGGTTACAATCTTGCTTTATTATGACGTTCGCTGACTTTTCTGGGGTTGGTGTTTGGTTTTGTTTTGTTTTTTACTGTATTATGCTAGTTATATTTGGTAACGTTCAACTATAAACAACTTATTCAGTGCTTCCTGGAGAAATACACAGCATAATTAGATCAGTCAGAAAAACATATTTTGAAATGTTGCAATTCAGTAAGTTAACCTACATTTTTTCGCTATCATTTACGATTTCTTTGGCAGTATTAACTGCACCTACCCAAAAGGTAATAGAAGCTTATGGAAAATTGTCTTAAACTACAGCATTCAGTGTAAACAGATGAATTTACATAATCTGTGTATGGAGTCTTACAGATTAACATTTCGTAAAGAGAGAAGTTTCAGAAATGGAATGTTCTGAGTTCTAAGATAGAAATGTCAACCTATCATGTCAAAATCACAAGTTCCCATTTTCCCTCTGAAAATTGTTTTGTTCAAAAGGTAATTATATTTTATATTTACTTTACTGTTCCCTAAATAGAAAATCTAGTGAATTTTTTTCAAGGAAAATGCATTCATCAATCCAAAGAATGGTTTTGGCTTTGTTTGGATTTTGGTATTGCTTGGGTTTTCTGACCCAATTAAAACAGAATGTCTGAAATTTTGTAGCTTTAAATTTATTTTCTGTACAACTACAGTTTCTATGCAAGACAGTATGCTGCCTTTTGTATCATACTGACCTGGTGAGATGTGATCTATATTCCCTATATAAAGGGATCTATATCCCTTTTCAGGAGCTGTATTCTCGCATTTCTCTGTCCTAATGTAGTTGTCATGATTGCTTACTGAATAACTAAAAGGTTGGACCAGATGGTCCCTGAGGTCCCTTCCAACCTGGTATTCTATATGGGGATGATAGTATGACTATTAGTTTTTTAACAGCTTCCCACAGAGTTCAGCAGTAAAAAATGGCAAAAATAAGGCCATCTTCACTGAAAATACTATTAACCTTGAGAAAATAACATCTGAACATATTGCAGTTGCTGCATCTAAAAATCCAGGTTCAAAATGAAGCCAGTGAAATTCCTTCTTTATTTCCTATGATGTGATACTAACATGATGCCTCGAAACTTGAATCGCACAATTCCCTTAAAAAATATACTGTCTGCTACAGGAAAAAACCTTGCAGGTAAAATTCAGCTCTGCTCAGCAAAAGTTTGGCACTCAGTCTACAATTCACATGTGCCTATTCTGCAAAGATAATCCAGGTATGAACTATGTTTTCAGAAACTAATGGACTTTATTGCCAAGTCATAGGAAAGTAAGCAGCAAAATTCTTGAGATGCTGTAACCTTCAAATACTGAGACCTTTACTTCACCAGAATGAAGTTGTTGCTAATTTTAGTCTCCAGTGAGATCATGTGTAGTATGTATGTAAACTTCTATATACCTGTGATACATACATCTTTGATTCCTTGCTTATTTAACCTCTTGCCTGTTTCCTTCAAAACTGTATAATACTTCTTCAGCTTAGGAGATGCAAAGGAGGAAGTGCGTGCTCAATTTCACTTGCCACTTACTCTTTTCCTTCCATCCCTAATCCTCACAACTTCCTTTTGCCACCCCCAGCTGTCACCACAGCTTGGTTTGTCACCTCCTAAGCCCCTCTAGAGAAGGATATGATGAGTGTCAAGGAAGTGCCACAACTGCTTTCCAGGGCCCTGAGCAGCAGACTCACTCATAGTAGTTTATACAGCATGAAGAAGGCTGGCTGAGTTTTATGCTATGTGGAAGGTAAAGCCAGGTACACATCTATCTAGCAATGTAAACATAAATATCTGGGTAGGCTGGCAAGGTAAGATGTTGTATGTTCAGAGAAAAGATCTGAAACCTTTATTTGACAGATGCCATATAGTACAGTAGAGTTAAATAAAAGTCTGACAGACCAAATTACTACTGCAGGAGTAATCCACAAAGGCCAAATGATAAAACTGTTTATTTCTCTAGCTGTGTTTAAAAAAAAAAAAACAACACAAAACAGAAACACATGAGAAACAATTGTTACAAAGGAGGCATAGACAGCAACTACCACCAATGAAGCTTTAGCAGAGGCTGAAGGAAGTGTTAGGAAAGCCTCACAAAGAAACATATAATGTGGCAAATAAATGCAGCTTCCCTGGATTATAATGTGGGCAGTAGCTACTTTACACTAAGTCATTGGGCTCAGACTGATGGAACTGAGGGACCCTTAATTTCCTTACTTTTGCAACCTGCATTGGAGGGAATAGCAGCTCTGGAAGGAGGAGAGGCGCAAGTCTTGGGGTTTAGATTTGAGCTTGCTATTACTCACACTACAGAGAAAGAGTTGCTGTCAGAGACCTGGGAATGCAGAGGTGTTTAGAATGTGAGGCTATGCTTAGACTACAGTTCCAGGTCTACCAGTTTCAGTTTGAACTAGCCGAACTCTAATGTTGTGCTGTATGCGTGATAAACTTGCAGTTGAGTGTATACACGATATGGAAAATATGTACATGTGTTCAGTGTGGAGTCTTCTACTGGTGTAGACTTTGGATCTCTCTGCAGAAGCAGCAAAATCATTAAGAATATTCAGATGCATGTCCCCACTTAATCATCTATTTGGCATTTATCAGCTTACTACTGGCTTTCAGGAAAGTCATATAGGCAGCATTTAGTTTACAGATGCAGTAGCTGATTTATATTTGGAACTAAATGGTTGTTTATTTATCAACATGTTGTTCACTGTGCTTTCTGCTGCTCTCAACAATGTATTTTCTTGCCAACTATCATTAAATCTGTCAGCACTGACCAATCAATGCTGGATTTGCTTTTTACCAGATAAACTAGTGGTACAGATTTGTGTATGAATTAGATGTAAACACAAAACCACTTATTTGTCAACCATGTAAAATAGGCTTGTGCTGACCGTTAGCAGACAGCAGTAGATACATCGTCAAGTCAGAATGTTATGACCAGTGTAAGAACCTGCCATATCCACAAGGGGGGTCTCCGGTCACGTCACCCTTACAAAGGGGTGATTTCCAGAGAAGACTGACTAGAAATCTGCTCTAATTTAAGACTTTATATTCTTTCCTTCAGAGAGTTTTCAATTAGATCCACTTGTTGATCAGATTCATCTTAACTATTGTGATTATAATAGTTAATGCAAAGGCATAGCAGGAGCAAACACTCTGGGATAGTGGAAAAGGCAGGACCTTTGTGCAACTGCAATGTTTAACTGACTTACAGTGATTATGAAGTATTTCTTCGTATTGATGCAAAAGACAGCATAAATTTGCTGCCACAAAGTTAATGGACCAATTCTTCAGTTGCCCAGATAATGAAAATAATGGGAGGAAGGAGTGGGTGGGGAGATAATGCACAAAAACTCTAGTCAAGGATTGTACAATACGATGTTTGTGGAATTGCGCTCATAAATGTGATTGTAGGTATCTGGATTTATGTTGCTACTGAGTCTTTTTTAAAAAATTGGTGTTATCCATAACTATGTTTAAAACTACACCTTGATTTAGCATAATAAACTCTTATGCATTCATTAGCAGTAAGACACTTCCTGGCTATACGTATTTCTATCACTTCCGTCACTTCCTTTTAGGAAAGGTCTTCCACTGATTCTTTAAAAATCTATGCTATTTGTAATACAGTAATAACAGCTATCATAGTTCTATGACACATTCACTCGGAATTTTTACAACTGGCATTTTTATATATTTATTAACAATATTTCAAAAATCAATTAGTTGGTTCCTTCGAATCTGGACAGATGTTATTATCTCATTTTCAAAATTAATTTCCTACACTGAGACAATATAGACCAAATCCCTAAACAGTGTTCTTAAAGTGCTAAAAAATACTTCCAAGTAGATTATGAAAAAATCGTGTATCTGCCACTAGTTGGATGTCAGACCTCCTACTCCTACAGGGGTAGTTTAAGCAGAACTTGTTTACTTGATCACACTAATAATCACCTAGTCAAAGCCCAATTCACTAACAGAAGTCACTTCCGTCTAAGATACTACTGATGTTTCTCTGCAACATTAGAGAACCTTTCCTTAATCACACTGCCTGTATGAGGCATTTATAACATTGTAACATAACTTATAAAAATATAATATTTTGTAAGTATTAACTAATACAAAAATTCCAGAACACACCTTAGCACTTCAGACCACTCCATCAGGAACACTTTAGTATCATTAGGAAAATGTTGATGATTTGTTTCAATAGTAACTATATTGATGGTAACAACAAAATGGAGAGAATATAGGAATATATGTGGGCATGTGATGAGTGTTGATGGAGGGGAAAGTTGGAAAAGAGCGTATACCAGAATGAAGCTATATTAGAGTAAGCAACAGTGTGTTACTTGCTCTGCTCTGACATTATTTCCTCTTACCACTTGCCCGTCTGCTAAGTAACTAACCAAACAGACCATTTCAATCTGCTAAATAACAGACTAAATAGTCTGCCTTGGTGCAGATACTCTTAAATTTTAAAAGAAACCTAATTGAGCAAAGACAAATATGACTCGCAAAAAAGAAAGTTAATATGGTAAGAGTTTTCATCCTTTTAACAATGGGAGTTAGAAAACTTAAGATCTTAACTTTCAGCTGTATAAATTTACAGTCAACTGAAACACTGCTAGCTTACTAAAATAAAGCACAATATAGTTCTCTATTTCAATTTGTAGCGTTCATAAAATCAAAATTTATCCTTTTACAGGCATAGTCAGAACTGTGTACAACTTCTGTACAATTAAGATGATGCATAGAATCATAGAATTGCTTAGGTTGGAAGGGACCTATTAGATCATCTAGTCCAACTGTCAACCTAACGCTGACCATCACTAAACCATATCTCTAAGCACTATGTCTACCCATCTTTTACATACCGCCGGGAATGGTGACTCAACCTCTTATTCCAATGCTTAATAACCCTTTCAGTGTAAAAAATTTCCTAATATCCAATCTAAACNNNNGGCCATTTCTTCTTGTCCTATTGCCTGTTACTTGGGAGATTGACTACCACCTCTCTATAACCTCCTTTTAGGTAGTTGTAGACAGCGATAAGGTCTCCCCTCAGCCTCCTTTTCTCCAGGATAAACAATCCTAGCACCCTTGGCCACTCCTCATAAGACTTGCTCTCCAAGCTGCTCCTCATAAGACTTTTTCTCCAATACATTAACACAGTCTTTCCAAAAGGAGGCTTTTATGGGTCATCTCTTTTGTGCTAAACCAATTCTGGAGAAGCAGTAATTACCTGCAGTCAAGAGCTGAATCCCCTGTCCTACTCTACTGCACAAATACATATCTACACAGGAAGGCTATCAAGCCACTGCTCTGTCTAGAGCAAGGCTGTGTTCCATTTACTGCTATAACCTTGTCTGGTTTTCCTTCAATCATTTTTCCATTTTCATGTTTGCTGTTTTCAAATGTTCTACTCTCTAAAAGTGCTTCTCAAGTATCAGGCTTTTGTATGTCTTCAGGATTATGGGTAGCTCAGTAACCTGAATTCTTCATTGTTTGATTCATATTTCATCTATACATCCCGGTCCTGTGTTCCATCTACTTGCTGCACATTGCTTGACCTCTGTCACGTTCTTTTTGAAATGGGAAACATAGGCTTCTCTGTTTCCCTACAGTGCTTTTCTACAATAGTCTGACCCAAATTTAAGGTCTCTGGATTTTATCAAAACACAATTAATAAAAGTACGAGTTAAGTACATATGAAGTTCAAAATCAGTTTGTTTTTTTTTTATATATATATCACAATGCTTTTGTTCCAATACTCTTTCGTTCCTCCCATTTTTCTCTTTAGGAACTCCTAAAAATGCCTTGTCTTAAAAAAAAAATAAAATAAAATGTAAGAGTCTCAAGGATCCAATTCTATAGCCACTTAGGTTGGATAAGACCTTAATATTTTAAGCAGACAGGAGATAATGGTCAGTGTGGAGTGATTTCAGTTTCTTATAGAGTTGCATAAGCTACGTTCTTAACAAAACTATGTCTGCCCAATTCCTAACTGGATGTGAACAACATGCATGGGTATAGTAGTCTCAGATATATGGTTAATGTTATTCAGTGAATATCATAATTCTGTTTGGTTTTATATATTCCAGTTGTTGTACTCCTAACATTGCTTAAATGTTAGGAGTCTCCAGGCACAGACATTAGGCTATGATGCCAGATACTGAAGTGACATATTTTGTAACCACAGTATTAGAGATAAGAGTAGAGTTAAAAATAGCAGCTAAATAAAGTTGTGGCAAAAGGCAAACAAAAATATTCTTATAATGTACATTAGGAATGGTAAAAATATAAGTACTGGTTAGAATGTCAACAAGAGATGAAAGAATAAATGGTACCCATGCCAAGACCTACAAGTTGGATTTAGTCTGGGAACAAACTAAGAATGAAGCAAATGACAGATATAAATAGAGTATGAGCTGTAACGCTCTGCTCCATTATGAGATAATTGGAAGAGCTAGATAAGGGGGAAGTCTGAAGTGAACATCATGTACTTAAATTTTTATAAGGCATTTGAAAAGGTTCTCTGGAGATTGATACTGAAGGTAAAAAAGCAAATGCTTATAATAAAGAAAAGAAGTAAACAACTCAAAAAGTAAATAAACAGGGTTGATATAACATAAAGTGAGTGCCTATCTTCACAGAAGACATTTTCTTTTGGAAAGAATGTATAGTAAAAACGCTATTATGGCTACAGAAACATACCATCTTTTTTGTTAACATTTTTAATATGTTAGCTTGAAAGTCAAAGAGGATAAGAACCTACTGAATAGGAAGGTAACTTAACTTGAAAAGTAGTAAAAAATCCTGTTTCATAAAGGAAAAATACAATGTTCCTTTAGATAGAACAGAGAGAACCCTACTAGAATGAGCCAGATAGCCTCTGCTTTGCTATGTCTATAAGAAGCTAGTTGCAGCTATAAAGCAGAAGCACATTAAGGAAGACAAAATTAATCTTTATTTGTCTTGAATCCAGACAACAAGAACACTAAAATAACCAACAGCAATGAAGAGATATTTTGCAACTTGTATACCTATATTCAGTTGCAACAGAAAGGAACTATAAATCCTTACACTCAAACTCTCTTCCCATGCTGTGAATATATCGATCATTTAGGTTAAAATGCATTCTTCAGCATTTATTAACCAGATTCTGACTACTGTACATCTGGTCACAGAGAAGATAAAAATTCTTTGTGGTCAAACGGAAAAACATATAATTCAGGCATAGAATAAGCTACTTTGACAAAGGGGAAGGAAAACAGTTGGAACAGGCTGTCAGAAGACTGCATATTCCTAGGTACATACACCAGGTGTTCAGATAATGTAGCTGCAGAATAAAATTGCTAATGATTACCTCTTATTTTTCTGGTGTTTACATTGCTTTGGTAAAATAATACACAGGTGACATGCAAGTGATAATATAAATGTACTCATGTCTGCATTATGAATTATATTTATATATCATTACTGTCTAAGGCAAGCAAAGTACTCTTGGTATGTCCATAGGTAGAGGTAAATCAACAGCTTGCCAAACAAATACATCAGTTAAAGAAAAAATCACAGGCTAAACATCAGTTGTTCAATTCATCTGAGTAAAGTTTTCTTAAGACTCTGATCCTGTAAATATTTCTAGGCTGGCATATTATCTTTTTTTCCTGTTTTCTTTTTTTTTTCTTTTTTAACCAGAGAATTCTAGTACATTAGAATCATAGAATAGAATCCTAAATGTGTTGGGTTGGAAGGGACCTTTAAAGTCCATCTAGTCCTGTAGTAAGCAGGGACATCTTTAAGTAGATCAAATTGCTCAGTGCCTCATCAAGCCTGACCTTGAAAGTCTCCAGGGATGGGGCCTCCACCACCTCTCTGGGCAACCCATTCCAGTGTCTCACCACCCTCATTGTACAGAACTTCCTAATGTCTAATCTAAACCTACCCTGCTCTAGTTTAAAACCACTGTCCCCCTTTCTATCACTACATGCCCTTGTAAACAGTCCCTCTCTATCTCTCCTGTAGGTCCCTTTCAGATACTGGAAGATCGCTATAAGGTCTTCCCTGGAGCCTTCTCTTCTCCAGGCTGAAAACCCCAACTCTCTCAGCCAGTCTTCACCGGAGAGGTGCTCCAGCCCTCTGATCATCCTTGTGGCCCTCCTCTGGACCTGGTCTAACAGGTCCATGTCCTTCTTGTGCTGAGGGCTCCAGAGCTGGGCGCAGTACTTCTGGTGGGATCTCATGAGAGCAGAATAGAGGGGGAGAATCACCTCTCTGGATCTTCTGGCCACGCTTCTTTTGATGCAACCCAGGATGCAATTGGCCTTCTGGGCTGCGAGTAGCCATTGTTGACTCATGTCCAGCTTTTCACCCACCAGCACCCCAAAGTCCTTCTCCATGGGTTCTATCACAGCCTCCCTCAGCCTGTACTGATAATGAGGATTGTCCTGACCCACTTGCAGGACCTTGCACTTGGCCTTGTTGAACTTCATGAGGTTAATTAGGACATTGCTTTGCTAGGTACTGGGACAAACAGAACACAGAGAAAAAATAGCCTTGCTTATTAAGAGTTTATGACTAAATATATAAAAGAAGATAAATAATTTCATGACATTAACTGTTGCAATGAACAGTGGTCTTACCATAATAAGTATTAGGAAGCGTATGAATGGGAATTTAAAAATAACTACTCAATTAATGTTACTTTATAAAAGACCCATATACGTTTCCCCCATATGCAGACATATGTCCTGCACCATTGAATGAGTCTTTTGTTGTATATCTTGCTGTGGGCTAAGATTCTATCTTCATATCTTATAAAGCAAGAGCAGATGTAACAGCTTTGATTTTCACTCATTTTTCAATCATTATCCCTTTATTACAAGAAAACTGTCTATTTTGGTAACTTTTCAATCCCAGGTTTTCTAATATTCTGCTGCATTCACTTTTTTCTAGATTTTTTTTGTAATGAAAATGGAGGGTACATTTTCTTTAATAAGGAAAGAGAAAAGAAGTATGAACAGTTTCCAAGCTTGTGCAATTCAGGAAACCAGAGAGTTCCAAGGACTTTTTTTTTCCTTTTTTTAATAGCTCAGACAAACTGCATGTATCTATCTTCCCTTCCTGGTATCTGTGTGACTGAACTGAAAGGTCTGAAATTGCATTGTTACAGTTGGAAGTCTGAGAAATTACCTGAAAGACAATGGAAAGCTTAGGACTTGTAGCTTACCACCTGCACTGGAAAAGCAGAACGACTATGGTTATTTTGCTTCCTACTTTTTAAACATGCTATCATCTAATCTACCCATCTGATGATAGGTAGGTAAGGGAAAACATTGCCTTCTGTTGCATGTCTTTGAGATCCTGATTGAAATCTGTAGCATGGACTTCTTGTATTGTCTGTAGTCAAGTGCTTATCTCAGCACTCTACTCTCCAACTCTACAATGTACCACAAAAACTTTAAATAGATAAAAGTTATAAGATCACACTTTCATACCTCAGGTTGTTGTGAAATATACATTATAATCACTAATGTGAAGGAAACAGTTAAAATGACTGAGTGTAAAATGTCTTGTCTGTGAACTAGTCCAGATTCCTATCATTAATGAAGCCATGAAATAATGACAGGTTTGGAGAATTTGTTGAGAAAGCTGTAGCCTGAATTCAGTCTAGACTCTAGATTAAATAAATTGGTCTACTGAGAATTTTTGGTTTTGTTTTTCTCGGAATGTTTTGTTTGTTTTTTTTTTCCAATTCTGCACAGTTGAAAAGAAAATTGATATAATTTATCAAGAGAATAATTTTATCCCAGTTGACTGTGTTGAACTATTTCTTCACTGGGAATGGAGAAGTAAATCTTAGATATATTCAAATATACTGGTTAATAGTGTTCCTACTCCATTTAGGGATTCTATTTATGTCAGTATTTTAGCATTTATCCACCAATCCTACTTATGTTATCATATCCTAAGTGAGATGATCAAATACCAGTATAAAATTTTCTATACCACTGTGAATTTTCTCTTTGATGTCTTTGAAAATCACCAATTTTCCAATGAATTTTCTGAATTAACTTTAAACACATATGACTACAATTTTTTTTTCTAGTATCAACTTAACACTGTAATTTTATTTCTTTTATGCTTATCTAATATCTTATAAAAAATCTCAGTCAGGCTTCAGAGTAAGATTTAGATCTTCTATCTGTGTTTAGAGAGCTTTGCAGTAATCTGAGAGCTTTCCTTGTAATGTTAATGAGAGCAAAACTTCCTCTTAACTACCTAAATGCCACCTACTTTAAATGCTAACTTATCTCTGATTAGAGATCCAGATTAGTTGTGTTTATTTTTTACCTATTATGCCTGCTGTGCCTATATTTATTCTAGCAATAAGGGCAACTGAAGCTAGGTTTGAATTTTCCATATATTCAAAAATCTCTGTGGTTATATCTGGTGCCTTAGTAAGTTACATTCTGATATAAAGCTTTACGCACACACAAAAAAATGTTAAATGTTTCAATTCATTGTTTTACACTGTAATCTTCAGTAGTTTCTAAATTAAAATAAATGAAACTAGAAGAAATACTGGACATGCTTTGCTTCATAACATAACTGAATTTCCTGGCCTCCTGATACTGCTTATTAGCTTGTTCACATTTTCTTAGGCAAAGGACAAGAGTACTTGCAACGGGACCTGGTGCTAAGGTTTACAAGAAAACCAACTGCTACAATGTCCAGTTATCATTTTCGTATCTGCATGTTGTTTAGCATTGGACTTGTAGAGCAGTTATATTTTCAAATGTGCCCAAAGCATCTCTATTGTTAAAATACTGAATAACAATAGATTAACATATTTTCAGTATTTTGACATATACACATGACTTATTTGTGAACTTCTCAATCTTCTAGACTATTTTTACATTGTTAAATGCTAATTACTAATATGACACCTGAAATACTCTATTTTAGGACCTAACAGTATGCATTGACAACACCACCATTTAAAGTATATTATGTAATGTAAAAGAGAGGGGTTCACCAGCATAATGTTCCACGAACCTCTATATGGATATAGAGTAGCACAGAACGGGGTCAGTAATTATTAGCTGTAAATACATCCCAACTTTGTAGAGAGTGAAAATGTACACAGAATTTGTACAAATCCACTTAAGGTAGCATGGCAATCTGATGGATAAAACACTGGTGTTTTGCTTCCACAATATATAGTCTTAACTTTGCATCCGTTGGAGGTGAAGACATGATTATGAGAAGAGGGGAGCATTCCAAATAAGGAACAGAGTTGGTGTTTGGGAGTTTTTCCATTTGTGCATAATTTCTGATGGGAAAAAAAACCACCTTTAACAGGCTATCTGCATTAGGTTTTGCAATAGGATAAATTTTGCAATAGGATAAATAAATGCTGAAATCTCTTTTTTGTCCTATGATCTAAAGTGAAAATGGATATAGAACTTTTTGGAGTGTGAATCTTTACTTGATCAGAGAAGCAGAGAAGTACCTGAAAAGATTTTTCAGCTTTGAAGAGATTAGACTTCCAATTAAAATCAAGCTTTATGCTAATTCTCATCAAACCACTATTCAGTATAATAATTAAGCCTTTCTTCAGTTCTTTTGAGGGAAGGATTAAAATAGCCTTTTCAGAGTTACTGAAAGTCATTATGAAAATTTACTGACCAAGTTGAGTGGTAAATGTGCATAGTCCTTTTCATCTAACTAATTCTGACCATTTATCACCTTCATATGAACTCTATTTATGAGGAAAAAAGCCCCACAACAATACTCAATGAAGTTTACTTTTTATAGCTCTTTCTTGACTCTAGTCATAGCCAGCAGTATCCTCAAAGGAGCAATATCGCTAGTTAATAATAGCACCCTTAATTATAATGATACTAGATCTATTATTTTTAGAATTTTTAGTAACTGAAACCAGTAACATCCAACCATTTAAACTTTATTTTTCTGGTGTAAACATGTATTTCTTCTGAAAGCTAGCAGATAGCTAGCTGATAGCAGTAATACTAAATTAGGTAGGATGCAAGAATATGATATCCAAAGCAATAAATAAAGTTAGTTTAAATGTTTCATTAATTTTTTTTTCTGTACTCTGCTTGGTTGCCCACTTGTCTACTTCTCTACTAAGCTTAACTTAGATTAGCAATATTTGTTTATTACAGGGTAAGAAATAATAGTAACAAAGCCTGATCTGAGAGGAAAAAAATATAAAAAGTCAAATTAAATTTGTCAGAAGCTTCCCACAGCTTCTTTAAAAAGCCTAGAAAGAACTTATCTGAGATTCCATATATAGCTGAAGTTAAAAAGTGAAAAAGGAAAAAAAAAAAAGTTATACTGCACATGCTTTTAACACATGCCCAGGACCAGGGTAACTCTACAAAAAGAAGTGTCTTTTTTTCTTTTTTAAAGTTATATATTCAAACAGTCCAGACCTGCAATTCAGAAACCCTTCTACAATATCCCAAAAGCTACCATTAGAATGCCAAGAACTCTGATAACTGAATATAGACTTGAATCTGAGATTATTACAATTTATCTGGAATTATGGGAGCTGTATACTCTGATTTCAGTCTCCCACAGTGATGTGTTTAACAGTTACACAATGGACAAAGGCAAATATTTAACAGATAAATACAAAGAGGAGGAGTATTCAGGCAAAGACTCAGAAAAAGGCATAAAACAAAAGCCTAATACTGATGGTAGGTATCTCGCCTTACTTTTCCCACATAGGAAAAGTTGTCAGAGATTCGATTTACTCTACCAAATCAACAGGATAAGAGTGCCAATGATATTCCTGCTGCTGATGCTTCCTAAAAGTATTGTGCATTAATACGTATCTATCTTCATTCTCTAGTATTTAAAGGTGCTTTGGCTCCAATGCTATCAGCCAGGCTGAGAATAAAATATACAGGATTTCTGAAGTAATACTCGTATACAGTGTAATATATCTAACAGTGGTGTGGAATTGCTTTCTTCCCTTCAAAATCAGATTGCTGCAGAGTACAACCATAGTATATTGTTTTACATTTTAAAAAATGACAAAATTTTAATACGAATTGTAAATGTCTCATTAAGGAGTGGCAATGATTCAAGAACTTTGAACACATAATAGACCAAGTCTTTTAAAAGTCATTATTATCTCTAAAATGTCAGCAGCCTGATACTGTTCTCTCCGTAGCTAACAGGGTACGTATAATTATGGACTTCATATAAATCTCAGTCTCCTTACTCAGAGTGAGTTATTATACTTCCTGATTAATCATAAGACATGTTTTTAATTGTCTTTCCATTAGATTAAGAAAAATTTAAAATATCCTTTTTCACAATATTTAAAAAGCTTAATTCTGTCATCTTTATTCATGTTAAATAGTACTTAACATCTCAGTACTCCATGAAGGAAAACGCTGCTCATCAGTACTATGCCTGGTAGAATAGTATGCCCAGTATTTAATTTTTCAAAATAATACGTTTGAACTATTGGCTTGGGTGTATTTATACAGCCATTTAGCAGGTGCCTTCAGAAAATTGGCCTGTTCACTGTAAACACTATTTTTTTTTCCTTAAATGTGACTTCTCAATGCAGAAATTTCAGACTTTGCTGGCTTTGGTGAGAGTCTAATTATTTCAGATCTCCTTAGCTAACTGTATTGATGAGGCACGTTAGGACAGGTATTGTTTCAGCATCTTGCCTTGAAGTCTCATATAGATCTTAACGCTAATCTGACTTAGGTGGAATATATGGATACAATGAGGAGAGATCATGGAATCACTGAATTGTCAGAGCTGGAAGGGACCTCTAGAGACCATCTAGTCCAACTCCACTGCCAAAGCAGGATTGCGGAGAGCACATTACTCAGGACTGCATCCAGGTGAGTCTTGAAAATCTCCAGAGAAGGGGACTCCACAACCTCCCTGGGCAGCCTGTTCCAGTGCTCTGCACCTTCACCATAAAGAAGTTTTTCCTCATATTTGAATGGAACTTCCTATGTTCCAGCTTGTGCCCATTGCCCCTCGTCCTGTCACTGGGAGCCACTGAAAAGAGTCTGGCTCCATCCTCCTTTAGCCCACCCTTTAGATACTTGTAAGCATCTGTATTTATGAACTGGACTGTATTGATATTAGGAGGTCTGATAACCAACTGCCAATTGTCTAGGACGCTACAAGAAGGCACAGTAGTACTTTCAGCTCTTCCTTCTCTCTGTATGACCATTTATATCACTGTAAAGTGGCATGCCATCTTAAAAAAGAATTTCCAAATGCTCAGTTCACTGTAGCCTGAAGTCAAGTAGCAGCAGTTTGCTAGACAACTCTACATTCCCAGTAATCTCTGCCTTGGAAGAAGACATTCACCTCATAATTTTGATAATGGTGATCTTCTAACAGCTCATTTTTGTCTCAAATTAAGAGCAAAACCTGAGGTCTTCCACAATAGTCTCAGACAAGCCCCACGGTATGTCAGAAGACTGCCTATTAGATGCTTGCCAAAGTTCCCTCTCTCCTACACCCTCAGAGACACTTCCTCTATACTCTGACACATTTCTAGTAGCCAGTTCTTCCCACCACATTGATTTTGGCAATATTCTGCCAACATCACAATAAAATCCCAACATTCTGAATGACCAGTTGAGCTAGTCACAAAGACGTAAAAACAACATTGCTTGAACTTTCATAAACAGTAACTGCCACAATTAATTGTATTAAATGAATTCATAATGTCAGCACAAATTTAACTTACTTTTTTGGGTTTTTTTTCCTGAAATCATACTGTGATCTGTGAACTGCCAAATAAGAGGAAAAATGGGAAACAAAAACTAATTAATTCAGTGCATTTTGAATGTTGTTTGTATCATTTTAGCTAAATTGTAATTTTCATGCACTCTGTGGTCAGTCTCAGTACAAAAATAAATGATCATGTGGATCATTGTTTGAATACAGTTTGAATTCCTCAGTGTCAATGAGATACATGGTTTCTGGAAGTACTCTTGTGAGAGAAGCTTCACTTTTATGACACTCTTAGGTGGGTGAAAAATCTACTTAGATTTTGCTAGTCTTTATGAAATCCGGTTGACTAATCAACATCTGCACCTCACAGAATATTTTGTTCTACTTTTTGTGTTTGTATTATATTTTTGGAATGACTACTGAGAGAATGAAACAGTAACTAAAAACTAGACAATATCTTCAAAAATGCCTTTTAAAAAGTTATTTCCTTAAGTGATTAAACCCCTTTGAACAATTGATCAAATGCTAGCTTGTTGCACACAGTGAAAACATAGCTTGCTTATTTTTCAAAAGGGTATATTCAGCTAAATATAGAACTTAGCCTTTAGACCATCTCTGTTACAGCTGTCTGTGCTTGATGGTGAGAATTACAGGGCAATAGTGATAAGTGACCAGTCCCCTTAGCTTCTTTGAATTTGGTGTGAAGATGGGGAACTAAATCCCCTTCCAGAGTCAGGGAACACTGCATATTAACAGGTGCTGTCACATAAGGAGCAAATATAATTATGGTTTTCCATTAGCAACTTGGCTTGTTGTTTTTCCCATCTGTATGTGTTTCAGATCTGGTTTAGTAACACTGCTTTTATCTGTGCTGCAGTTTTTTCTAGTCACAAGGGGAAGAGAAAACAAAGTGAGAAAAACATAAAACCTCTAGAACATTTTTGGCTATTTAGAACAATAAAAGAGTGAGACTATTTTATAGTGTTTACTCCTTATTAAATATTTTAACAATCACTATACTTTGAAGGAGCTCTGTAACTTAAAGCTACTTGAAATACAGTAAATGCTATTAACTTTAACATCATAAAAATCTAAAGGGCAAAGTCTTTTCTTTGCAAAATGCCAAAGTTATTTGACTCGGGGTACAGAATCTAGGAGGCAGGGCAAGACTTTCTGGGCATACCTAATCCATAGTGCTCAAGTTTTGTAACTGCCCCTGCCATGCATATGATTCTTGTGCTGTTAGATATACAGTTATTAATGGCGGACGTTAGGAGGAGACTTGTAAGACATAGGCAGAGGGGTAGGAAAAGTCTTCTTCTTTTTGCTAACCCAGTAGATAAGTTGTACTGATCTTAACCTAATGCCTTCCTTCCCCATCTACCATAGCTTGACACTTGGCAAGTCAAGCACAATCGTGTCAGACTTAGCAACATGCCTGCCACCACAAACCTACAGCTACCTCTGTAAGTGGAAGCAGGATTTGTCCTTCAAGAGATACTTCTGAGTAAATAATAATATCACTGGTTTTATCTGTGAATATAAACACTGGTTTTTGTCTCTTAATGACTGTTTCTGTTTTACTGCTACTTCCCACTAGGAAGTTGACTGCTAACATAATTAGCAGATGATTGCACGGGGGAGGCTGAAATCCTTAACAGCTGTTTTAAGGCATTCTGAATCAAATTTTCTGTGCTGCAAAACACTCACAGTTTTTGTATGGCATTCTCTCCAGTGACACAGAGATTATAGGACCATGGTGTGCAGGACTACAGGAAGGACTTAACTTGCTCATTTACTGGAAAAAATACGAAGAATCCACTTTCAAAGCATTTAGTGGATTAGTACAAATATTTGGACGTGCTGTACTGTACTGGGTTTGTGTGGCAAGGTTTCGGTAGCAGGGTGTGCTACAGGAGTGGCTTCTGTGAGAAGCTGCTATAAGCTTCCCCAATGTCAGATAGAGCCAATGCTATCCAGCTCCAGGACCAACTGCTGGCCGAGGCTGAGCCCATCAGCGATGGTGGTAGTGCCTCTGTGGTAACATATTTAAGAAGGGGGGACAAAAAAACCTGTGCAACTGCAGCCAAAGACAGAAGTGAGAATATGCGAGAGAAACAACTCTCCAGACATCAAGGTCAATGAAGGAGGAGAGGGAAGAGGTGCTCCAAGCACTGAAGCAAATTCCCCTGCAACCTGTGGTGAGGCAGGCTGTTCCCCTGCAGGCCATGGAGGTCCATGATAGAGCAGATATCCACCTGCAGCTCATGGAGGACCCCATGCCGGAGCATGTGGATGCCCAAAGGAGGCTCTGACCCCGTGGGAAGCCCATGCTGGAGCAGGCTCCTGACAGGACCTGTAGACCTGTGAAGAGAGGAGCCCGTGCTGGAGCAGGTTTGCTGGCAGGACTTATGACCCTGTGGGGGATCCATGCTGGAGCAGTGTGTTCCTAAAGGACTGCACCCATGAAAGGGGCCCACACTGGAGCAGTTCATGAAGAACTGCAGCCCATGGGAAGGACTCACGTTGGAGAAGTTCATCTCCTGTGAGAGGGACCCCACACTGGAGCAGGGGAAGAATGGGAGGAATCCTCCCCCTGAAGAGGAAGGAGTGGCAGAAACAACATGTGAGGGACTGACCACAACCCCCATTCTGCGATGCTCGGGGCGAGGAGGTAGAGAAATCAGGAAAGTTGAGCCTGTGAAGAAGGGAGGAATGGGAGGAAGGAATNGTGAGAAGCTGCTATAAGCTTCCCCAATGTCAGATAGAGCCAATGCTATCCAGCTCCAGGACCAACTGCTGGCCGAGGCTGAGCCCATCAGCGATGGTGGTAGTGCCTCTGTGGTAACATATTTAAGAAGGGGGGACAAAAAAACCTGTGCAACTGCAGCCAAAGACAGAAGTGAGAATATGCGAGAGAAACAACTCTCCAGACATCAAGGTCAATGAAGGAGGAGAGGGAAGAGGTGCTCCAAGCACTGAAGCAAATTCCCCTGCAACCTGTGGTGAGGCAGGCTGTTCCCCTGCAGGCCATGGAGGTCCATGATAGAGCAGATATCCACCTGCAGCTCATGGAGGACCCCATGCCGGAGCATGTGGATGCCCAAAGGAGGCTCTGACCCCGTGGGAAGCCCATGCTGGAGCAGGCTCCTGACAGGACCTGTAGACCTGTGAAGAGAGGAGCCCGTGCTGGAGCAGGTTTGCTGGCAGGACTTATGACCCTGTGGGGGATCCATGCTGGAGCAGTGTGTTCCTAAAGGACTGCACCCATGAAAGGGGCCCACACTGGAGCAGTTCATGAAGAACTGCAGCCCATGGGAAGGACTCACGTTGGAGAAGTTCATCTCCTGTGAGAGGGACCCCACACTGGAGCAGGGGAAGAATGGGAGGAATCCTCCCCCTGAAGAGGAAGGAGTGGCAGAAACAACATGTGAGGGACTGACCACAACCCCCATTCTGCGATGCTCGGGGCGAGGAGGTAGAGAAATCAGGAAAGTTGAGCCTGTGAAGAAGGGAGGAATGGGAGGAAGGAATTTTAAGATTTAGTTTTTGTTTTCTCATTGTCCTACTCTGCTTTTGATTGGTAATACATTAAACTAATTTCCCGCAGCCAGCTTTGTTTTGCCTGTGACAATTGCTGAGTGATCTCCCTGTCCTTACCTCAACCCACAAGTATTTAGTTATATTTTCTATCCCATGTCCAGCTGAGGAAGGGGAGTGAGAGAGAAGCTTTGGTGGGCACCTGGTATCTAGCCAGGGTCAACAAACCACATGTATGTATCAGAATTCAGTACCAAAGATCAACTTTAATTGTGAAGTCTAGAAACTGAAAGTGTAGCGCTGAAATGGCTGGCAGATTTATTTTACAATAAAGTATTTTGAAGCTTCAGACATTTCTGATGCTCCAAGTGATCTATTTCTTTGTTACAGACAAAAGGGAGACAATACAAATCAACGTTACCATTTGTTATGGAAGAGTCATTCTGAGAGTAATGCATAGTGCAAAACAGAAGTTTACTGTTAAATAATCATAATCATTAGCTGTGATAGACTAATAATCATAAAATTAAGAGATAAACCATTTGGGAAAGAAATACTTCAGCTCCCCATGGAGTATTACAGTGTCTGGCAGATGTAAAGTAGCATGTATCAAGTTCTAGATGGAAAAATAAGAGCTCTAGCGTAATAAGTATATAATTAAGTAATGACTGAAGTACCAAGGACACTTACAAACCGTGCATCATGTTGTCCCAGAGGAGGAAGACTACTTGACCTGTGGAAGTTTTTAAGCTGAGACAACTTAAACCTTTCCTGAACTAGAAAAATTTGCTGGGGTGTACCACCAAAGTCTTCCTTGGACAGATACAGCTATAACAGCACTGAAGTGTTCCTCTTCTCTTTTCATATCCTTCCCCCAATTCCTGTGTGTGCTAGTTTCAGTGGAATATAGAAACATCGTGGTTTTGTTTCCACTGTTGCAAGAATGAGGCAAAACCAGAAATTAACATGAGGCTGACAGAACTGCCTTCTCAAAGCATTACTTACTTTTCTTTCCACACAAGAAAATTGATTCCCTCTTTTATCTACAATAGAGACCCAATCCTAAGGTAAATTTAGAAGGATGGTGAGTACGGAGATATATTAACAGTTTACTTATGTGGGACTGTACTCCTAAACCTGCCACAAAAGTGTAAACTCAGACCTCTTGGTGTGGCTGATGCAGTGGTTTTACAAATATTAATATTTTTCTTCAATGATTTTTTTTTTTAATTTAGGTGATTTTTCCATAAGAAAGGCCTTGGCCTGTATATGCAGCCATTTTTATCAGGGTTTAGGGCAAGTCAAACTTTCCTACTACTGTGCAGAGTCTCACTGCAAGTATGAAAACACTTTCTTTACTAGTGAATTAAGACTGTTAAGATCTTGAGCAGTTTCAGTCAAAATCATCTTTTAAAATAGAATTTAGGCTTCTAAAGCACTTTATTTATTTTGAAAATTTACTTACAAAGACAAATCAAGATAAATTTGACAATATTTGCTTAAGTCCATTTATTTTGTAGCCCCTGTTAAATGGAAGAACTCATAAAAATTAACATTTTCTAAAATGAGGAGGCCAAATTGACTGAAGTATTTCTTGAAGGAAAGAGGATTATTTTGAAGAAACCGTAATAGAATTTTCTTTTGAGGAAATTATGATAGAATTTTTGTGCAAGTTGAATCTAGACTCAGATATTTTAAATCACTTGCTTCAGAAACGTGTGGGCTTTTTATCCCCTTTTAGTTTAACAATCTCAGGTGATTTCCAAAAGGAAAGGCAAAGGGAGGGCTTTACTCACTAATTCACACTGTGACAAATGACTGTTAAAATGCCTTCTGAGATTTACAGTTCCTTGAAAGTCACCAGTCAACATGACAGCCAGCAGTATACAATTGTCCAAGTGATGTGTGGAGGTGTTCTGTATTATGTGAATACCTTTCCTTTCCAGATAGGTGGTAATGTTCATTTATGCAGTAAGCACATCAGAAAGGAAAGCAGATTTTAATTTAATCCTTTAAGTATCCAATGTAAGAACAGTTCCTGCACAAAGGTAAAATTTAGCTCTCTAGTTTAATCATGAAAGTATATATATATACACACTGTAGCAAAATGACTCAAATTTTCATCTCAATAGAGCAAAAAAGATTTGAAACACATTCCCAGTACCAGCTAAAGTACCTATATTGGCATTGGAACTGCTATGTTCCAAGACCAGTTATGCGTATACATACATACAGAAAAGAAAAAAATTAAAAAATTTTTGTTCCATGACTCTGAATTTGTAAACACTTACTTCAACAGCATATAGAAAAGTTATGAAACCTGATGCTTTAAGGGTGGTGGCTGGAAAATATATTGAGTTTCTATCTTCATTTTTTGTTCTTTCCATCCCATATTTTTGTATGTGAATTTGAAGTGGCACAGTAACAGTTATTTTTTCCTAGAACTTAATAGCTCTGTATACAATCCTAAACTTCAACAGGCAGTAGAATGAAATAGTAGTATAAAATAACTATTTCTGATTTTCAAATGGCTTGTTCATATGACAGACTGCATTAATTCAGCAATTCGATGCTGGAAGATGTACTTCATGGTTTCTTAACTAATATAGCTAGAAATATACAGCATTGACGAAATTTACCTTAAGGACTCTGGGGAAAAAACACGCTTATTGCCCATGTGTAAGGGATATACTGCATATTTCAGGAAGGAGGGCACCAAGCATACGCAGGTCTGTGCTTTACAAATGGATCTCTCTGCAACACAGGCCACACGCATAATCTGAATGTGTGACTGTGCAGGAATACAGGAGACCAGAAAAACAGAAAGTAGCAGCACAAATAGGAGAAGCAGCATGTAATGTTTAAAGTGTAGAGACTACCTTCACAATAAAATGACTTTGACTCTCTCTGTGGGAGAAGCAGCATGTAATGTTTAAAGTGTAGAGACTACCTTCACAATAAAATTACTTTGACTCTCTCTGGGTACATCTTTCAGTAAGCTAAACTTGCCCAGGCACTGACATTAAATGGCATAAACCAGCCTACATCGTATCAGAGAACTGTTTCAACTTCCCACATTGGGCGACTCCCTGCAACTTGTCTGCTCAGAGTGTTTTTGTGGACACTCAAACTGCCAAATCATTCCTGGGCAATGCAGTGTTTAAGACAGTTTTGGTCAGCTGGCTGTGGCCAAAGCATGCAAAAGAAAATTTCAACAGTTCACTAGTATACTGAAGCAGTCATGCTTCAGTGTTGGGAAACACTCCTGGCTGCTTGAATTAACTAAAACATATGCAGCTTTTATATCTTTATAAGCTTCTAAAGAACAGACTAGACACCTGTGCATAAATGGTTTAAGAAATGTGAGGTAAATTCTGCTCTGCAAGATACTCAAGCACTGAATTTATATGAGTGACCTTACTAAAAAAGCAGTGATGTTGACAGAATGTAAATGCTTTTTTATTTTTAACTTAGAAGTCTTTCTTTACATCTCTAGTATCCTGTTGTTTGACTATTTTGAAGTACAGGGTAACTATACATGTACACAAGAAAACATTTTTTTGTTAATAACCTCTTCATTGTATCTCTCCAAAGCCTACAGGAACCTAAAATAAATATCCTCTTTTCTCCCCACCTGTGAAGCAAATCATTTACCAGCTTTAAACATGTCAGGTCTTCACTAGGTAGGGTATTTTCTACTTTTGTTTCTGTTGCTCTTCAACACAGCTGATAAGACTAGAGACTGATGATCAGTAGGTTTCTGAAATGTTTTATTTACTGTTTTAATTTATTGTTATGATAATAATTCAGTAAAATCTTACTGAATTAACAGGTAAATAACTTGTTTTAATTACAGAGTTACCCCTTTATTTCTGCTCCATTCCCCAGCAACCAAGCCGAAAGCAAATGCATTATGATGGTCAAGAAACATCTCAGAACATCCAGCAAATCAAACCAACTTATTTCAGTTTCAGATAGTTTCAATAATGAAAACACAATGTTAAATTCAGTGATGTTAGCAATATTTACAAAATTAGTGAAAAAGTCAATGACTTGCTCTTCTCTTTACCCAGAAGAAACCTGGTACACTACTCTACCTGTCACAGAAATCACCTACTTAACACAAATGTATGCTGTACCTACTGGGCTGATTACTCACATGCTGTCCTGCAGAACCTTTTCAGATTGATCCAGGCAATATTTAATATTTTATATTGTGACAGGAAAACAGGTGAGCTTTAACTCAGAGTTATCCCTCTGAGTAAATCAATATTTAACTATTCCACATAAAATGTTTGTACTGTAAGCATCAAGCTTCATCTCCACAGTTTTCAAAGGGAACTAGGTCCTTTGAAAATCTAGCCCTTCAAAAAATCAAAACTGATTTTATCATCCAATTTTTTTCAGGAAAAAATCACTCAAGTTCAACAATGTTAATGAACTATTTGAAATAGTTTATTTACTGAACAAATGCATTTGCCAAAGATTCACCATGTTCTTCTTCACATAGCAACTTTTTTTATGAAAAATAATATACAATGCAATTTGGAGGTTTGTGGAATATGACAGCCCAGAACCCATCTGTTACTGAAGCCAACTACAAAGTTGGTTAGGAATCTAAGCTACACAAGTAGAATTATTTTTCTGGGAAAGAAATGAAAAAGCAGTGAGATAGATGTTACTGTATTGGAGAAGTACACGTAAGAAATAGACCATGAGCTAAACACCAAAAAGTGTGTTTCTTGAGAACTCCTCGAGAAAAAAAATGAAGATTAGCAATCTGACTCCAAACAGGTGGAGATCTAAGAACAAAATTCCTGAATCAGAGCACTATTACATTCAGCTGAGCATTTCAGCATGTGTGCATTTTGTAAATGAACAAGATCATTTAAAAGAAAGCTGATCAAACTCTTCTCCTAAAGAAATATAACTAGTAAGGTTTCAAAATTGGGTATTATGCTTATGTCAGAAATGTATATTTCAGCAAAAAAGAAGTGAGGTCTATATTATTTCAACCATATTTATTATTAAATACTACCATACGATTTACTGGCAAACTATGTTATCAAAACTGTGACTTGGTGGCACAGAATCGTGGGTGGTTTCTGGCAGGTGAGAGGAATAACTCCATCTCCTCTTCACCTCAAAGAATTGACAAGCATCTGAAAACAGAGATAGAACACAGGCCTCCCAGCCAGCAAAAAGTAAGCATCTTTCCAGAAAGGGCAGAATGGAAGGACAAAAGAAAGACCTCAAGGGTGAACAGACTGGGAAGATCAAAAAGGGAATAGGACTAAGAAGACAGAGTTCATCTGGTAACAGACCTGAACTTCACAGACCACACAGATAGAGGACTCTTGATTATAAATTAAACTGCTGGAGTGGAAAGCAAGTGGAAGTAAGAAGTTGCAATGAACTAGAAATATGCAGAAAATAACTTCCAGCATCTTGGCCAAGGGCCTCCTAAATGGACTATCTTGATCACTTGCCATTGTGTAGCTGTACTTCAAGGCTACTTCAACTGTAGTGTTCAGATATTCCATTCATAGTTAATGTCCATTCAACTGAAGGGGGTACAAGCAACACCTTTGGCAATATCTATATTGCACAGAAATTACAACAGAATACAAAAGACATGCTTCACCAGAACCAAACTTGAACAACTTATGCAGGGGTGCAAAGAAAAGACAAAAAAGCAAACAAAAATAAGATATACTTGTGTAATACTAATCATTACTAACTAATAAGCAGCTGATCTCAGGATCCACACCGGTCTGCAGCCATTCTCATTAAGTATTTCCTGAAAGTATGTCTAATGTTCTAAATATCCATTTGACAATATTTCTATGCAGAATATGTATGCTTTTTCTATAATGGATAGTAGCAAAATACCAGCAACATGGGATTGGAGTAGTATTTCTGTATTAAAAATAATATCCTCCAGTAAAAACAAAAAACAAGAATCTGGACAGGACCCTATTGTAAGGTGGAAAACCAAAAGACAATACTTAAGATTTTTTAAGAGCGGACTTTGTTCAGTTAATGGAAAGCTAGTACCAAAAGAGACTGCTATGGTAACTTGCAGAGGTGGAGGAGAGGGTGCTGCTAACACAGCCTCATGTAAAGCACAATTCTGATTGCATTGTGGGGAAACACCTGCCCAGCATTCCTGACACAGTGCAGCTGTGTCCTGACTCAGCACAGGACAGTATTTGAAGATTTAGAAAGCCACTTCCACTAGCTATTTTCAGTCCTGGGTTCATATTTTATATTTCAGATGTGCCAGAGATCCTTCTTGTAATGCTTATGTGAATATTAATGAAATAATTAAAAGTAACTATTCATTTTCCACTAGTCGTTTGCTACAATTTTCCAACAATAATCATACCATTATGCTATATATGTTATACATACATAGCATACAATGTCATACCATTGTGTAATAATTCTGCTATCTATATTTTTTAAGGTTTAGTGCACATAGACTTGAAATATAATTTAATTGAATGCCAAATGGATGCTATGGTTTGTGCAGTTGATTATACACTATTTCCTATTTGAGATCAGATCATGATTCTTCCATAGAAGGTAACTTTATAAAGTTAAGGTCCAATAACTGCTATCACGGAAGTGCTTGACTGAAGTTTAAAGTAGAGCTGGCAAAAGTGTTAGGCCACAGAGGGGTTCAGAAAGGTATATAGAGAATATTTTCTTTATTAAATTAAAGAAAATGTTTTTTCTTTAGGGTCATCAAAACCCTAGCTAAATAAATGAAGCTGATAAAATGAGAAAGGTTGCAGGTTTTTTTCCTGTTCCAGTAAAAAATAAAATGTAGGCATAAGATGCTACGATCTACATTTTCTAAAATATCAAAAAACACTTCAATCAGAAGTTATACAGAATACACTTATGGTTTAATTTTTTTAAACTATAAAGTCGTGCTTCGACAAACATAGTCTCTCGCTCTTCATTATGTAATTACAATGCTGTTATTTCCAACCAACAACATTTTTTGTCACTATCTTAAGCTGTCATTCACCATTTCATAACTGTCTGAATAAACATCATTTTTTAATTGCTTCAATATACGTAGTATATTCTACTAAATAAAGGTAGTAATTAGTTACATATCTACATGATCTTATGATTACAAATCAATGAAAATCCATCTTTCTCTGGGAAAGTACCTAAAATCTAGATGACGTAGACCAGCATTAAAATCAAAAGTTTCTGACTGCTGAGTTAAAGACTTATTCTGAAAATGTAAATTGAATTAAAATTGATCCAATACGCCATTATATATGACCAGACAATTTTGCTTTTCTGTCGTTTGACCACAATAAATTATTACTACAAAGTGGATCTCACACGTAATTTTGCAAGATGGGATCGTGTAATAGCATATTGACACACCAGGTTGTATGGTCAATGAGAGTGGCATGATGCTATGGTGTTCCTGAATACTGTTCATTTACCATTCTGCAATTAAAAACACATTCCTGGTTGGTTTGTTTTAATGTAAGGTTGTTGGTTTTTTTCTTCTAAAGACATTGTTTGACTTGAGACAAACAAATACCTTTTTCTTTTGGTTTGTAATTAAAGATGCTGATAGTCCTTGAAATAATTCATAAAGGAATACATTACTGTAAGTTACATCTAAGTCTCGGATCCTAGCATGAAAAGGAGCTGCATGTAAAGAAGCACGCATGTTGGATAATAAGAACACCCAGTGACTCCCATGGCATGTTATCATCCAGAGACGGTTTGGAACCTGTCCTGCTCTTCCTCCTCCAGTAGCCGGAGGGAGGAGAAAGGTACTGCCCTTCTGTAGAGGCGGTAGTGCCCCGAAGGCTATGGGATGCCTAATGGCGTGGCGTGGGGCTCCGGCCCCGACTCGCCCCCGGCTGCGGGGCGGGGCACCGCAGCGCCTCGCCGGCCGTCGCATCCCTTTGCCGGGAAAGTTTTTCAGCGCGGCTGGCCTCCTGCGGGCGGTGCGTGCCTCGGCAGCGCGCTGACCTGACAGCCCGCCCCGTCGCCACCCCGACCCTCGGCGAGGCCCGCACCGCCCAGCCGTCCCTCTCAGGCGGGCTGGC